>JAXIVJ010000582.1:87500-209118 GCA_036785665.1 Chirona hameri
GAACACGTGCAATACCGGAGCGGCGCCTTTGATCTGCGGGGTCGGCGCCTTAGATCGGCGGGGTCGGCGCCTTTGATGTCGGCGGTGTTGTTTGTGTCGCTCCCGCCTGTTGCGCGGCGGCGCCAGGCGACGGACGATCGGCTGGCAGACGAAGAAAGGCAGGTCCAAAAAATACACTGACGGAAGACACAATGGAAACCGACGACCGACGGAATCGAAACCGACACAATCGAATCGAAACCGAAACCGACGGAAGACACAATCGAAAGGGATCCGATAAGGACGATAAGGATGTAAATACACCGACGGAAGACACAATCGAAAGGGATCCGATAAGGACGATAAGGATATTTGATCAGGATCGGGTCAGTTCAAACAGTGATTCACTCACAACTTAATCACAAATGAACTGCTGCCCGACATAGCGCTGCTGAAGACCAGCGTTCGTCACGGGCCCACCAACCCCCAGCCCAGCCCGGCCAGGCCCACCAACCCCCAGCCCAGCCCGGTCCAGGCCCACCAACCCCCAGCCCAGCCCGGCCCAGGCCCACCAACCCCCAGCCCAGCCCGGCCCAGGCCCACCAACCCCCAGCCCAGCCCGGCCCAGGCCCACCAACCCCCAGCCCAGCCCGGCCCAGGCCCATGAACACCAAGCCCAGGCCCGGACCAGGCCCGTTCAAATTTATTATATTGAGGCCCAGGCCCGGTCAGGCCCGTTCAGATTAAGCAGATAATTATTTTCAAAAAATTTATAATCACTATCCTAGCATATTTACTTGTATACTATAAATATGAAACAATGAACCAACTACGCTAAACAAAAACTAACAAAAAGCCACAGCCACAGCAACAGTGTGTTGCTGTGTAAGTGAACTGCTGGTTGAAATATTTTTTTCAGCTCTGACCTGAGCTTCAAAATTATCAGCCCAGGCCCGTCCAGAGCCCGGTGATTTCCTTAAAGTTGAGGCCCAGCCCAGACCCAGCCCAGGCCCAGCCCAGGCCCAGCCCAGGCCCAGCCCAGGCCCAGCCCAGGCCCAGCCCAGGCCCAGCCCAGGCCCAGCCCAGGCCCAGCCCAGGCCCAGCCCAGGCCGTGCCGAACTCTGCTGAAGACACTCTGGAAGCGAGATACTGCACCGCTCGGCTCAGCAGTACTGCGGGACAGCCTACCGGTGCAGATCCGTCTTCTGAGCCCTGCTGCAGCGGACGGCAGAATGTGTGGCCGTCACGGAATGAAAGTCCCATTTTTGAATGGAGATAGGGCAGAAATGAATTAAAACGAGAGCCATCTTAAGGGAAGTTTGGCAAACAGAGTGGGTAATGTGATATCGCTCGGCAGCTGTTTTCAAACTATGTAATACACCTTAAATAGTATTATCTGTGTCAATCAACTCAAATATGTTGAAGAAAGTTAGCAAAGTAAAACTATCTGAGGTGTAATGCAGCTCTAGATCCTTTCCTATTTGTTTATTGCACTGATGCTATACATGGACTTCTGCGGAATGGAGCGGGACCTTCTGCACCTGCTGCCGCTCCCGATCGTCGTCCGCCTCCTCGCTTCGGCGACAGTTCCGGCCACCATCCAACCCCGACACGAAGCCAAGGGACGGACATCCCGCAGCTCATCGTCACCTTTGATCTCGTCACCGTGACGCTCATAGTCACCGTGACGTCATCTTTTTTTTCTTTTCTTTTTCCTTTTCTTACCCGGACCGGCCTATAGCCATTTCCCGGGTTTGGGGAAATTACCCTCGCCGCTGCCGCGGTTGGGTGGCTCGCCTGCGTCCACGCAGACGCGGGACACCGAACTGCTGCTGACATCCGGCGGAGGTCCGGCGCGCGGCAGGAGGACTCGGCGCGGCGGACGTGGACGGGCGCGGACGGAGAGCGGGACGGCGACACCGGCGTGGAGAGCGTCAACAGGGGCCACCGGGGGGACGTGGGAGTATGTGTTTTGCCGCTTTAAACATCAGGTCGCTGAAACCAAAAATACTGTCGCTGCGGCACGACCTTAACTTTTTTGATTGTGATGTTTGCGTTCTCAGTGAAACTTGGTTAAAACCGGAAATCCCCTCACGATACGTCAACTTTCCTGGCTATACTCTAACACGCGCAGACCGACCTGATGGTAGAGGTTATGGAGGAGTTGCCGTTCTTTGTAGATCAGATTTTAAAGTTAGGAGGCTCCAGTCAGTGTGTGCATCTGATCAATGTAAGTTAGAAACCCTGTGGCTTTCGATGACCAATTTGCATGGGCGTCGTTTCAAATGTGTGTGCATTGTACAGGCCCCCACGTCACAGCTCTGCTCATATTTTTGTCTATTTAGACTGTCTCGAGATCCAAGTACAGCGTATTTTGCTCAGCTCAACCGATCCTGTTATCATCACTGGCGACATAAATTGTAATATCCTAGGAGCTGATGCCGATCCATGTAGAGTTAGGCTGTTGGAATTTTTAGAAAACTTATCCCTGTTTCAACATGTTCGTACCCCCACTTTTAGGTCTGGGTCTCTGTTAGATGTTTTTGTCACGAGCGTAGCTGATTTTACAACTGATGTTCAAGTTCACCAATGCGCCTGCAGCGATCACTCCTTTATTTTTGCCCGTGTCAACATTCCTAAAGTACGTGTGAAGCCGAAGTTCATTTATTCCAGACGTCTTCATAGGATGAATGTCTTAGATTTTCATTTGTATCTATGTCGCACTGACTGGAGCCCAGTGTTCTCGCGCGCGGGAGTTGCCGATCAGTGGACTGCCTTCACCGATCTGTTTCTGCCTTTACTTGACTTTCATGCTCCTTCACAGCGCATCAAGCTGTACAACCCTTCGGCACCCCCTGTCTCGGACGCCACCTTGCGGCTGATGGCTCAGCGCCGCGGACTTCTTGCCCGAAGTGGTAGGACCCCAGCCTTTCTCGCTCTCGACAAGATGGCCAAATCTACCATTATAAATTATGTGAGGTATGATATTTCCCGGCGGGTGACTGAACAGGGTCCTACCACCATCTTTCGGAACATTCGCCAAATTATTGAGGGCAAGAAGTCCGCGCAGAGAGCTGCGCCTGAGGCCACACCCGACGAGCTAAACGGGTACTTCGTCGGGGTGGGGCCTCGTGTCGCGGGTGAGGCTCGAGACAGGGGGAGCCCCTTCAGCTTCCTTGTAGACTTCCGAGGGTTGGCGCCTGCGTCTTCACTCTGAAGACTGTCTCTTTTGATTTCCTCCGTTCTGTCCTCTTTTCTATGAAAATTTCAGGAGCCTGTGGTTCTGACGGCATCTGCACCCGGATTTTGAAACTTTGTTTCGACGTCATCGGCCATGTCTTCCTTCATATCATCAACACCTGTCTCGCAACCTGTGAATATCCCGCCTCCTGGAAACACTCTATCGTGCATCCTATTCACAAATCCGGCAGCCTTTCCGAAACATCAAACTTCCGTCCCATCTCCATCGTCCCAGCCTTTCCAAAACTTATAGAGAGATTTGTTCAGCGACAACTGTGCTCTTACATGGCCAACAATCACCTTTTTTCCTCATCCCAGCACGGTTTTCGTTCAAATCACTCCACAGAAACCGCGCTTCTTACCGTATCCGATCATATCCTTTCCGCCACCGACCGCCAGGACATCACTCTCCTCTGTCTACTTGACCTGTCAAAATGCTTTGACGTGACCGACCACGCAAAGCTCCTTTCCATACTTCAAACCTATTCTATCGATCCTACCTGGTTTTCCTCTTATCTCACTGGCCATTCTCAATCTGTTTGTACAGCTGACGGGCGTGGGAACCACCACCTTTCCCGATCCCTACCAAATCCTATCGGTATTTTCCAAGGATCCTCACTCGGCCCACCCCTATTCCAGATTTTTGCCAATGACTTATCCCTCTTTGCCCCTGAGGCGTACGTGGTGCAGTACGCTGACGATACCCAAATTCTGGTCTCATGCAAAAAAGAATCCCTCCCTCAGCTCATTGCTACCATGGAACAGGCTTTATCATCTCTCGACACCTGGTTCCATTCCCATGGTTTGAAAGTAAATACCGGGAAAACAGAGCTCATTGTCTGTGGTTCCCGTCAAAATTGTCGTGGCATGACCACGACCACTATTCGGTTCCGTGAGGACATAGTGCGTGAGAGCCCAATGGTGAGAAATCTTGGCGTACTGTTCGACAAGCACCTCTCGTGGGACTCACACGTATCTGCCCTCGTCAAAACATGTAACGGTATCCTCATCGGCCTGACCCACGTGCGTCATCAGATCCCTTCGTCACTTCTTCCTGTCATAGTCGACGCCCTTGTCATCTCGCACGTCCGATACTGTTTGACGGTGTTCGGAAACGGCTAGAGAAAAACATGCAGCGCCTCCAAAAGATCCTCAATTTTTGCTTGCGCGCTGTCTCTGGCCGGCGTAAATTTGATCACATATCGGACGTGCGAGATGAACTGGGCTGGCTCACCGCCCGGCAGCTGTACGAACTCCAATCCCTCAATCTTCTTCACAAAATTCGCACCACCGGGGAACCACAGGCTCTCGCTTCCCGGCTTTCGACAAACTCTGAGTTTCGAGCTAGAAGCACATGCCAGGACGCTGATTTGGCCCTCCCGCGCGTGAGAACCGAAGCCGGCAAGAGACGCTTTTTATACAGTGTAGCGCAGCGCTACAGCGCGTTGCCGCCGGACCTGCGCGAGGCGTCTTTAGCTTCTTTTGAACGTCAGCCCGGTGATCTTTTACATGGTGTATGATGGGTGTCGTGTATGTTTATGTCGGTCGCTGGGTGAGTGTGTCTATGATCATGGAGTGTATTTTAGTTTCTAGTATGCATGTTGCTGAGTGTCGTTTTTAACATGTCTCTACCTTTTTACCATGACGCGACACTCAGAATAGCCGTTTTATGCATCGGAGAGTGTTTTTACTGCCAATACATACATACATGAGCCACATAACCAAATCACCATATTGCCGTAGCTGAAAAGGCAACCCTAACATTGCAATGCCTTCAAATATGGGGCACCGGGCCAGCCGAATGAATTGGAACATACAACCTTGTGTTACTGCCCAACCGAATGAATTGGAACATACATCCTTGTGTTACGGCCCAGCCGAATGAATTGGAACATACCACCTTGTGTTACGGCCCAACCGAATTAATTGGAACATACAACCTTGTGTTACTGCCCAACCGAATGAATTGGAACATACATCCTTGTGTTACGGCCCAGCCGAATGAATTGGAACATACCACCTTGTGTTACGGCCCAACCGAATTAATTGGAACATACAACCTTGTGTTACGGCCCAACCGAATGAATTGTAACATACATCCTTGTGTTACGGCCCAGCCGAATGAATTGGAACATACAACCTTGTGTTACGGCCCAACCGAATTAATTGGAACATATAACATTGTGTTACGGCCTATCAGAATGCATTGGAACATATAAACTTGTGTTATGGCCCAGCAGAATGAATTAGAACATACAACCTTGTGTTATGACACGCACATTAAGACGTGTTGCTTATGACAAGACATGAATGTTATGATGGTTTTATAAAAAAAGAAGAGTTTGACATGTATGTCATATATTTATGACATATATGAAATATGTATGACCCGTGGTTCTTTTTCTACAGCCAACAGGCGGACCAGGAGCCTCTGTTTGACGAGGAACAGCTGGTGAGAACGATAGAGGAGATCACAGCATATGTATGACCCGTGGTTCTCTTTATACAGCCAGCAGACGGACCAGGAGCCTCTGTTTGACGAGGAACAGCTGGTGAGAACGATAGAGGAGATCACAGCATATGTATGACCCGTGGTTCTGTTTCTACAGCCAGCAGACGGACCAGGAGCCTCAGTTTGACGAGGAACAGCTGGTGAGAACGATAGAGGAGATCACAGCATATGTATGACCCGTGGTTCTCTTTCTACAGCCAACAGACGGACCAGGAGCCTTTGTTTGACGAGGAACAGCTGGTGAGAACGATAGAGGAGATCACATCATATGTATGACCCGTGGTTCTCTTTCTACAGCCAGCAGACGGACCAGGAGCCTCTGTTTGACGAGGAACAGCTGGTGAGAACGATAGAGGAGATCACAGCATACTCTTCAACGCAGTCCAGTCAGCGCAGTCAACTAATCGGTCACATTCCAGTCACATCAGGTTACATCTTCGTTATATATATCTATCACTCATATCTGACATATTGCCCGCATTTGTCACCACGATCAGTGTTAAACGTTGGTCCAGGTGGAGGAGACAACAGGGTAGATCCCAGGAGACAACAGGATCGGTCCCAGGAGACAACAGAGTGGGTCCCAGGAGACAACAGGATGGGTCCCAGGAGACAACAGGATGGGTCCCAGGAGACAACAGGGTGGATCCCAGGAGACAACAGAGCGGGTCCCAGGAGACAACAGGATGGGTCCCAGGAGACAACAGGGTGGATCCCAGGAGACAACAGGGTGGGTCCCAGGAGACAACAGAGCGGGTCCCAGGAGACAACAGGATGGGTCCCAGGAGACAACAGAGCGGGTCCCAGGAGACAACAGGATGGGTCCCAGGAGACAACAGGATGGGTCCCAGGAGACAACAGAGCGGGTCCCAGGAGACAACAGGATGGGTCCCAGGAGACAACAGGGTGGATCCCAGGAAACAACAGGGAACGGGGCCCAGGAGACAACAGAGCGGGTCCCAGGAGACAACAGGGTGGATCCCAGGAGACAACAGGATGGGTCTCAGGAGACAACAGGATGGGTCCCAGGAGACAACAGGGTGGATCCCAGGAGACAACAGAGCGGGTCCCAGGAGACAACAGGGTGGGTCCCAGGAGACAACAGGGTGGGTCCCACTACCGTTGCCACTGTCAGGCTCTCGGTATCTCTCTGGTATACGAGTATCTCTGATATACGAGTATCTCTCTGATATACAAGTATCTCTCTGATATACGAGTATCTCTCTGGTATACGAGTATCTCTCTGGTATACGAGTATCCCTCTGGTATACGAGTATCTCTCTGGTATACGAGTATCTCTCTGGTATACAAGTATATCTCTGATATACGAGTATTTCTCTGGTATACGAGTATCCCTCTGATATACGAGTATCTCTCTGGTATACGAGTATATATCTGATATACGAGTATCTCTCTGATATACGAGTACCTCTCTGATATACGAGTATATCTCTGGTATACGAGTATATCTCTGGTATACGAGTATCTCTCTGGTATACGAGTATCTCTCTGGTATACAAGTATATATCTGATATACGAGTATCTCTCTGGTATACAAGTATATATCTGATATACGAGTATCTCTCTGATATACGAGTATCTCTCTGGTATACGAGTATCTCTCTGGTATACGAGTATATCTCTGGTATACAAGTATCTCTCTGATATACGAGTATATCTCTGATATACGAGTATATTTCTGGTATACGAGCATATCTCTGGTATACGAGTATCTCTCTGGTATACGAGTTTCTCTGGTATACGAGTATATCTCAGGTTTACGAGTATCTCTATGGTATACGAGTATCTCTCTGGTATACGAGTATCTATATGGTATACGAGTATCCCTCTGGTATACGAGTATCTCCCTGGTATACGAGTATATCTCTCTGGTATACGAGTATCTCTCTGGTATACGAGTATCTCCCTGGTTTACGAGTATATCTCTCTGGTATACGAGTATCTCTCTGGTATACGAGAATTTCTCTGGTATACGGGTATATCTCTGGTATACGAGCATCTCTCTGGTATACGAATATATATATATCTCTGGTATACCAGTATCTCTCTGGTATACGAGTATCTCCCTGGTTGTAATATCCAGTCGGGGGCTGGCTTCCAACCTCTCCACTGTGCGCAGATGTTACAGGTTAAATATATCTAGTGACTGCTCTAGTGGTGGATGAGATCAAACAAATGAGATAGCGAGATGACAAATGAGAATGAGATGACAATTGAGAGAGCAAGTGTCATCTTGCAGTCATATCTTGATGCTTGATTCAATCGTTGTAACAGTAATAACACATTGTATTGTAGTCGTACGAATATACTAGCTTATCGATAAACTAGACAGGATGGTGTAATAACCCGCTCGGAATCATCGTATAGTGTAATATCCAGCTCGGAATCATCGTATGGTGTAATATCCAGCTGGGAATCATCGTATGGTGTAATATCCAGCTCGGAATCATCGTACTGCGCTGTGTTGTGTTACTGCGCTGTGTTAAAGCTCGACAGCCCCGTCATTGAACCGGTACAGTGTGTGTGTGTGAGAGTGTGTGTGAGAGTGCTCTGACGACTGTGCTCGATCTCCTCTCCCCGACGGCAGCGGGTCAGACCACGTGGTGCAAAGAGGTGAGAGAGCGATGGAGAGGTGAGAGAGGTGGACAGGTGAGAGAGATGGAGGTGAGAGCGAGATGGAGAGGTGAGCTAGATGGAGGCGAGAGAGAGAGAGAGATGGAGCAATTCCATGACAGTCAGATATGTACGGACCAGATAAGTAAACAATCATATAGTAGATTAATATAATCGTTTAATTAATGCAAAAACCTTCATAAAATCTGGACATAAACAGTAGTTGAATTTCATAATCACTCATGTTTTGTGTCGTGTAACAGTGCCGAATTCGGCATCTCCTGTAGCTGTCTCTTCCGCCGTCAGTATTATATAGCTGCCTCTTCCGCCGTCAGTATTACATAGCTGTCTCTTCTGTCCTCAGTATTATATAGCTGTCTATTCTGCTGTCAGTATTACATAGCTGTCTCTTCTACCGTCAGTATTACATAGCTGTCTCTTCTTTCCTCAGTATTACATAGCTGTCTCTTCTGCCGTCAGTATTACATAACTGTCTCTTCTACCGTCAGTATTACATACCTGTCTCTTCTGCCGTCAGTATTACATAGATGTCTCTTCTGTCCTCAGTATTATATAGCTGTCTATTCTGCCGTCAGTATTACATAGCTGTCTCTTCTACCGTCAGTATTACATAGCTGTCTCTTCTTTCTTCAGTATTACATAGCTGTCTCTTCTGCCGGTAGTATTACATAGCTGTCTCTTCTGTCCTCAGTATTACATAGCTGTTTCTTCTGTCCTTAGTATTACATAGCTGTCTCTTCTGTCCTCAGTATTACATAGCTGTCTCTTCTGTCCTCAGTATTATATAGCTGTCTCTTCTGCCGTCAGTATTATATAGCTGTCTCCTCTGTCCTCAGTATTACATAGCTGTATCTTCTGTACTCAGTATTACATAGCTGTCTCTTCTGCCGCGAGTATTACATAGCTGTCTCTTCCGCCGTCAGTATTAAATAGCTGTCTCTTCTTCCGTCAGTATTACATAGCTGTCTCTTCTGTCCTCAGTATAACATAGCTGTCTCTTCTGTCCTCAGTATTCTATAGCTGTCTCTTCTGCCGTCAGTATTATATAGCTGTCCCTTCTGTCCTCAGTAATACATAGCTGTCTCTTCTGTCCTCAGTATTACATAGCTGTCTCTTCTGCCGCGAGTATTACATAGCTGTTTCTTCCGCCGTCAGTATTACATAGCTGTCTCTTCCGCCCTCAGTATTACATAGCTGTCTCTTCTGTCCTCAGTATTACATAGCTGTCTCTTCTGCCCTCAGTATTACGTAGCTGTCTCTTCCACCGTCAGTATTATATAGCTGTCTCTTACGCCGTCAGTATTACATAGCTGTCTCTTCTGCCATCAGTATTACATAGCTGTCTCTTCCGCCGTCAGTATTACATAGCTGTCTCTTCTGCCGTCAGTATTACATAGCTGTCTCTTCTGTCCTCAGTATTACATAGCTGTCTCTTCTGTCCTCAGTATTACATAGCTGTCTCTTCTGCCGTCAGTATTACATATCTGCCTCTTCTGCCGTCAGTTTTACATAGCTGCCTCTTCTGTCCTCAGTATTACATAGCTGTCTCTTCTGTCCTCAGTATTATATAGCTGTCTCTTCCGGTGCGAGTATTACATAGCTGTCTCTTCTTTCCTCAGTATTACATAGCTGTCTCTTCTGCCGTCAGTATTATATAGCTGTCTCTTCTGCCGTCAGTATTGCATAGCTGCCTCTTCTGCCGTCAGTATTACATAGCTGTCTCTTCTGTCCTCAGTATTACATAGCTGTTTCTTCTGTCCTCAGTATTTCATAGCTGTCTCTTCTGTCTTCAGTATTACATAGCTGTCTCTTCTGTACTCAGTATTACATAGCTGTCTCTTCTGCCCTCAGTATTATATAGCAGTCTCTTCTGCCGTCAGTATTACATAGCTCTCTCTTCCGCCGTCAGTATTACATAGCTGTCTCTTCTGTCCTCAGTATTACATAGCTGTCTCTTCCGCCGTCAGTATTACATAGCTGTCTCTTCTGCCGTCAGTATTACATAGCTGTCTCTTCTGCCGTCAGTATTGCATAGCTGTCTCTTCTGTCTTCAGTATTACATAGCTGTCTCTTCCGCCGTCAGTATTATATAGCTGTCTCTTCTGCCGTCAGTATTACATAGCTGTCTCTTCTGTCGTCAGTATTACATAGCTGTCTCTTCCGCCGTCAGTATTATATAGCTGTCTCTTCTGCCGTTAGTAATACATAGCTGTCTCTTCTGTCTTCAGTATTACATAGCTTTCTCTTCGGTCCTCAGTATTACATAGTTGTCTATTCTGCTGTCAGTATTACATAGCTGTCTCTTCCGCCGTCAGTATTACATAGCTGTCTCTTCTGCCGTCAGTATTATATAGCTGTCTCTTCCGCCGTCAGTATTGCATAGCTGTCTCTTCTGTATTCAGTATTATATAGCTGTCTCTTCCTCCGTCAGTATTACATAGCTGTCTCATATGTCCTCAGTATTACATAGCTGTCTCTTCTGCCGTCAGTATTACATAGCTGTCTCTTCCGCCGTCAGTATTACATAGCTGTCTCTTCTGTCCTCAGTATTACATAGCTGCCTCTTCTGCCCTCAGTATTACGTAGCTGTCTCTTCCACCGTCAGTATTATATAGCTGTCTCTTCCGCCGTCAGTATTACATAGCTGTCTCTTCTGCCATCAGTAATACATAGCTGTCTCTTCCACCGTCAGTATTACATAGCTGTCTCTTCTGCCGTCAGTATTACATAGCTGTCTCTTCTGTCCTCAGTATTACATAGCTGTCTCTTCTGCCGTCAGTATTATATAGCTGTCTCTTCTGCCGTCAGTATTACATAGCTGTGTCTTCCGCCGTCAGTATTACATAGCTGTCTCTTCTATCCTCAGTATTACATAGCTGTCTCTTCTGCCGTCAGTATTACATAGCTGTCTCTTCTACCATCAGTATTACATAGCTGTCTCTTCCGCCGTCAGTATTACATAGATGTCTCTTCTGCCGTCAGTATTACATAGCTGTCCCTTCTGCCGTCAGTATTACATATCTGCCTCTTCTGCCGTCAGTTTTACATAGCTGCCTCTTCTGTCCTCAGTATTACATAGCTGTCTCTTCTGTCCTCAGTATTATATAGCTGTCTCTTCCGGTGCGAGTATTACATAGCTGTCTCTTCTTTCCTCAGTATTACATAGCTGTCTCTTCTGCCATCAGTATTACATAGCTGTCTCTTCCGCCGTCAGTATTGCATAGCTGCCTCTTCTGCCGTCAGTATTACATAGCTGTCTCTTCTGTCCTCAGTATTACATAGCTGTTTCTTCTGGCCTTAGTATTTCATAGCTGTCTCTTCTGTCTTCAGTATTACATAGCTGTCTCTTCTGTCCTCAGTATTACATAGCTGTCTCTTCTGCCCTCAGTATTATATAGCAGTCTCTTCTGCCGTCAGTATTACATAGCTGTCTCTTCCGCCGTCAGTATTACATAGCTGTCTCTTCTGTCCTCAGTATTACATAGCTGTCTCTTCCGCCGTCAGTATTACATAGCTGTCTCTTCTGCCGTCAGTATTACATAGCTGTCTCTTCTGCCGTCAGTATTACATAGCTGTCTCTTCTGTCTTCAGTATTACATAGCTGTCTCTTCCGCCGTCAGTATTATATAGCTGTCTCTTCTGCCGTCAGTATTACATAGCTGTCTCTTCTGTCTTCAGTATTACATAGCTGTCTCTTCGGTCCTCAGTATTACATAGTTGTCTCTTCTGCTGTCAGTATTACATAGCTGTCTCTTCCACCGTCAGTATTATATAGCTGTCTCTTCTGCCGTCAGTATTACATAGCTGTCTCTTCTGTCGTCAGTATTACATAGCTGTCTTTTCTGTCTTCAGTATTACATAGCTGTCTCTTCCGCCGTCAGTATTACATAGCTGTCTCTTCTGCCGTCAGTATTATATAGCTGTCTCTTCCGCCGTCAGTATTACATAGCTGTCTCTTCCGTCCTCAGTATTATATAGCTGTCTCTTCCTCCGTCAGTATTACATAGCTGTCTCTTCTGTCCTCAGTATTACATAGCTGTCTCTTCTGTCCTCAGTATTATATAGCTGTCTCTTACGCCGTCAGTATTACCTAGCTGTCTCTTCTGCCGTCAGCATTATATAGCTGTCTCTTTTGTCCTCAGTATTATATAGCTGTCTCTTCCTCCGTCAGTATTACATAGCTGTCTCTTCTGTCCTCAGTATTATATAGCTGTCTCTTCTGTCCTCAGTATTGCATAGCTGTCTCTTCTGTCCTCAGTATTATATAGCTGTCTCTTCTGCCGTCAGTATTTCATAGCTGTCTCTTCCGCCGTTAGTATTACATAGCTGTCTCTTCTGTACTCAGTATTATATAGCTGTTTCTTCCTCCGTCAGTCACTTGACATCCTCCGCGAGCTTTAGGAAAGCTGTTTATAAGCACCTCAGTGCAGACTTGCCACCGAAGTCTAACCTTTACGGTTCTAAGTATGGCAACATACTACACACCAGACTGAGGCTGGGGCTCTCGACCCTAAACTCTGATCTGTTCAAAATCAACAGCCCTAAGGCATTAACACCTGGATGCTGCTGTGGTCACCCAAGAGAGGATGCCAACCATTGTGTCTTGCATTGTCCCCTGTACGCTGTCCAACGTGCCACACTTCTAACTCATCTTACAAAACTCAACGTTCCTATGGACCACTCATTATTAAATAATATCATTTCCGGAACAGGGCCAACGGCTAATGCAGTAGCTGAAGCCTTTCAGCAATTTTTAATAAATACCAAGCGATTTTAAGTAAACACCACATAAAACAAAATACCAAATACATTGTGTTTATATATGTGCCTCCGGAACCAGGCCGCCCCGCCCCCCGCTGAGGACACGGGCCAACCCGGGACGTGGTTCTGCAGCGAGAGTACCGCCGCGTTTGAGTCGTGCGTTAACGCGGCGGCGTCGGTGCGGGCGGGGGTTCATCATTCTCATCTTGCTCATCATGTTCATTATCAGCAGTCACCCTAACGCGGAAGTTCTTAGAAGAAACAAAATTGCATAAAAAGTAGGAGACTCACCTCCGGACTAACCTGGGGAGCCCCGAATGTTGACGTTATACGCTAAGCAGTCTGGGGAGTGGGAGGGTGGGGTGTATCCGGCGGCCGGAGTGATGGCGAGAACTGTTCTTTGTTCGAAACTGTTCCTTTGTTTTGTTTTTGTATCGCCCATGTATTTATTGTAGCTGAATACAAATCAGCCTCAGATTGGGCGGGAGAGGCACCACGGCTAAGCCAACGGGTTATGTGCCAATCCATAGCCATGATATTGTATCATAATCTATGACATTTTTGTGAAAATACATTATTATTATTATTATTATTATTATAGCTGTCTCTTCTGCTGTCAGTATTACATAGCTGTCTCTTCTGTCCTCATTATTACATAGCTGTCTCTTCTGTCTTCAGTATTACATAGCTGTCTCTTCGGTCCTCAGTATTACATAGCTGTCTCTTCTGCCGTCAGTATTACATAGCTGTCTCTTCTGTCCTCAGTATTACATAGCTGTCTCTTCGGTCCTCAGTATTACATAGCTGTCTCTTCTGTCTTCAGTATTACATAGCTGTCTCTTCGGTCCTCAGTATTACATAGCTGTCTCTTCTGCCGTCAGTATAACATAGCTGTCTCTTCTGTCTTCAGTATTACATAGCTGTCTCTTCGGTCCTCAGTATTACATAGCTGTCTCTTCTGCCGTCAGTATTACATAGCTGTCTCTTCTGTCCTCAGTATTACATAGCTGTCTCTTCGGTCCTCAGTATTACATAGCTGTCTCTTCTGCCGTCAATATTACACAGCTGTCTCTTCTGCCGCGAGTATTACATAGCTGTCTCTTCTGTCCTCAGTATTACATAGCTGTCTCTTCTGTCCTCAGTATTATATAGCTGTCTCTTCTGTCCTCAGTATTACATAGCTGTTTCTTCTGTCCTCAGTATTATATAGCTGTCTCTTCAGTCCTCAGTATTACATAGCTGTTTCTTCTGTCCTCAGTATTACATAGCTGTCTTTTCTGTCCTCAGTATTTCATAGCTGTCTCTTCTGTCTTCAGTATTACATAGCTGTCTCTTCTGTCCTCAGTATTACATAGCTGTTTCTTCTGTCCTCAGTATTACATAGTTGTCTCTTCCGCCATCAGTATTACATAGCTGTCTCTTCTGTCTTCAGTATTACATAGCTGTCTCTTCTGCCATCAGTATTATATAGCTGTCTCTTCCACAGTCAGTATTACATAGCTGTTTCTTCTGCCCTCAGTATTATATAGCTGTCTCTTCCGCCCTCAGTATTACATAGCTGTCTCTTCAGCCGTCAGTATTACATAGTTGTCTCTTCCGCCGTCAGTATTACATAGCTGTCTCTTCGGTCCACAGTATTACATAGCTGTCTCTTCTGCTGTCAGTATTAGATAGCTGTCTCTTCTGCCACGAGTATTACATAGCTGTCTCTTCTGTCCTCAGTATTACATAGCTGTCTCTTCTGCCGCGAGTATTACATAGCTGTCTCTTCTGTCCTCAGTATTACATAGCTTTCTCTTCTGCCCTCAGTATTACATAGCTGTCTCTTCTGTCATCAGTATTACATAGCTGTCTCTTCTGTCCTCAGTATTACATAGGTGTCTCTTCCGCCGTCAGTATTACATAGCTGTCTCTTCTGTCATCAGTATTACATAGCTGTCTCTTCTGTCCTCAGTATTACATAGCTGTCACTTCTGTCCTGAGTATTACATAGCTGTCTCTTCTGTCCTCAGTATTATATAGCTGTCTCTTCCGCCCTCAGTATTACATAGCTGTCTCTTCTGCCATCAGTATTATATAGCTATCTCTTCTGTCCTCAGTATTACAAAGCTGTCTCTTCTGTCATCAGTATTACATAGCTGTCTCTTCTGTCCTCAGTATTACATAGCTCTCTCTTCTGCCGTCAGTATTACATAGTTTTCTTTTCCGCTGTCAGTATTACATAGCTGTCTCTTCTGTCCTCAGAATTACATAGTTTTCTCTTCCGCCGTCAGTATTATATAGCTGTCCCTTCTGTCCTCAGTATTACATAGCTGTCTCTTCTGTCCTCAGTATTACATAGCTGTCTCTTCTATCCTCAGTATTAAATAGCTGTCTCTTCTGTCCTCAGTATTATATAGCTGTCTCTTCTGTCCTCAGTATTACATATCTGTCTCTTTCGCCGTCAGTATTACATAGCTGTTTCTTCTGTCATCAGTATTACATAGATGTCTCTTCTGTCTTCAGTATTACATAGCTGTCTCTTCTGTCCTCAGTATTACATAGCTGTCTCTTCTGTCCTCAGTATTACATAGATGTTCATTCCTCCGTCAGAATTATATAGCTGTCTCTTCTGTCATCAGTATTACATAGCTGTCTCTTCCGCCGTCAGTATTATAAAGCTGTCTCTTCTGTCCTCAGTATTATATAGCTGTCTCTTCTGTCCTCAGTATTACATAGCTGTCACTTCTGTCCTTAGTATTACATAGCTGTCTCTTCTGTCCTCAGTATTGCATAGCTGTCTCTTCTGCCGTCCGTATTACATAGCTGTCTCTTCTGTCCTCAGTATTACATAGCTGTCTCTTCTGTCCTCAGTATTACATAGCTGTCTCTTCTGTCCTCAGTATTGCATAGCTGTCTCTTCTGCCGTCAGTATTACATAGCTGTCTCTTCGGTCCTCAGTATTCCAAAGCTGTCTCTTCTGCCGTCAGTATTACATAGCTGTCTCTTCTGCCGTCAGTATTATATAGCTGTCTCTTCTGTCCTCAGTATTACAAAGCTGTCTCTTCCGCCGTCAGTATTATATAGCTATCTCTTCTGTCCTCAGTATTACATAGCTGTCTCTTCTGTCCTCAGTATTACATAACTGTCTCTTCTGTCCTCAGTATTACATAACTGTCTCTTCTGTAGTCAGTATTACATAGCTGTATCTTCTGTCCTCAGTATTATATAGCTGTCTCTTCTGTCTTCAGTATTGCATAGCTGTCTCTTCTGTCCTCAGTATTACATAGCTGTCTTTTCTGTCCTCAGTATTATATAGCTGTCTCTTCTGCCGTCAGTATTACATAGCTGCCTCTTCCGCCGTCAGTATTATATAGCGAACTGCGTAGCGAACTGCGTATAGCGTCAGTATTGTATAGATTCTGCGAACTGACGGACACGGATCCGATACTTACAGAGAGGCCAACAGGGCAGTAAAGTCCGCCATCCGGGCGGATAGGATAGCAGGCACTAACGCTCGGATTCAGTCTGACGGGCCCGGCTCGGTGTGGCGTAACATTCGCCACACGGTCAGCGGGAAGAGGGCCGGCTCGAGCGTGTCCCCAGCTGTCAGCGCCGAGACGCTGAACGAGTTTTTTGTTAACGTAGGCCCGAGAGTGGCTGCCGAGGTGGCTAGCCGGGGTGACGCACCGGATGTCCCAGTCCGTCTGCCCAGAGTTGGGGCTTGCGCCTTCAGCCTACAACCTATCACACTCATGCAGCTCCACCACACTGTGTTTACCATGCGCAGCACATCGGCGAGTGGGCCTGATGGTTTCTGCATTCGTATTTTCAAACTGGCTTTTAACGTCATCGGCTCCATCCTTTTGCATATCATCAACGCAAGTATCACTCGAAAAGAAATCCCACTTGTCTGGAAACATGCCCTCGTCCATCCAGTTTTCAAGTCAGGTGACTCAGAGAACCCGTCCAACTACCGACTCATTTCACTAGTTCCGGTCATCTCCAAAATCGTGGAAAAGTTCGTCCAGACCCGACTGCACAGTTTCCTCTCCACTAATCACCTTCTGACTCCAACCCAGCACGGATTCAGACCGCGCCACTCCACGGAAACCGCCCTTCTCAGCATCTCGGACCGTGCGCTCTCGGCCATGGATCAGAGCCAAATTTCGATTATTTGCCTGATTGATCTGAGTAAGGGATTTGACATCATCAGCCACTCCAAATTGATATCCAAATTGCAGCTTCACTGCATCGAGACAAGCTGGTTCGAAAATTATCTCTCTGGGCACATTCAAAGCGTGAGTTTCACTGATTCGGCCAACAACAAACAGATCTCGGACCCGCGACCTATCGACCAAGGGGTCTTCCAGGGATCCTCACTGGGGCCCCTGCTCTTCACTATCTTCACAAATGACCTCAGCCTTCACGCAGCTGGAGCATTTGTTGTCCAGTACGCCGACGACACCCAAATTCTCGTTTCTGGCCCTAAATCTGACTTGCCCGGTCTCATCGCCCGTCTAGAATCAGTCCTGGCCTCACTGGATGACTATTTCTGTGCAATTGGTCTGAAGGTGAACAAAACTAAGTTTGAACTGCTCCCGATCGGAACGCGTCAAAATCTCCGCACCTTACCGGCATTCACTGTTAAATTCCGCGACGTCGCGCTTACTCCGTGCAGTGAGGCAAAGAATCTGGGGGTGATATTCGACCGCTGCCTCAACTGGGACTCCCACGTGACCTTCGTCAGCCAGAAATGCATGGGCATCTTGGCGGGAATAGCTCAGCTCCGTCACCAGCTTCCACCTGAGATCCTGCCCATCATCGTATCCGCACTGGTCTTTTCTCACATTCGGTACTGCCTCACTATCTTTGGAAACGGTTCGGCTAAAAATCTCGCAGCAGTTCAAAAGATCATCAACTTTGCCGCTCGCATAATCTCAGGAAAAAGGAAGTTCGACCCCATCTCGGCTGCTAGGGAAGAACTAGACTGGCTCACGTCTGCGGACTTATTTTATCACCAGACTTTGGCCTCACTTCATCGGATCCGCGTCACCGGTCAACCAGAGTATCTGGCTTCGCAGTTTTACACGAACCGAGACCGTGCTGATCGTGTGCGCAGTACTAGGCAAGACCATCTGCTCAGTCTGCCTCGCATCACCGGCTCTGCTGCGGGCAAGCGTCAGTTTGTGTATCGCGCAGCTAAGCTCTACAATGAGCTGCCACCTGAACTTGCGACCGTGTCAGTGGCGTCGTTCAAACGTACGCTGAAGAAGCGCCTGCTACCGACGAAGGAGTAGAACGACGAATCTATTGTATATGTACCTGACTGGGAATATGTGCGTGTGAATGATATTCTATCCACTGTTTTTATACACCCTACATTTCTTGACTCGGGATTAGGAATAGCCCCCGGACCTCGGTCCATTAGAGGGGATAATCCCACGATGTACAATAAATAAATAAATAAATAATTAGCTGTCTCTTCCGCCCTCAGTATTACATAGCTGTCTCTTCTGTCCTCAGTATTACATAGCTGTCTCTTCTGCCGTCAGTATTATATACCTGTCTCTTCTGTCCTCAGTATTGCATAGCTGTCTCTTCTGTCCTCAGTATTACATAGCTGTCTCTTCCTCCGTCAGTATTGCATAGTTGTCTCTTCCGCCGTCAGTATTACATAGCTGTCTCTTCGGTCCTCAGTATTATATAGCTGTCTCTTCCGCCGTCAGTATTACATAGCTGTCTCTTCCGCCGTCAGTATTACATAGCTGTCTCTTCGGTCCTCAGTATTATATAGCTGTCTCTTCCGCCGTCAGTATTACAAAGCTGTCTCTTCTGCCGTCAGTATTATATAGCTGTCTCTTCTGTCTTCAGTATTACATAGCTGTCTCTTCTGTCCTCAGTATTATATAGCTGTCTCTTCCGCCGTCAGTATTACATAGCTGTCTCTTCCGCCGTCAGTATTACATAGCTGTCTCTTCTGTCCTCATTATTGCATAGCTGTCTCTTCCGCCGTCAGTATTACATAGCTGTCTCTTCTGTCATCAGTATTACATAGCTGTATCTTCTGCCGTCAGTATTACATAGCTGTCTATTATGTCCTCAGTATTATATAGCTGTCTCTTCTGTCCTCAGTATTATATAGCTGTCTCTTCTGTCGTCAGTATTACATAGCTGTCTCTTCGGTCCTCAGTATTACATAGCTGTCTCTTCTGCCTTCAGTATTACATAGCTGTCTCTTCTGTCCTCAGTATTATATAGCTGTCTCTTCGGTCCTCAGTATTACATAGCTGTCTCTTCGGTCCTCAGTATTACATAGCTGTCTCTTCTGCCTTCAGTATGACATAGCTGTCTCTTCTGTCCTCAGTATTATATAGCTGTCTCTTCTGTCCTCAGTATTACATAGCTGTCTCTTCTGCCGTCAGTATTATATAGCTGTTTCTTCTGTCCTCAGTATTACATAGCTGTCTCTTCTGCCGTCAGTATTACATAGCTGTCTCTTCCGCCGTCAGTATTACATAGCTGTCTCTTCTGTCCTCAGTATTTTTTTTTCAACTGTATCACCAACGGGATGAACCCAATGACAGGCGAAGTCAAATAGTTAAAAACGTAAACACATGCACACAAATATAGCTACAAAAGTATCAATAAAACGACGATAACAGAACAAAATATCAAAAACGCGTTACATGTCACGCAGAACATCATGCAATCCACACTAATTCCTGACATATTTCAGCACCTAGCTGTCTCTTTGACAAATTACATAGCTGTCTTGTCTGTCCTCAGTATTACATAGCTGTCTCTTCTGTCCTCAGTATTACATAGCTGTCTCTTCGGTCCTCAGTATTACATTGTTGTCTCTTCTGCCGTCAGTATTACATAGCTGTCTCTTCTGTCCTCAGTATTATATAGCTGTCTCTTCTGCCGTCAGTATTACATAGCTGTCTATTCTGTCCTCAGTATTACATAGCTGTCTCTTCCGCGGTCAGTATTACCTAGCTGTCTCTTCTGTCCTCAGTATTACATAGGTGTCTCTTCTGTCCTCAGTATTACATAGCTGTCTCTTCTGCCGTCAGTATTACATAGCTGTCTCTTCTGCCGTCAGTGTTACATAGCTGTCTCTTCTGCCGTCAGTATTACATAGCTGTCTCTTCTGTCCTCAGTATTACATAGCTGTCTCTTCTGCCGTCAGTATTATATAGCTGTCTCTTCCGCCGTCAGTATTACATAGCTGTCTCTTCTGTCCTCAGTATTACATAGCTGTCTCTTCTGCCGTCAGTATTACATAGCTGTCTCTTCTGTCCTCAGTATTACATAGCTGTCTCTTCTGCCGTCAGTATTATATAGCTGTCTCGTCCGCCGTCAGTATTACATAGCTGTCTCTTCTGTCGTCCGTATTACATAGCTGTCTCTTATGTCGTCAGTATTACATAGCTGTCTCTTCTACCGTCAGTATTACATAGCTGTCTCTTCTGTCCTCAGTATTATATAGCTGTCTCTTCTGTCCTCAGTATTACATAGATGTCTCTTCTGCCGTCAGTATTACATAGTTGTCTCTTCTGTCCTCAGTATTATATAGCTGTCTCTTCCTCCGTCAGTATTACATAGCTGTCTCTTCTGTCCTCAGTATTATATAGCTGTCTCTTATGTCGTCAGTATTACATAGCTGTCTCTTCTGACGTCAGTATTACATAGCTGTCTCTTCTGCCCTCAGTATTACATAGCTGTCACTTCGGTCCTCAGTATTACATAGCTGTCTCTTCTGCCGTCAGTATTACATAGCTGTCTCTTCTGCCGTCAGTATTACATAGTTGTCTCTTCCGCCCTCAGTATTACATAGCTGTCTCTTATGTCCTCAGTATCATATAGCTGTCTCTTCCGCCGTCAGTATTACATAGCTGTCTCTTCTGTCCTCAGTATTACTCTTCCTTCTGCCGTCAGTATTACATAGCTGTCTCTTCTGTCCTCAGTATTATATAGCTGTCTATTCTGCCGTCAGTATTATATACCTGTCTCATCAGTCCTCAGTATTACATAGCTGTCTCTTCTGCCGTCAGTATTGCATAGCTGCCTCTTCTGCCGTCAGTATTACATAGCTGTCTCTTCTGTCCTCAGTATTACATAGCTGTCCCTTCTGTCCTCAGTATTACATAGCTGTCTCTTCTGTCCTCAGTATTACATAGCTGTCTCTTCCGTCCTCAGTATTACATAGCTGTCTCTTCTGTCCTCAGTATTACATAGCTGTCCCTTCTGCCGTCAGTATTATATACCTGTCTCATCAGTCCTCAGTATTACATAGCTGTCTCTTCTGTCCTCAGTATTATATAGCTGTCTCTTCTGCCGTCAGTATTATATAGCTGTCTCTTCCGCCGTCAGTATTCCATAGCTGTCTCTTCTGTATTCAGTAGTACATAGCTGTCTCTTCCGCGGTCAGTATTACCTAGCTCTCTCTTCTGTCCTCAGTATTACATAGCTGTCTCTTCTGCCGTCAGTATTCCATAGCTGTCTTCTGTATTCAGTATTATATAGCTGTCTCTTCCGCCGTCAGTATTCCATAGCTGTCTCTTCTGTCCTCAGTATTACATAGCTGTCTCTTCTGCCGTCAATATTACATAGCTGTCTCTTCCTCCGTCAGCATTACATAGCTGTCTCTTCTGCCGTCAGTATAACATAGCTGTATCTTCTGTCCTCAGTATTATATAGCTGTCTCTTCCGCCGTCAGTATTACATAGCTGTCTCATCTGTCCTCAGTCTTACATAGCTGTCTCTTCTGCCGTCAGTATTACATAGCTGTCTCTTCTGTCTTCAGTATTACATAGCTGTCTCTTCGGTCCTCAGTATTACATAGTTGTCTCTTCTGCTGTCAGTATTACATAGCTGTCTCTTCCGCCGTCAGTATTATATAGCTGTGTCTTCTCCCGTCAGTATTACATAGCTGTCTCTTCTGCCGTCAGTATTACATAGCTGTCTCGTCTGCCGTCAGTATTACATAGCTGTCTCTTCTGCCGTCAGTATTACATAGCTGTCTCTTCTGCCGGCAATATTATATAGCTGTCTCTTCTGTCCTCAGTATTATATAGCTGTCTCTTCGGTCCTCAGTATTACATAGCTGTCTCTTCTGTCCTCAGTATTGCATAGCTGTCTCTTCTATCCTCAGTATTACATAGCTGTCTCTTCTATCCTCAGTATTACATAGCTGTCTCTTCTGCCATCAGTATTACATAGCTGTATCTTCTGTCCCCAGTATTACATAGCTGTATCTTTTGTCCTCAGTATTATATAGCTGTCTCTTCTGCCGTCAGTATTCCATAGCTGTCTCTTCTGTCCTCAGTATTACATAGCTGTCTCTTCTGTCCTCAGTATTTCATAGCTGTCTCTTCTGTCCTCAGTATTATATAGCTGTCTCTTCCGCCGTCAGTATTCGATAACTGTCTCTTCTGTCCTCAATATTACATAGCTGTATCTTCTGCCATCAGTATTATATAACTGTCTCTTCTGCCGTCAGTATTACATAGCTGTCTCTTCTGTCCTCAGTATTACATAGCTGTCTCTTCTGTCCTCAGTATTATATAGCTGTCTCTTCCGCCGTCAGTATTCCATAGCTGTCTCTTCTGTCCTCAGAATTACATAGCTGTATCTTCTGCCATCAGTATTATATAACTGTCTCTTCTGCCGTCAGTATTACATAGTTGTATCTTCTGTCCTCAGTATTACATAGCTGTCTCTTCCGCCGTCAGTATTCCATAGCTGTCTCTTCTGTCCTCAGTATTACATATCTGTCTCTTCTGCCATCGGTATTACATAGCTGTCTCTTCCGCCATCAGTATTACATAGCTGTATCTTCTGCCGTCAGTATTATATAGCTGTCTCTTTTGTCCTCAGTATTACATTGCTGTCTCTTCTGCCCTCAGTATTATAAAGCTGTCTCATCTGTCCTCAGTATTACATAGCTGTCTCTTCTGCCGTTAGTATGACATAGCTGGCTCTTCCGCCGTCAGTATTACATATCTGTCTCTTCCGCCGTCAGTATTACATAGCTGTCTCTTCTGTCCTCAGTATTACATAGCTGTCTCTTCGATCCCCAGTATTACATAGCTGTCTCTTCTGTCCTCAGTATTACATAGCTGTCTCTTCTGTCCTCAGTATTACATAGCTGTCTCTTCTGACCTCAGTATTACACAGCTGTCTCTTCGGTCCTCAGTATTACATAGCTGTCTCTTCTGTCCTCAGTATTACATAGCGGTCTCTTCTGTCCTCAGTATTACATAGCTGTCTCTTCCGCCGTCAGTATTACATAGCTGTCTCTTCTGTCCTCAGTATTATATAGCTGTCGCTTCATCCGTCAGTATTATATAGCTTTCTCTTCTGCCATCAGTATTACATAGCTGTATCTTCTGTCCCCAGTATTACATAGCTGTATCTTTTGTCCTCAGTATTATATAGCTGTCTCTTCTGCCGTCAGTATTACATAGCTGTCTCTTCTGTCCTCAGTATTACATAGCTGTCTCTTCTGTCCTCAGTATTATATAGCTGTCTCTTCTGCCGTCAGTAATGCATAGCAGTCTCTTTTGTCCTCAGTATTACATAGCTGTCTCTTCTGCCGTCAGTATTATATAGCTGTCTCTTCTGCCGTCAGTAATGCATAGCAGTCTCTTTTGTCCTCAGTATTACATAGCTGTCTCTTCTGCCGTCAGTATTATATAGCTGTCTCTTCTGTCGTCAGTATTACATAGCTGTCTCTTCTATCGTCAGTATTATATAGCTGTCTCTTCTTTCATCAGTATTACATAGCTGTCTCTTCTGCCGTCAGTATTACATAGCTGTCTCTTCTGTCCTCAGTATTCCATAGCTGTCTCTTCTGTCCTCAGTATTCCATAGCTGTCTCTTCTGTCCTCAGTATTATATAGCTGTCTCTTCTTTCCTCAGTATTATATAGCTGTCTCTTCTGCCGTCAGTATTGCATAGCTGTCTCTTCTGTCTTCAGTATTACATAGCTGTCTCTTCCGCCGTCAGTATTACATAGCTGTCTCTTCTGTCCTCAGTATTACATAGGTGTCTCTTCTGTCCTCAGTATTACATAGCTGTCTCTTCTGCCGTCAGTATTACATAGCTGTCTCTTCTGCCGTCAGTATTACATAGCTGTCTCTTCTGCCGTCAGTATTACATAGCTGTCTCTTCTGTCCTCAGTATTACATAGCTGTCTCTTCTGCCGTCAATATTATATAGCTGTCTCTTCCGCCGTCAGTATTACATAGCTGTCTCTTCTGTCCTCAGTATTACATAGCTGTCTCTTCTGCCGTCAGTATTACATAGCTGTCTCTTCTGTCCTCAGTATTACATATCTGTCTCTTCCGCCGTCAGTATTACATAGCTGTCTCATCTGCCCTCAGAAGTATATAGCTGTCTCTTCTGCCATCAGTATTATATAGCTGTCTCTTCTGCCTTTAGTGTTACATAGCTGTCTCTTCTGTCCTCAGTATTATATAGCTGTCTCTTTTGCCGTCAGTATTACATAGCTGTCTCTTCTGCCGTCAGTATTACATAGCTGTCTATTCTGTCCTCAGTATTATATAGCTGTCTCTTCTGCCGTCAGTATTACTTAGCTGTCTTTTCTGTCCTCAGTATTACATAGCTGTCTCTTCCGCCGTCAGTATTACATAGCTCTCTCTTCTGCCGTCAGTATTACATAGCTGTCTCTTCTGCCGTCAGTATTATATAGCTGTCTCTTCTGTCCTCAGTATTACATAGCTGTCTCTTCTGCCGTCAGTATTACATAGCTGTCTCTTCTGTCGTCAGTATTACATAGCTGTCTCTTCTGTCCTCAGTATTACATAGCTGTCTCTTCCGCCGTCATTATTACATAGCCGTCTATTCTGTCCTCAGTATTACATAGCTGTCTCTTCTGTTGTCAGTATTACATAGCTGTCTCTTCTGTCCTCAGTATTGCATAGCTGTCTCTTCTGTCCTCAGTATTATATAGCTGTCTCTTCTGCCGGCAATATTATATAGCTGGCTCTTCTGTCCTCTGTATTATATAGCTGTCTCTTCCGCCGTCAGTATTACATAGCTGTCTCTTCTGTTTTCAGTATTACATAGCTGTCTCTTCGGTCCTCAGTAGTACATAGCTGTCTCTTCTGTCCTCAGTATTACATAGCTGTCCCTTCTGTCCTCAGTATTACATAGCTGTCTCTTCTGTCCTCAGTATTGCATAGCTGTCTCTTCCGTCCTCAGTATTCCATAGCTGTCTCTTCTGTCCTCAGTATTACATAGCTGTATCTTCTGCCATCAGTATTATATAACTGTCTCTTCTGCCGTCAGTATTACATAGCTGTCTCTTCTGTCTTCAGTATTACATAGCTGTCTCTTCTGTCCTCAGTATTATATAGCTGTCTCTTCCGCCGTCAGTATTCCATAGCTGTCTCTTCTGTCCTCAGTATTACATAGCTGTATCTTCTGCCATCAGTATTATATAACTGTCTCTTCTGCCGTCAGTATTACATAGTTGTCTCTTCTGTCCTCAGTATTACATAGCTGTCTCTTACGCCGTCAGTATTCCATAGCTGTCTCTTCTGCCCTAAGTATTACATATCTGTCTCTTCTGCCATCGGTATTGCATAGCTGTCTCTTCCGCCATCAGTATTAAATAGCTGTATCTTCTGCCGTCAGTATTATATAGCTGTCTCTTTTGTCCTCAGTATTACATAGCTGTCTCTTCTGTCCTCAGTATTATATAGCTGTCTCTTCTGTCCTCAGTATTACATAGCTGTCTCTTCTGCCGTCAGTATTACATAGCTGTCTCTTCTGCCGTCAGTATTACGTAGCTGTCTCTTCTGCCGTCAGTATTATATAGCTGTCTTTTCTGTCCTCAGCATTATATAGCTGTATCTTCTGTCCTCAGTATTGCATAGCTGTCTCTGCTGCCCTCAGTATTACATACCTGTCTCTTCTGCCGTCAGTATTACATAGCTGTCTCTTCTGTCATCAGTATTACATAGCTGTCTCTTCGGCCGTCAGTATTACATAGCTGTCTCTTCTGTCCTCGGTATTACATAGCTGTCTCTTCTGTCCTCAGTAAAACATAGCCGTCTCTTCTGTCCTCAGTATTACATAGCTGTCTCTTCCGCCGTCAGTATTACATAGCTGTCTCTTCTGTCCTCAGTATTACATAGCTGTCTCTTCTGTCCTCAGTAGTATGTAGCTGTCTCTGCTGTCCTCAGTATTACATAGCTTTCTCTTCTGTCCTCAGTATTAAATAGCTGTCTCTTCTGTCCTCAGTATTACATAGCTGTCTCTTCTGCCCTCAGTATTGCATAGCTGTGTCTTCCGCCGTCAGTATTATATAGCTGTCTCTTCTGTTCTCAGTATTACATAGCTGTTTCTTCTGTCATCAGTATTGCATAGCTGTCTCTTCTGTCCTCAGTATTACATAGCTGTCTCTTCTGCCGTCAGTATTACATAGCTGTCGCTTCTGCCGTCAGTATTACATAGCTGTCTCTTCTGCCTTCAGTATTACATAGCTGTCTCTTCTGTCCTCAGTATTACATAGCTGTCTCTTCTATCCTCAGTATTACATAGCTGTCTCTTCCGTCCTCAGTATTACATAGCTGTCTCTTCTGCCGTCAGTATTACATAGCTGTCTATTCTGTACTCAGTATAACATAGCTGTCTCTTCTGTCCTCAGTATTACATAGCTCTCTCTTCTGCCCTCAGTATTACATAGCTGTCTCTTATGTTCTCAGTATTACATAGATGTCTCTTTTGACGGCAGTATTACATAGCGGTATCTTCTGTCCTCAGAATTGCATAGCTGTTTCTTCTGTCCTCAGTATTACATAGCTGTCTCTTCCGGTGCGAGTAGTGCATAGCTGTCTCTTCAGTCCTCAGTATTACATAGCTGTCTCTTCTGTCCTCAGTATTACATAGCTGTCTCTTCTGTCCTCAGTATAACATAGCTGTATCTTCCGCCGTCAGTATTATATAGATGTCTCTTCCGTTCTCAGTATTACATAGCTGTTTCTTCTGCCGTCAATATTATATAGCTGTCTCTTCAGTCCTCAGTATTATATAGCTGTCTCTTCTGCCGTCAGTATTACATAGCTGTCTCTTCTGCCGTCAGTATTACATAGCTGTCTCTTCTGCCGTCAGTATTATATAGCTGTCTATTCTGTCCTCAGTATTGCATAGCTGTCTCTTCTGACGTCAGTATTACATAGCTGTCTTTTATGTCCTCAGTTTTGCATAGCTGTCTCTTGCAGTGCGAGTATTACATAGCTGTCTCTTCAGTCCTCAGTATTACATAGCTGTCTCTGCTGCCCTCAGTATTACAAAGCTGTCTCTTCTGCCGTCAGTATTACATAGCTGTCTCTTCTGTCATCAGTATTACATAGCTGTCTCTTCTGCCGTCAGTATTACATAGCTGTCTCTTCTGCCGTCAGTATTACATAGCTGTCTCTTCTGCCGTCAGTATTAAATAGCTGTCTCTTATTTCATCAGTATTACCTAGCTGTCTCTGCTGTCCTCAGTATCACATAGCTGTCTCTTCTGCCGTCAGTATTACATAGCTGTCTCTTCTGTCGTCAGTATTACATAGCTTTCTTCTCTGTCCTCAGTATTACATAGCTGTCTCTTCTGCCGTCAGTATTACATAGCTGTCTCTTCTGCCCTCAGTATTGCATAGCTGTGTCTTCTGCCGTCAGTATTACATAGCTGTCTCTTCTGTCCTTAGTATTACATAGCTGTCTCTTCTGCCGTCAGTATTACATAGCTGTCTCTTCTGTCCTCAGTATTATATAGCTGTCTCTTCTGTTCTCAGTATTACATAGCTGTCTCTTCTGCCCTCAGTATTGCATAGCTGTGTCTTCCGCCGTCAGTATTATATAGCTGTCTCTTCTGTTCTCAGTATTACATAGCTGTCTCTTCTGCCGTCAGTATTACATAGCTGTCGCTTCTGCCGTCAGTATTACATAGCTGTCTCTTCTGCCTTCAGTATTACATAGCTGTCTCTTCTGCCGTCAGTATTACATAGCTGTCTCTTCTGTCCTTAGTATTACATAGCTGTCTCTTCTGCCGTCAGTATTACATAGCTGTCGCTTCTGCCGTCAGTATTACATAGCTGTCTCTTCTGCCTTCAGTATTACATAGCTGTCTCTTCTGTCCTCAGTATTACATAGCTGTCTCTTCTGCCGTCAGTATTATATAGCTGTCTATTCTGTACTCAGTATAACATAGCTGTCTCTTCTGTCCTCAGTATTACATAGCTCTCTCTTCTGCCCTCAGTATTACATAGCTGTCTCTTCTGTTCTCAGTATTACATAGCTGTCTCTTCTGACGGCAGTATTACATAGCGGTATCTTCTGTCCTCAGAATTACATAGCTGTTTCTTCTGTTCTCAGTATTACATAGCTGTCTCTTCCGGTGCGAGTAGTACATAGCTGTCTCTTCAGTCCTCAGTATTACATAGCTGTCTCTTCTGTCCTCAGTATTACATAGCTGTCTCTTCTGTCCTCAGTATAACATAGCTGTCTCTTCCGCCGTCAGTATTATATAGATGTCTCTTCCGTCCTCAGTATTACATAGCTGTTTCTTCTGCCGTTAATATTATATAGCTGTCTCTTCAGTCCTCAGTATTATATAGCTGTCTCTTCTGCCGTCAGTATTACATAGCTGTCTCTTCTGCCGTCAGTATTACATAGCTGTCTCTTCTGCCGTCAGTATTATATAGCTGTATATTCTGTCCTCAGTATTACAAAGCTGTCTCTTCTGTCCTCAGTATTACTTAGCTGTCTCTTCTGTCCTCAGTATTATATAGCTGTCTCTTCTGCCGTCAGTATTACATAGCTGTCTATTCTGCCGTCAGTATTACATAGCTGTCTCTTCTGCTGTCAGTATTGCATAGCCGTCACTTCTGTCCTCAGTATTACATAGCTGTCTATTCTGCCGTCAGTATTACATAGCTGTCTCTTCTGCTGTCAGTATTGCATAGCCGTCTCTTCTGTCCTCAGTATTACATAGCCGTCTCTTCTGCCGTCAGTATTATATAGCTGTCTCTTCTGTCGTCAGTATTACATAGCTGTCTATTCTGCCGTCAGTATTACATAGCTGTCTCCTCTGCTGTCAGTATTGCATAGCCGTCTCTTCTGTCCTCAGTATTACATAGCTGTCTATTCTGCCGTCAGTATTACATAGCTGTCTCTTCTGCTGTCAGTATTGTATAGCTGTCTTCTCTGTCCTCAGTATTACATAGCTGTCTCTTCTGTCCTCGGTATTACTTAGCTGTCTCTTCTGTCCTCAGTATTACATAGCTGTCTATTCTGCCGTCAGTATTACATAGCTGTCTCTTCTGCTGTCAGTATTACATAGCTGTCTCTTCTGCCGTCAGTATTATATAGCTGTCTCTTCTGCCGTCAGTATTACATAGCTGTCTATTCTGCCGTTAGTATTACATAGCTGTCTCTTCTGTCCTCAGTATTACATAGTTGTCTCTTCTGTCCTCAGTATTACATAGCTGTCTCTTCTGTCCTCATATTACATAGCTGTCTCTTCCGCCGTCAGAATTACATAGCTGTCTCTTCTGCCGTCAGTATTACATAGCTTTCTCTTCTGTCCTCAGTATTACATAGCTGTCTCTTCTGTCCTCAGTATTGCATATCTGTCTCTTCTGCCATCAGTATTACATAGCTGTCTCTTCTGCCGTCAGTATTATATAGCTGTCTCTTCTGCCGTAAGTATTACATAGCTGTCTCTTCCGCTTTCAGTATTACATAGCTGTCTCTTCTGCCATCAGTATTACATAGCTGTGTCTTCTGTCCTCAGTATTACATAGCTGTCTCTTCTGTCCTCAGTATTACATAGCTGTCTCTTCTGTCCTCAGCATTACATAGCTTTCTCTTTTGTCCTCAATATTACATAGCTGTCTCCTCTGCCTTCAGTATTACATAGCTGTCTCTTCTGCCGTCAGTATTACATAGCTATCTCTTCTGCCATCAGTATTACATAGCTGTCTCTTCTGCCGTCAGTAATGCATAGCAGTCTCTTTTGTCCTCAGTATTACATAGCTGTCTCTTCTGCCGTCAGTATTATATAGCTGTCTCTTCTGTCGTCAGTATTACATAGCTGTCTCTTCTGTCGTCAGTATTATATAGCTGTCTCTTCTGTCATCAGTATTACATAGCTGTCTCTTCTGCCGTCAGTATTACATAGCTGTCTCTTCTGTCCTCAGTATTCCATAGCTGTCTCTTCTGTCCTCAGTATTCCATAGCTGTCTCTTCTGTCCTCAGTATTATATAGCTGTCTCTTCTGCCATTAGTATTATATAGCTGTCTCTTCAGCCGTCAGTATTATATAGCTGTCTCTTCCGCCGTCAGTATTACATAGCTGTCTCTTATGTCCTCAGTATTATATATCTGTCTCTTCTGTCCTCAGTATTATATAGCTGTCTCTTCTGCCATCAGTATTATATAGCTGTCTCTTCTGCCGTCAGTATTATATAGCTGTCTCTTCCGCCGTCAGTATTACATAGCTGTCTCTTATGTCCTCAGTATTATATAGCTGTCTCTTCCGCCGTCAGTATTACATAGCTGTCTCTTCCGCCCTCAGTATTACATAGCTGTCTCTTCAGTCCTCAGTATTACATAGCTGTCTCTTCTTTCCTCAGTATTACATAGCTGTCTCTTCTGTCCCCAGTATTACATAGCTGTCTCTTATGCCGTCAGTATTACATAGCTGTCTCTTCTGTCCTCAGTATTCCATAGCTGTCTCTTCTGTCCTCAGTATTATATAGCTGTCTCTTCTGTCCTCAGTATTATATAGCTGTCTCTTCTGCCGTCAGTATTACATAGCTGTCGTTTCCCCTCAGTATTACATAGTTGTCTCTTTTCCCCTCAGTATTACATAGCTGTCTCTTCTGTCCTCAGTATTACATAGCTGTCTCATCTGTCCTCAGTATTACATAGCTGTCTCTTCTGTCCTCAGTATAACATAGCTGTCTCTTCTGTCATCAGTATTACATAGCTGTCTCTTCTGCCGTCAGTATTACATAGCTGTCTCTTCTGTCCTCAGTATTCCATAGCTGTCTCTTCTGTCCTCAGTATTCCATAGCTGTCTCTTCTGTCCTCAGTATTATATAGCTGTCTCTTCTGCCATCAGTATTATATATCTTTCTCTTCTGCCGTCTGTATTATATAGCTGTCTCTTCCGCCGTCAGTATTACATAGCTGTCTCTTATGTCCTCAGTATTATATAGCTGTCTCTTCTGTCCTCAATATTATATAGCTGTCTCTTCTGCCATCAGTATTATATAGCTGTCTCTTCTGCCGTCAGTATTATATAGCTGTCTCTTCCGCCGTCAGTATTACATAGCTGTCTCTTATGTCCTCAGTATTATATAGCTGTCTCTTCCGCCGTCAGTATTACATAGCTGTCTCTTCCGCCCTCAGTATTACATAGCTGTCTCTTCAGTCCTCAGTATTACATAGCTGTCTCTTCTTTCCTCAGTATTACATAGCTGTCTCTTCTGTCCCCAGTATTACATAGCTGTCTCTTATGCCGTCAGTATTACATAGCTGTCTCTTCTGTCCTCAGTATTCCATAGCTGTCTCTTCTGTCCTCAGTATTATATAGCTGTCTCTTCTGTCCTCAGTATTATATAGCTGTCTCTTCTGCCGTCAGTATTACATAGCTGTCTTTTCCCCTCAGTATTACATAGTTGTCTCTTTTCCCCTCAGTATTACATAGCTGTCTCTTCTGCCCTCAGTATTACATAGCTGTCTCATCTGTCCTCAGTATTACATAGCTGTCTCTTCTGTCCTCAGTATAACATAGCTGTCTCTTCTGCCGTCAGTATTACATAGCTGTCTCTTCTGTCCTCAGTATTATATAGCTGTCTCTTCTGCCGTCAGTATTACATAGCTGTCTCTTCTGCCGTCAGTATTACATAGCTGTCTCTTCAGTATTATATAGCTGTCTCTTCTGCCGTCAGTATTGCATAGCTGTCTCATCTGTCCTCAGTATTATATAGCTGTCTCTTTTGACGTCAATATTACATTCCGTTATTCCGTTCAGCCGTTGCTGCCCGGTGCATTGCTGAGGTAAATGACATTGCCTGTGTACCTACAATATTGATTAATGTGTAGTGAGTATCGTATAGATCGTATACAGCACAGTGACTGTATTCTGTGTGACAGTAAGTCCGTTTACATAGCAATTTAAAAATAGTGGAACATTGTCCACTAATGATTGAACATCTTCCATTAAGCTCGTTTGAGTAGATATCACCACAACACCAGACTGAGATTTGATCCAATTTGCTCAAACATGATGTAAGAGTGATCTTGGTTCCTTTTAATTCGAAATAGTTCTTTATAAGCACTGTTAACAGCCCAAACATCCAGAGCGGAGTATTTTTTCTTCCGACATTTTGACCTTCATTTGGTAGCGTAGCAGCTTTTGCGAAGACTGCTACTCTTCCATATGCGCAACCGATATACTTTTTTTCTGACGGCAGTTGCCGCTTTTTCTCGAATAAGAACTAGAGCTGCAAGATCTCCAGAAAGTATCATACCGGCACCATACAACAACACCACAAATAACACAATGTTCCACCAATATACCGGCGCTGTCATTAGTATTTTGTCGCACATGTGTTCGCATGCCGCATAGTACATGCCGCAGGCATCTAAGAAGTGCTTGCGGTGCCTAAAAATGGCCCGCTGTGTCGTGTACCGTACCGTAAGTCATGCAGCTCGAAACGTGGGAGGAGCTTATTTTAGAAAAGTTAGCGGGTACTTATTTTCGCGACCAGCACCTGACGTCAATTCTGTATAATATCACGGAAACAACATCAACAAAGGCAATAACTAGGCTGCAACAACCATACGACCAATGTGATACATAACAGCAGACGGTAAATTGACGCACTGGCGCCGTAATCGTGATCATGTGATGGTGAAAGAAACCTCCATGCTCCACTATTAGTGGACAATGTTCCACTGTTTTGAAACTGCTATGTAAACGGGGCTAGTGACTGTTTTCTGTGCACATATCGTGTGCTATCAGTACCGTGTACTTTGTATTAGGCCACATCCCAGAGTCACGTGTCTTTGTATTGGGCCACATCCCAGAGTCACGTGTCTTTGTATTGGGCCACATCTCCGAGTCACGTGATTTTGTATTGGGCCACATCTCCGAGTCGCGTGACTTTGTATTCCCCACATCCTTGAGTCACGTGACTTTGTATTGGGACACATCCCGAGTCACGTGACTTTGTATTGGGCCACATCCCCGAGCCACGTGACTTTGTATTAGGCCACATCCCGAGTCACGTGCCTTTGTATTGGGCCAGACCCTGAGTCACGTGCCTTTGTATTGGGCCAGACCCTGAGTCACGTGCCTTTGTATTGGGCCAGACCCTGAGTCACGTGCCTTTGTTCCCGCTTTCAGTGTGTCTTCCTACCTCAGTCGCCGGAGAAAGAAGGTGAGTGGAGCAGAGGAAATCTGCCATAAAAATCTGCCACTGCTCGGTCTGGCCTACAGAGCTGCCGCGGCAGCCTCAGTCTGCAGAGGAAATCTGCCATAAAATCTGCCACTGCTCGGTCTGGCCTACAGAGCTGCCGCGGCAGCCAAATCTGCAGAGGAAATCTGCCATAAAATCTGTCACTGCTCGGTCTGGCCTACAGAGCTGCCGCGGCAGCCTCAGTCTGCAGAGGAAATCTGCCATAAAAATCTGCCACTGCTCGGTCTGGCCTACAGAGCTGCCGCGGCAGCCTCAGTCTGCAGAGGAAATCTGCCATAAAATCTGCCACTTCTCGGGCTGGCCTACAGAGCTGCCGCGGCAGCCTCAGTCTGCTGCCGCTCTGGGCGGGTTTATATGCGCTTATAGGATATCAAAAAGCTCTCGAAAGTTAAAAACATATTGAGAACATCGTCTCAACATATTGATTGAAAGAAACCGATGTTGACAGTAAATACAATAAATAAACATGTGAGTCCTAGGGATGTGATCACGTGATATTGCTGGGTTGGCATACAGCCCCTATAGATAATTGCAAATTCAACTTAACAAACATCACTTAGAACTCAAGATGATTACGCCAGCATGTCTGAGGATATGTGAAGAGACCATGGGGGACGTCTGAGGACCCTGGGGACCCGTGAATGCAGTGGATCCTCCCATGGTTCAACACACCGTTCAACACGCCGTTCAACACACCGATCAACACACCGTTTAACACACCGTTCAACACACCGTTCAACACACCGTTCAACACACCGTTCAACACACCGTTCAACACACCGTTCAACACACCGTTCAACACACCGTTCAACACACCGTTCAACACACCGTTCAACACACCGTCCCACACCGTTCAACACACCGTCCAACACCGTTCGACACACCGTTCAACACACCGTTCAACACACCGCTCAACACACCGTTCAACACACCGTTCAACACACCGTTCAACACACCGTTCAACACACCGTTCAACACACCGTTCAACACACCGTTCAACACACCGTCCTTCACCGTTAAACACACCATTCAACACCGTCCCACACCGTTTAACACTGCCACACACCGTTCAACACACCGTCCTTCACCGTTAAACCCACCGTTCAACACACCGCTCAACACACCGTTCAACACACCGTTCAACACACCGTTCAACACACCGTCCCACACCGTTCAACACACCGTTTAACACCGCCACACACCATTCAACACACCGTTCAACACACCGTTCAACACACCGTCCTTCACCGTTCAACACACCGTTCAACACACCGTCCCACACCGTTTAACACCGCCACACACCGTTTAACACCGCCACACACCGTTCAACACACCATCCCACACCGTTTAACACCGCCACACACCGTTCAACACACCGTCCCACACCGTTTAACACCGCCACACACCGTTTAACACCGCCACACACCGTTCAACACACCGTTCAACACACCGTTCAACACACCGTTCAACACACCGTTCAAAACACCGTCCTTCACCGTTCAATACACCGTTCCACACCGTCCCACACCGTTTAACACCACCACACACCGTTCAACACACCGTCCTTCACCGTTCAACACCGCCACACACCGTTCAACACACCATCCCACACCGTTTAACGCCGCCACACACCGTTCAACACACCGTCCCACACCGTTCAACACCGCCACACACCGTTCAACACACCGTCCTTCACCGTTCAACACCGCCATACACCGTTCAACACACCGTCCCACACCGTTTAACACCGCCACACACCGTTCAACACACCGTCCCACACCGTTCAACACCGCCACACACCGTTCAACACACCGTCCTTCACCGTTCAACACCGCCAAACACCGTTCAACACACCGTCCCACACCGTTTAACACCGCCACACACCAATCCACGCTGCCCCACACCGCCGCACAGCTGGGTCTCTACCGCAGACCAATAGGCAATATCGCAGGAATAACTGACGTACTGAAGTACTGACGGCTGACGGCGGCCACCCTCATCCCCTAACCACCAGGTCCGCCCCACCAGACCCGTGTCTGGGTCTAACAGTCACCGGCCCCACCAGACCCGTGTCTGGGTCTAACAGTCACCGGCCCCACCAGACCCGTGTCTGGGTCTAACAGTCACTGGCCCCACCAGACCCGTGTCTGAGTCTAACAGTCACCGGCCCCACCAGACCCGTGTCTGGGTCTAACAGTCACTGGCCCCACCAGACCCGTGCCTGGGATTGACAGTCACCAGCCCCACCAGACCCGTGACTGGGTCTGACAGTCACCGGCCCCACCAGCCCCGTGTCTGGGTCTAACAGTCACCGGCCCCACCAGACCCACCAGACCCGTGTCTGGGTCTAACAGTCACTGGCCCCACCAGACCCGTGCCTGGGATTGACAGTCACCGGCCCCACCAGCCCCGTGCCTGGGATTGACAGTCACCGGCCCCACCAGACCCGTGTCTGGGATTGACAGTCACTGGCCCCACCAGACCCGTGTCTGGGTCTAACAGTCACTGGCCCCACCAGACCCGTGCCTGGGATTGACAGTTACCAGCCCCACCAGACCCGTGCCTGGGTCTGACAGTCGCCGGCCCCACCAGACCCGTGTCTGGGTCTAACAGTCACCGGCCCCACCAGACCCACCAGACCCGTGTCTGGGTCTAACAGTCACTGGCCCCACCAGACCCGTGCCTGGGATTGACAGTCACCGGCCCCACCAGACCCGTGCCTGGGATTGACAGTCACCGGCCCCACCAGACCCGTGTCTGGGATTGACAGTCACCGGCCCCACCAGACCCGTGCCTGGGATTGACAGTCACCGGCCCCACCAGACCCGTGCCTGGGATTGACAGTCACCGGCCCCACCAGACCCGTGTCTGGGTCTGACAGTCAACAGCCCCACCAGACCCACCAGACCCGTGCCTGTGTCTAACAGTCACTGGCCCCACCAGACCCGTGTCTGGGTCTAACAGTCACCGGCCCCACCAGACCCGTGTCTGGGTCTGACAGTCACCAGCCCCACCAGATCCACCAGACCCGTGTCTGGGTCTAACAGTCACCGGCCCCACCAGACCCGTGCATGGGATTGACAGTCACCGGCCCCACCAGACCCGTGCCTGGGTCTAACAGTCACTGGCCCCACCAGACCTGTGCTTGGGTCTAACAGTCACTGGCCCCACCAGACCCGTGTCTGGGTCTAACAGTCACCGGCCCCACCAGACCCGTGTCTGGGTCTAACAGTCACTGGCCCCACCAGACCCGTGTCTGGGTCTAACAGTCACCGGCCCCACCAGACCCGTGTCTGGGTCTAACAGTCACCGACCCCACCAGACCCGTGTCTGGGTCTAACAGTCACCGGCCCCACCAGACCCGTGTCTGGGTCTAACAGTCACCGGCCCTACCAGACCCGTGCCTGAGATTGACAGTCACCGGCCCCACCAGACCCACCAGACCCGCGCCTGACCCGTGGCTGGGTCACCGACAGAGACAGCGGATCAGAGGCCTTCTGCTGGCCGGGTGCTGCCCGCCGTACTTTCAAATGCCGTCACGTCAGTAAGTCCGTAAGACTTTGCGACAGTTAAACCTTTCGGCTCACATAATTGGCGGTACTTAAAGTTGGCAGCAGTTGAGTGTGGCGGCAATCCTTACTCCGATCCCTGACCCTGACGCCGATCACCAGACCCAGACGCCAAAACGAGGCGCTGGCTGACGGCTGACGGCTGACGGCTGACGGCTGACGGCTGACGGCTGACGGCTGACGGCTGACGGCTGACGGCTGACGGCTGACGGCTGACGGCTGACGGCTGACGGCTGACGGCTGACGGCTGACGGCTGACGGCTGACGGCTGACGACTGACGGCTGACGGCTGACGGCTGACGGCTGACGGCTGACGACTGACGGCTGACGGCTGACGGCTGACGGCTGATGTGCCTGACGGCTGACGGCTGACGGCTGACGGCTGACGGCTGACGGCTGACGGCTGACGGCTGACGGCTGACGGCTGACGGCTGACGGCTGACGGCTGACGACTGACGACTGACGGCTGACGGCTGACGGCTGACGGCTGACGGCTGACGGCTGACGGCTGACGGCTGACGGCTGACGGCTGACGGTTGACGGCTGACGGCTGACGGCTGACGACTGACGGCTGACGGCTGACGGCTGACAGCTGACGGCTGACGGCTGACGGCTGACGGCTGACGGCTGACGGCTGACGGCTGACGGCTGACGGCTGACGGCTGACGGCTGATGGCTGACGGTTGACGGTTGACGGCTGACGACTGACGGCTGACGGCTGACGGCTGACGGCTGACGGCTGACGGCTGACGGCTGACGGCTGACGGCTGACGGCTGACGGCTGATGGCTGACGGCTGACGGCTGATGGCTGACGGCTGACGGCTGACACAAACGACCATTACGAGTTGAGAAACGATCAGCCGCAGCTCAACTCAGGTGCTCTCAGGTGGAGAGATAATCTCAGGTCGAGATATAATATCAGGTCGAGAGATAATCTCAGGTCGAGAGATAATCTCAGGTCGAGAGGTAATCTCAGGTCGAGAGATAATCTCAGGTCAAGAGATAATATCAGGTCAAGAGATAATCTCAGGTGGAGAGATAATCTCAGGTCGAGATATAATATCAGGTCGAGAGATAATCTCAGGTCGAGAGATAATCTCAGGTCGAGAGGTAATCTCAGGCCGAGAGATAATCTCAGGTCGAGAGATAATATCACGTCAAGAGATAATCTCAGGTCGAGAGATAATCTCAGGTCGAGAGATAATCTCAGGTCGAGAGATAATCTCAGGTCAAGAGATAATCACAGGTCGAGAGATAATCTCAGGCCGAGAGATAATATCAGGTCAAGAGATAATCTCAGGTCGAGAGATAATCTCAGGTCGAGAGATAATTTCAAGTCGAGAGATAATCTCAGGTGAAGAGATAATCTCAGGTCGAGAGGTAATCTCAGGTCGAGAGATAATCTCAGGTCGAGAGATAATCTCAGGTGGAGAGATAATCTCAGGTCGAGAGATAATCTCAGGTCGAGAGATAATCTCAGGTGGAGAGATGATCTCAGGTCGAGAGATAATCTCAGGTGGAGAGATAATCTCAGGTCGAGAGATAATCTCAGGTCGAGAGATAATCTCAGGTCGAGAGATAATCTCAGGTCGAGAGAAAATCTCAGGTGGAGAGATAATCTCAGGTCGAGAGATAATCTCAGGTCGAGAGATAATCTCAGGTCGAGAGATAATATCAGGTCGAGAGATAATCTCAGGTCGAGAGATAATCTCAGGTCGAGAGATAATATCAGGTCGAGAGATAATCTCAGGTCGAGAGATAATCTCAGGTCGAGAGATAATCTCAGGTCGAGAGATAATCTCAGGTCGAGAGGTAATCTCATGTCGAGAGATAATATCAGGTCGAGAGATAATCTCAGGTCGAGAGATAATCTCAGGTCGAGAGATAATCTCAGGTCAAGAGATAATCTCAGGTCGAGAGATGATCTCAGGTCGAGAGATAATCTCAGATCGAGAGATAATCTCAGGTCGAGAGATAATCTCAGGTCGAGAGATAATCTCAGGTCAAGAGATAATCTCAGGTCGAGAGATAGTCTCAGGTCGAGAGATAATCTCAGGTCGAGAGATAATCTCAGGTCGAGAGATAATCTCAGGTCGAGAGATAATCTCAGGTCGAGAGATAATCTCAGGTCAAGAGATAATCTCAGGTCGAGAGATAATCTCAGGTCAAGAGATAATCTCAGGTGGAGAGATAATCTCAGGTCGAGAGATAATCTCAGGTCGAGAGGTAATCTCAGGTCGAGAGATAATCTCAGGTCGAGAGATAATCTCAGGTCGAGAGATATTCTCAGATCGAGAGATAATCTCAGGTCGAGAGATAATCTAAGGTGGAGAGATAATCTCAGGTCGAGAGATAATCTCAGGTCGAGAGATAATCTCAGGTGGAGAGATAATCTCAGGTGGAGAGATAATCCCAGGTCGAGAGATAATCTCAGGTCGAGAGATAATCTCAGGTCGAGAGATAATCTCAGGTGGAGAGATAATCTCAGGTCGAGAGATAATCTCAGGTCGAGAGATAATCTCAGGTGGAGAGATAATCTCAGGTCGAGAGATAATCTCAGGTCGAGAGATAATCTCAGGTGGAGAGATAATCTCAGGTCGAGAGATAATATCAGGTGGAGAGATAATCTCAGGTCGAGAGATAATCTCAGGTGGAGAGATAATCTCAGGTCGAGAGATAATCTCAGGTCGAGAGATAATCTCAGGTCGAGAGATAATCTCAGGTCAAGAGATAATATCAGGTCGCGAGATAATCTCAGGTCAAGAGATAATCTCAGGTCGAGAGATAATCTCAGGCCAAGAGATAATCTCAGGTCGAGAGATAATCTCAGGTCGAGAGATAATCTCAGGTCGAGAGATAATCTCAGGTCGAGAGATAATCTCAGGTCGAGAGATAATCTCAGGTCGAGAGATATTCTCAGGTCGAGAGATAATCTCAGGTCGAGAGATATTCTCAGATCGAGAGATAATCTCAGGTCGAGAGATAATCTCAGGTGGAGAGATAATCTCAGGTCGAGAGATAATCTCAGGTCGAGAGATAATCTCAGGTGGAGAGATAATCTCAGGTGGAGAGATAATCCCAGGTCGAGAGATAATCTCAGGTCGAGAGATAATCTCAGGCCGAGAGATAATCTCAGGTCAAGAGATAATCTCAGATCGAGAGATAATCTCAGGTCGAGAGATAATATCAGGTCGAGAGATAATCTCAGGTCGAGAGATAATCTGAGGTCGAGAGATAATCTCAGGTCGAGAGATAATCTCAGGTCGAGAGATAATCTCAGGTCGAGAGATAATCTCAGGTCGAGAGATAATCTCAGGTCGAGAGATAATCTAAGGTGGAGAGATAATCTCAGGTCGAGAGATAATCTCAGGTCGAGAGATAATCTCAGGTCGAGAGATAATCTCAGGTCGAGAGATAATCCCAGGTCGAGAGATAATCTCAGGTCGAGAGATAATCTCAGGTCGAGAGATAATCTCAGGTGGAGAGATAATCTCAGGTCGAGAGATAATCTCAGGTCGAGAGATAATCTCAGGTGGAGAGATAATCTCAGGTGGAGAGATAATCTCAGGTCGAGAGATAATCTCAGGTGGAGAGATAATCTCAGGTCGAGAGATAATCTCAGGTGGAGAGATAATCTCAGGTCGAGAGATAATCTCAGGTCGAGAGATAATCTCAGGTCGAGAGATAATCTCAGGTCAAGAGATAATATCAGGTCGCGAGATAATCTCAGGTCAAGAGATAATCTCAGGTCGAGAGATAATCTCAGGCCAAGAGATAATCTCAGGTCGAGAGATAATCTCAGGTCGAGAGATAATCTCAGGTCGAGAGATAATCTCAGGTCGAGAGATATTCTCAGGTCGAGAGATAATCTCAGGTCGAGAGATATTCTCAGGTCGAGAGATAATCTCAGGTCGAGAGATATTCTCAGATCGAGAGATAATCTCAGGTCGAGAGATAATCTCAGGTGGAGAGATAATCTCAGGTCGAGAGATAATCTCAGGTCGAGAGATAATCTCAGGTGGAGAGATAATCTCAGGTGGAGAGATAATCCCAGGTCGAGAGATAATCGCAGGTCGAGAGATAATCTCAGGCCGAGAGATAATCTCAGGTCAAGAGATAATCTCAGATCGAGAGATAATCTCAGGTCGAGAGATAATATCAGGTCGAGAGATAATCTCAGGTCGAGAGATAATCTGAGGTCGAGAGATAATCTCAGGTCGAGAGATAATCTCAGGTCGAGAGATAATCTCAGGTCGAGAGATAATCTCAGGTCGAGAGATAATCTCAGGTCAAGAGATAATCTCAGGTCGAGAGATAATCTCAGGTCGAGAGATAATCTCAGGTCAAGAGATAATCTCAGGTCGAGAGATAATCTCAGTTTGAGAGATAATCTCAGTTCGAGAGATAATCTCAGGACAAGAGATAATCACAGGTCGAGAGATAATCTCAGTTCGAGAGATAATCTCAGGACAAGAGATAATCACAGGTCGAAAGATAATCTCAGGTCGAGAGATAATCTCAGGTCAAGGGATAATCTCAGGTCGAGAGATAATCTCAGGTCGAGAGATAATCTCAGGTCGAGAGATAATCTCAGGTGGAGAGATAATCTCAGGTCGAGAGGTAATCTCAGGTCGAGAGATAATCTCAGGTCGAGAGATAATCTCAGGTCGAGAGATATTCTCAGATCGAGAGATAATCTCAGGTTGAGAGATAATCTCAGGTGGAGAGATAATCTCAGGTCGAGAGATAATCCCAGGTCGAGAGATAATATCAGGTGGAGAGATAATCTCAGGTGGAGAGATAATCCCAGGTCGGGAGATAATCTCAGGTCGAGAGATAATATCAGGTCGAGAGATAATCTCAGGTCGAGAGATAATCTCAGGTCGAGAGATAATCTCAGGTCGAGAGATAATCTCAGGTGGAGAGATAATCTCAGGTCGAGAGATAATCTCAGGTCGAGAGATAATCTCAGGTGGAGAGATAATCTCAGGTCGAGAGATAATCTCAGGTCGAGAGATAATCTCAGGTCGAGAGATAATCTCAGGTCGAGAGATAATCTCAGGTCGAGAGATAATCTCAGGTGGAGAGATAATCTCAGGTCGAGAGATAATCTCAGATCGAGAGATAATCTCAGGTGGAGAGATAATCTCAGGTCGAGAGATAATCTCAGGTCGAGAGATAATCTCAGGTCGAGAGATAATCTCAGGTCGAGAGATAATCTCAGGTGGAGAGATAATATCAGGTCGAGAGATAATCTCAGGTGGAGAGATAATCTCAGGTCGAGAGATAATCTCAGGTCGAGAGATAATCTCAGGTCGAGAGATAATCTCAGGTCAAGAGATAATCTCAGGTCGAGAGATAATCTCAGGTCGAGAGATAATCTCAGGTCGAGAGATATTCTCAGATCGAGAGATAATCTCAGGTCGAGAGATAATCTCAGGTGGAGAGATAATCTCAGGTCGAGAGATAATCTCAGGTCGAAAGATAATCTCAGGTGGAGAGATAATCTCAGGTGGAGAGATAATCCCAGGTCGAGAGATAATCTCAGGTTGAGAGATAATCTCAGGCCGAGAGATAATCTCAGGTCAAGAGATAATCTCAGGTCGAGAGATAATTTCAGGTCGAGAGATAATCTCAGATCGAGAGATAATCTCAGGTCGAGAGATAATATCAGGTCGACAGATAATCTCAGGTCGAGAGATAATCTCAGGTCGAGAGATAATCTCAGGTCGAGAGATAATCTCAGGTCGAGAGATAATCTCAGGTCGAGAGATAATCTCAGGTCGAGAGATAATCTCAGGTCGAGAGATAATCTCAGGTCGAGAGATAATCTCAGGTCAAGAGATAATCTCAGGTCAAGAGATAATATCAGGTCGAGAGATAATCTCAGGTCAAGAGATAATCTCAGGTCGAGAGATAATCTCAGGTCGAGAGATAATCTCAGTTTGAGAGATAATCTCAGGTCAAGAGATAATCACAGGTCGAGAGATAATCTCAGGTCGAGAGATAATCTCAGGTCAAGGGATAATCTCAGGTCGAGAGATAATCTCAGGTCGAGAGATAATCTCAGGTCGAGAGATAATCTCAGGTGGAGAGATACTCTCAGGTCGAGAGGTAATCTCAGGTCGAGAGATAATCTCAGGTCGAGAGATAATCTCAGGTCGAGAGATATTCTCAGATCGAGAGATAATCTCAGGTCGAGAGATAATCTCAGGTGGAGAGATAATCTCAGGTCGAGAGATAATCTCAGGTCGAGAGATAATCTCAGGTGGAGAGATAATCTCAGGTGGAGAGATAATCTCAGGTGGAGAGATAATCCCAGGTCGAGAGATAATCTCAGGTCGAGAGATAATATCAGGTCGAGAGATAATCTCAGGTCGAGAGATAATCTCAGGTCGAGAGATAATCTCAGGTCGAGAGATAATCTCAGGTCGAGAGATAATCTCAGGTCAAGAGATAATCTCAGATCGAGAGATAATCTCAGGTCGAGAGATAATCTCAGGTCAAGAGATAATCTCAGGTCGAGAGATAATCTCTGGTCGAGAGATAATCTCAGGTCGAGAGATAATCTCAGGTCAAGAGATAATCACAGGTCGAGAGATAATCTCAGGTCGAGAGATAATCTCAGGTCAAGAGATAATCTCAGGTCGAGAGATAATCTCAGGTCGAGAGATAATCTCAGATGGAGAGATAATCTCAGGTCGAGAGGTAATCTCACGTCGAGAGATAATATCAGGTCGAGAGATAATCTCAGGTCGAGAGATATTCTCAGATCGAGAGATAATCTCAGGTCGAGAGATAATCTCAGGTGGAGAGATAATCTCAGGTGGAGAGATAATCTCAGGTCGAGAGATAATCTCAGGTGGAGAGATAATCTCAGGTGGAGAGATAATCCCAGGTCGAGAGATAATCTCAGGTCGAGAGATAATCTCAGGTCGAGAGATAATCTCAGGTGGAGAGATAATCTCGGGTCGAGAGATAATCTCAGGTCGAGAGATAATCTCAGGTGGAGAGATAATCTCAGGTCGAGAGATAATCTCAGATCGAGAGATAATCTCAGGTCGAGAGATAATCTCAGGTGGAGAGATAATCTCAGGTCGAGAGATAATCTCAGGTCGAGAGATAATCTCAGGTGGAGAGATAATCTCAGGTCGAGAGATAATCTCAGGTCGAGAGATAATCTCAGGTCGAGAGATAATCTCAGGTGGAGAGATAATCTCAGGTCGAGAGATAATCTCAGGTCGAGAGATAATCTCAGGTGGAGAGATAATCTCAGGTGGAGAGATAATCTCAGGTGGAGAGATAATATCAGGTCGAGAGATAATCTCAGGTCGAGAGATAATCTCAGGTGGAGAAATAATCTCAGGTCGAGAGATAATCTCAGGTCGAGAGATAATCTCAGGTCGAGAGATAATCTCAGGTGGAGAGAAGATCTCAGGTCGAGAGATAATCTCAGGTGGAGAGATAATCTCAGGTCGAGAGATAATCTCAGGTCGAGAGATAATCTCGGGTCGACAGATAATCTCAGGTGGAGAGATAATCTCAGGTCGAGAGATAATCTCAGGTGGAGAGATAATCTCAGGTCAAGAGATAATCTCAGGTCGAGAGATAATCTCAGGTCGAGAGATAATCTCAGGTGGCGAGATAATCTCAGGTCGAGAGATAATCTCAGGTCGAGAGATAATCTCAGGTCGAGAGATAATCTCAGGTGGAGAGATAATCTCAGGTCGAGAGATAATCTCAGGTCGAGAGATAATCTCAGGTGAAGAGATAATCTCAGGTCGAGAGATAATCTCAGGTGGAGAGCTCATCTTAGGTCGAGAGATAATCTCAGGTCGAGAGATAATCTCAGGTCGAGAGATAATCTCAGGTCGAGAGATAATCTCAGGTGGAGAGATAATCTCAGGTGGAGAGATAATCTCAGGTCGAGAGATAATCTCAGGTCGAGAGATAATCTGAGGTCGAGAGATAATCTCAGGTCGAGAGATAATCTCAGGTCGAGAGATAATCTCAGGTCGAGAGATAATCTCAGGTCGAGAGATAATCTCAGGTCAAGAGATAATCTCAGGTCGAGAGATAATCTCAGGTCGAGAGATAATCTCAGGTCAAGAGATAATCTCAGGTCGAGAGATAATCTCAGGTCGAGAGATAATCTCAGTTCGAGAGATAATCTCAGGTCAAGAGATAAGCACAGGTCGAGAGATAATCTCAGGTCGAGAGATAATCTCAGGTCAAGGGATAATCTCAGGTCGAGAGATAATCTCAGGTCGAGAGATAATCTCAGGTCGAGAGATAATCTCAGGTGGAGAGATAATCTCAGGTCGAGAGGTAATCTCAGGTCGAGAGATAATCTCAGGTCGAGAGATAATCTCAGGTCGAGAGATAATCTCAGGTCGAGAGATATTCTCAGATCGAGAGATAATCTCAGGTCGAGAGATAATCTCAGGTGGAGAGATAATCTCAGGTCGAGAGATAATCTCAGGTCGAGAGATAATATCAGGTGGAGAGATAATCTCAGGTGGAGAGATAATCCCAGGTCGAGAGATAATCTCAGGTCGAGAGATAATATCAGGTCGAGAGATAATCTCAGGTCGAGAGATAATCTCAGGTCGAGAGATAATCTCAGGTCGAGAGATAATCTCAGGTGGAGAGATAATCTCAGGTCGAGAGACAATCTCAGGTCGAGAGATAATCTCAGGTGGAGAGATAATCTCAGGTCGAGAGATAATCTCAGGTCGAGAGATAATCTCAGGTCGAGAGATAATCTCAGGTCGAGAGATAATCTCAGGTCGAGAGATAATCTCAGGTGGAGAGATAATCTCAGGTCGAGAGATAATCTCAGGTCGAGAGATAATCTCAGGTGGAGAGATAATCTCAGGTCGAGAGATAATCTCAGGTCGAGAGATAATCTCAGGTCGAGAGATTATCTCAGGTGGAGAGATAATATCAGGTCGAGAGATAATCTCAGGTCGAGAGATAATCTCAGGTCGAGAGATAATCTCAGGTGGAGAGATAATCTCAGGTCGAGAGATAATCTCAGGTCAAGAGATAATCTCAGGTCGAGAGATAATCTCAGGTCGAGAGAAAATCTCAGGTCGAGAGATATTCTCAGATCGAGAGATAATCTCAGGTCGAGAGATAATCTAAGGTGGAGAGATAATCTCAGGTCGAGAGATAATCTCAGGTCGAGAGATAATCTCAGGTGGAGAGATAATCTCAGGTGGAGAGATAATCCCAGGTCGAGAGATAATCTCAGGTCGAGAGATAATCTCAGGCCGAGAGATAATCTCAGGTCAAGAGATAATCTCAGGTCGAGAGATAATTTCAGGTCGAGAGATAATCTCAGATCGAGAGATAATCTCAGGTCGAGAGATAATATCAGGTCGAGAGATAATCTCAGGTCGAGAGATAATCTCAGGTCGAGAGATAATATCAGGTCGAGAGATAATCTCAGGTCGAGAGATAATCTCAGGTCGAGAGATAATCTCAGGTCGAGAGATAATCTCAGGTCAAGAGATAATCTCAGGTCGAGAGATAATCTCAGGTCAAGAGATAATCTCAGGTCAAGAGATAATCTCAGGTCGAGAGATAATCTCAGGTCGAGAGATAATCTCAGTTTGAGAGATAATCTCAGGTCAAGAGATAATCACAGGTCGAGAGATAATCTCAGGTCGAGAGATAATCTCAGGTCAAGGGATAATCTCAGGTCGAGAGATAATCTCAGGTCGAGAGATAATCTCAGGTCGAGAGATAATCTCAGGTGGAGAGATAATCTCAGGTCGAGAGGTAATCTCAGGTCGAGAGATAATCTCAGGTCGAGAGATAATCTCAGGTCGAGAGATATTCTCAGATCGAGAGATAATCTCAGGTCGAGAATTAATCTCAGGTGGAGAGATAATCTCAGGTCGAGAGATAATCTCAGGTCGAGAGATAATCTCAGGTGGAGAGATAATCTCAGGTGGAGAGATAATCTCAGGTGGAGAGATAATCCCAGGTCGAGAGATAATCTCAGGTGGAGAGATAATATCAGGTCGAGAGATAATCTCAGGTCGAGAGATAATCTCAGGTCGAGAGATAATCTCAGGTCGAGAGATAATCTCAGGTCGAGAGATAATCTCAGGTCGAGAGATAATCTCAGGTCAAGAGATAATCTCAGATCGAGAGATAATCTCAGGTCGAGAGATAATCTCAGGTCAAGAGATAATCTCAGGTGGAGAGATAATCCCAGGTCGAGAGATAATCTCAGGTCGAGATATAATATCAGGTCGAGAGATAATCTCAGGTCGAGAGATAATCTCAGGTCGAGAGGTAATCTCAGGTCGAGAGATAATCTCAGGTCAAGAGAAAATATCAGGTCAAGAGATAATCTCAGGTGGAGAGATAATCTCAGGTCGAGATATAATATCAGGTCGAGAGATAATCTCAGGTCGAGAGATAATCTCAGGTCGAGAGGTAATCTCAGGCCGAGAGATAATCTCAGGTCGAGAGATAATATCACGTCAAGAGATAATCTCAGGTCGAGAGATAATCTCAGGTCGAGAGATAATCTCAGGTCGAGAGATAATCTCAGGTCAAGAGATAATCACAGGTCGAGAGATAATCTCAGGCCGAGAGATAATATCAGGTCAAGAGATAATCTCAGGTCGAGAGATAATCTCAGGTCGGGAGATAATCTCAGGTCGAGAGATAATCTCAGGTCGAGAGATAATCTCAGGTCAAGAGATAATCTCAGGTCGAGAGATAATCTCAGGTCGAGAGAAAATCTCAGGTCGAGAGATATTCTCAGATCGAGAGATAATCTCAGGTCGAGAGATAATCTCAGGTGGAGAGATAATCTCAGGTCGAGAGATAATCTCAGGTCGAGAGATAATCTCAGGTGGAGAGATAATCTCAGGTGGAGAGATAATCCCAGGTCGAGAGATAATCTCAGGTCGAGAGATAATCTCAGGCCGAGAGATAATCTCAGGTCAAGAGAAAATCTCAGGTCGAGAGATAATTTCAGGTCGAGAGATAATCTCAGATCGAGAGATAATCTCAGGTCGAGAGATAATATCAGGTCGAGAGATAATCTCAGGTCGAGAGATAATCTCAGGTCGAGAGATAATATCAGGTCGAGAGATAATCTCAGGTCGAGAGATAATCTCAGGTCGAGAGATAATCTCAGGTCGAGAGATAATCTCAGGTCAAGAGATAATCTCAGGTCGAGAGATAATCTCAGGTCAAGAGATAATCTCAGGTCAAGAGATAATCTCAGGTCGAGAGATAATCTCAGGTCGAGAGATAATCTCAGGTCAAGAGATAATCACAGGTCGAGAGATAATCTCAGGCCGAGAGATAATATCAGGTCAAGAGATAATCTCAGGTGGAGAGATAATCTCAGGTCGAGAGATAATCTCAGGTCGAGAGATAATCTCAGGTCGAGAGATAATCTCAGGTCAAGAGATAATCTCAGGTCGAGAGATAATCTCAGGTCGAGAGAAAATCTCAGGTCGAGAGATATTCTCAGATCGAGAGATAATCTCAGGTCGAGAGATAATCTCAGGTCGAGAGATAATCTCAGGTCGAGAGATAATATCAGGTGGAGAGATAATCTCAGGTCGAGAGATAATCTCAGGTCGAGAGATAATCTCAGGTCGAGAGATAATCTCAGGTCAAGAGATAATCTCAGGTCGAGAGATAATCTCAGGTCAAGAGATAATATCAGGTCGCGAGATAATCTCAGGTCGAGAGATAATCTCAGGTCGAGAGATAATCTCAGGCCAAGAGATAATCTCAGGTCGAGAGATAATCTCAGGTCGAGAGATAATCTCAGGTCGAGAGATAATCTCAGGTCGAGGGATAATCTCAGGTCGAGAGATAATCTCAGGTCGAGAGATATTCTCAGGTCGAGAGATAATCTCAGGTCGAGAGATATTCTCAGATCGAGAGATAATCTCAGGTCGAGAGATAATCTCAGGTGGAGAGATAATCTCAGGTCGAGAGATATTCTCAGATCGAGAGATAATCTCAGGTCGAGAATTAATCTCAGGTGGAGAGATAATCCCAGGTCGAGAGATAATCTCAGGTCGAGAGATAATCTCAGGCCGAGAGATAATCTCAGGTCAAGAGATAATCTCAGGTGGAGAGATAATCCCAGGTCGAGAGATAATATCAGGTCGAGAGATAATCTCAGGTCGAGAGATAATCTGAGGTCGAGAGATAATCTCAGGTCGAGAGATAATCTCAGGTCGAGAGATAATCTCAGGTCGAGAGATAATCTCAGGTCGAGAGATAATCTCAGGTCGAGAGATAATCTAAGGTGGAGAGATAATCTCAGGTCGAGAGATAATCTCAGGTCGAGAGATAATCTCAGGTCGAGAGATAATCTCAGGTCGAGAGATAATCCCAGGTCGAGAGATAATCTCAGGTCGAGAGATAATCTCAGGTCGAGAGATAATCTCAGGTGGAGAGATAATCTCAGGTCGAGAGATAATCTCAGGTCGAGAGATAATCTCAGGTGGAGAGATAATCTCAGGTGGAGAGATAATCTCAGGTCGAGAGATAATCTCAGGTGGAGAGATAATCTCAGGTCGAGAGATAATCTCAGGTGGAGAGATAATCTCAGGTCGAGAGATAATCTCAGGTCGAGAGATAATCTCAGGTCGAGAGATAATATCAGGTCAAGAGATAATATCAGGTCGCGAGATAATCTCAGGTCAAGAGATAATCTCAGGTCGAGAGATAATCTCAGGCCAAGAGATAATCTCAGGTCGAGAGATAATCTCAGGTCGAGAGATAATCTCAGGTCGAGAGATAATCTCAGGTCGAGAGATAATCTCAGGTCGAGAGATAATCTCAGGTCGAGAGATATTCTCAGGTCGAGAGATAATCTCAGGTCGAGAGATATTCTCAGATCGAGAGATAATCTCAGGTCGAGAGATAATCTCAGGTGGAGAGATAATCTCAGGTCGAGAGATAATCTCAGGTCGAGAGATAATCTCAGGTGGAGAGATAATCTCAGGTGGAGAGATAATCCCAGGTCGAGAGATAATCTCAGGTCGAGAGATAATCTCAGGCCGAGAGATAATCTCAGGTCAAGAGATAATCTCAGATCGAGAGATAATCTCAGGTCGAGAGATAATATCAGGTCGAGAGATAATCTCAGGTCGAGAGATAATCTGAGGTCGAGAGATAATCTCAGGTCGAGAGATAATCTCAGGCCGAGAGATAATCTCAGGTCGAGAGATAATCTCAGGTCGAGAGATAATCTCAGGTCAAGAGATAATCTCAGGTCGAGAGATAATCTCAGGTCGAGAGATAATCTCAGGTCAAGAGATAATCTCAGGTCGAGAGATAATCTCAGTTTGAGAGATAATCTCAGTTCGAGAGATAATCTCAGGACAAGAGATAATCACAGGTCGAGAGATAATCTCAGTTCGAGAGATAATCTCAGGACAAGAGATAATCACAGGTCGAAAGATAATCTCAGGTCGAGAGATAATCTCAGGTCAAGGGATAATCTCAGGTCGAGAGATAATCTCAGGTCGAGAGATAATCTCAGGTCGAGAGATAATCTCAGGTGGAGAGATAATCTCAGGTCGAGAGGTAATCTCAGGTCGAGAGATAATCTCAGGTCGAGAGATAATCTCAGGTCGAGAGATATTCTCAGATCGAGAGATAATCTCAGGTCGAGAGATAATCTCAGGTGGAGAGATAATCTCAGGTCGAGAGATAATCTCAGGTCGAGAGATAATATCAGGTGGAGAGATAATCTCAGGTGGAGAGATAATCCCAGGTCGGGAGATAATCTCAGGTCGAGAGATAATATCAGGTCGAGAGATAATCTCAGGTCGAGAGATAATCTCAGGTCGAGAGATAATCTCAGGTCGAGAGATAATCTCAGGTGGAGAGATAATCTCAGGTCGAGAGATAATCTCAGGTCGAGAGATAATCTCAGGTGGAGAGATAATCTCAGGTCGAGAGATAATCTCAGGTCGAGAGATAATCTCAGGTCGAGAGATAATCTCAGGTCGAGAGATAATCTCAGGTCGAGAGATAATCTCAGGTGGAGAGATAATCTCAGGTCGAGAGATAATCTCAGATCGAGAGATAATCTCAGGTGGAGAGATAATCTCAGGTCGAGAGATAATCTCAGGTCGAGAGATAATCTCAGGTCGAGAGATAATCTCAGGTCGAGAGATAATCTCAGGTGGAGAGATAATATCAGGTCGAGAGATAATCTCAGGTGGAGAGATAATCTCAGGTCGAGAGATAATCTCAGGTCGAGAGATAATCTCAGGTCGAGAGATAATCTCAGGTCAAGAGATAATCTCAGGTCGAGAGATAATCTCAGGTCGAGAGATAATCTCAGGTCGAGAGATATTCTCAGATCGAGAGATAATCTCAGGTCGAGAGATAATCTCAGGTGGAGAGATAATCTCAGGTCGAGAGATAATCTCAGGTCGAAAGATAATCTCAGGTGGAGAGATAATCTCAGGTGGAGAGATAATCCCAGGTCGAGAGATAATCTCAGGTTGAGAGATAATCTCAGGCCGAGAGATAATCTCAGGTCAAGAGATAATCTCAGGTCGAGAGATAATTTCAGGTCGAGAGATAATCTCAGATCGAGAGATAATCTCAGGTCGAGAGATAATATCAGGTCGAGAGATAATCTCAGGTCGAGAGATAATCTCAGGTCGAGAGATAATCTCAGGTCGAGAGATAATCTCAGGTCGAGAGATAATCTCAGGTCGAGAGATAATCTCAGGTCGAGAGATAATCTCAGGTCGAGAGATAATCTCAGGTCGAGAGATAATCTCAGGTCAAGAGATAATCTCAGGTCAAGAGATAATATCAGGTCGAGAGATAATCTCAGGTCAAGAGATAATCTCAGGTCGAGAGATAATCTCAGGTCGAGAGATAATCTCAGTTTGAGAGATAATCTCAGGTCAAGAGATAATCACAGGTCGAGAGATAATCTCAGGTCGAGAGATAATCTCAGGTCAAGGGATAATCTCAGGTCGAGAGATAATCTCAGGTCGAGAGATAATCTCAGGTCGAGAGATAATCTCAGGTGGAGAGATACTCTCAGGTCGAGAGGTAATCTCAGGTCGAGAGATAATCTCAGGTCGAGAGATAATCTCAGGTCGAGAGATATTCTCAGATCGAGAGATAATCTCAGGTCGAGAGATAATCTCAGGTGGAGAGATAATCTCAGGTCGAGAGATAATCTCAGGTCGAGAGATAATCTCAGGTGGAGAGATAATCTCAGGTGGAGAGATAATCTCAGGTGGAGAGATAATCCCAGGTCGAGAGATAATCTCAGGTCGAGAGATAATATCAGGTCGAGAGATAATCTCAGGTCGAGAGATAATCTCAGGTCGAGAGATAATCTCAGGTCGAGAGATAATCTCAGGTCGAGAGATAATCTCAGGTCAAGAGATAATCTCAGATAGAGAGATAATCTCAGGTCGAGAGATAATCTCAGGTCAAGAGATAATCTCAGGTCGAGAGATAATCTCTGGTCGCGAGATAATCTCAGGTCGAGAGATAATCTCAGGTCAAGAGATAATCACAGGTCGAGAGATAATCTCAGGTCGAGAGATAATCTCAGGTCAAGAGATAATCTCAGGTCGAGAGATAATCTCAGGTCGAGAGATAATCTCAGATGGAGAGATAATCTCAGGTCGAGAGGTAATCTCACGTCGAGAGATAATATCAGGTCGAGAGATAATCTCAGGTCGAGAGATATTCTCAGATCGAGAGATAATCTCAGGTCGAGAGATAATCTCAGGTGGAGAGATAATCTCAGGTGGAGAGATAATCTCAGGTCGAGAGATAATCTCAGGTGGAGAGATAATCTCAGGTGGAGAGATAATCCCAGGTCGAGAGATAATCTCAGGTCGAGAGATAATCTCAGGTCGAGAGATAATCTCAGGTGGAGAGATAATCTCGGGTCGAGAGATATTCTCAGGTCGAGAGATAATCTCAGGTGGAGAGATAATCTCAGGTCGAGAGATAATCTCAGATCGAGAGATAATCTCAGGTCGAGAGATAATCTCAGGTGGAGAGATAATCTCAGGTCGAGAGATAATCTCAGGTCGAGAGATAATCTCAGGTGGAGAGATAATCTCAGGTCGAGAGATAATCTCAGGTCGAGAGATAATCTCAGGTCGAGAGATAATCTCAGGTGGAGAGATAATCTCAGGTCGAGAGATAATCTCAGGTCGAGAGATAATCTCAGGTGGAGAGATAATCTCAGGTGGAGAGATAATCTCAGGTGGAGAGATAATATCAGGTCGAGAGATAGTCTCAGGTCGAGAGATAATCTCAGGTGGAGAAATAATCTCAGGTCGAGAGATAATCTCAGGTCGAGAGATAATCTCAGGTCGAGAGATAATCTCAGGTGGAGAGAAGATCTCAGGTCGAGAGATAATCTCAGGTGGAGAGATAATCTCAGGTCGAGAGATAATCTCAGGTCGAGAGATAATCTCGGGTCGACAGATAATCTCAGGTGGAGAGATAATCTCAGGTCGAGAGATAATCTCAGGTGGAGAGATAATCTCAGGTCAAGAGATAATCTCAGGTCGAGAGATAATCTCAGGTCGAGAGATAATCTCAGGTGGCGAGATAATCTCAGGTCGAGAGATAATCTCAGGTCGAGAGATAATCTCAGGTCGAGAGATAATCTCAGGTGGAGAGATAATCTCAGGTCGAGAGATAATCTCAGGTCGAGAGATAATCTCAGGTGAAGAGATAATCTCAGGTCGAGAGATAATCTCAGGTGGAGAGCTCATCTTAGGTCGAGAGATAATCTCAGGTCGAGAGATAATCTCAGGTCGAGAGATAATCTCAGGTCGAGAGATAATCTCAGGTGGAGAGATAATCTCAGGTGGAGAGATAATCTCAGGTCGAGAGATAATCTCAGGTCGAGAGATAATCTGAGGTCGAGAGATAATCTCAGGTCGAGAGATAATCTCAGGTCGAGAGATAATCTCAGGTCGAGAGATAATCTCAGGTCGAGAGATAATCTCAGGTCAAGAGATAATCTCAGGTCGAGAGATAATCTCAGGTCGAGAGATAATCTCAGGTCAAGAGATAATCTCAGGTCGAGAGATAATCTCAGGTCGAGAGATAATCTCAGTTCGAGAGATAATCTCAGGTCAAGAGATAAGCACAGGTCGAGAGATAATCTCAGGTCGAGAGATAATCTCAGGTCAAGGGATAATCTCAGGTCGAGAGATAATCTCAGGTCGAGAGATAATCTCAGGTCGAGAGATAATCTCAGGTGGAGAGATAATCTCAGGTCGAGAGGTAATCTCAGGTCGAGAGATAATCTCAGGTCGAGAGATAATCTCAGGTCGAGAGATAATCTCAGGTCGAGAGATATTCTCAGATCGAGAGATAATCTCAGGTCGAGAGATAATCTCAGGTCGAGAGATAATCTCAGGTCGAGAGATAATCTCAGGTGGAGAGATAATCTCAGGTCGAGAGATAATCTCAGGTCGAGAGATAATCTCAGGTCGAGAGATTATCTCAGGTGGAGAGATAATATCAGGTCGAGAGATAATCTCAGGTGGAGAGATAATCTCAGGTCGAGAGATAATCTCAGGTCGAGAGATAATCTCAGGTCGAGAGATAATCTCAGGTCAAGAGATAATCTCAGGTCGAGAGATAATCTCAGGTCGAGAGAAAATCTCAGGTCGAGAGATATTCTCAGATCGAGAGATAATCTCAGGTCGAGAGATAATCTCAGGTGGAGAGATAATCTCAGGTCGAGAGATAATCTCAGGTCGAGAGATAATCTCAGGTGGAGAGATAATCTCAGGTGGAGAGATAATCCCAGGTCGAGAGATAATCTCAGGTCGAGAGATAATCTCAGGCCGAGAGATAATCTCAGGTCAAGAGATAATCTCAGGTCGAGAGATAATTTCAGGTCGAGAGATAATCTCAGATCGAGAGATAATCTCAGGTCGAGAGATAATATCAGGTCGAGAGATAATCTCAGGTCGAGAGATAATCTCAGGTCGAGAGATAATATCAGGTCGAGAGATAATCTCAGGTCGAGAGATAATCTCAGGTCGAGAGATAATCTCAGGTCGAGAGATAATCTCAGGTCAAGAGATAATCTCAGGTCGAGAGATAATCTCAGGTCAAGAGATAATCTCAGGTCAAGAGATAATCTCAGGTCGAGAGATAATCTCAGGTCGAGAGATAATCTCAGTTTGAGAGATAATCTCAGGTCAAGAGATAATCACAGGTCGAGAGATAATCTCAGGTCGAGAGATAATCTCAGGTCAAGGGATAATCTCAGGTCGAGAGATAATCTCAGGTCGAGAGATAATCTCAGGTCGAGAGATAATCTCAGGTGGAGAGATAATCTCAGGTCGAGAGGTAATCTCAGGTCGAGAGATAATCTCAGGTCGAGAGATAATCTCAGGTCGAGAGATATTCTCAGATCGAGAGATAATCTCAGGTCGAGAATTAATCTCAGGTGGAGAGATAATCTCAGGTCGAGAGATAATCTCAGGTCGAGAGATAATCTCAGGTGGAGAGATAATCTCAGGTGGAGAGATAATCTCAGGTGGAGAGATAATCCCAGGTCGAGAGATAATCTCAGGTGGAGAGATAATATCAGGTCGAGAGATAATCTCAGGTCGAGAGATAATCTCAGGTCGAGAGATAATCTCAGGTCGAGAGATAATCTCAGGTCGAGAGATAATCTCAGGTCGAGAGATAATCTCAGGTCAAGAGATAATCTCAGATCGAGAGATAATCTCAGGTCGAGAGATAATCTCAGGTCAAGAGATAATCTCAGGTCGAGAGATAATCTCTGGTCGAGAGATAATATCAGGTCGAGAGATAATCTCAGGTCAAGAGATAATCACAGGTCGAGAGATAATCTCAGGTCGAGAGATAATCTCAGGTCAAGAGATAATCTCAGGTCGAGAGATAATCTCAGGTCGAGAGATAATCTCAGGTCGAGAGATAATCTCAGATGGAGAGATAATCTCAGGTCGAGAGGTAATCTCAGGTCGAGAGATAATATCAGGTCGAGAGATAATCTCAGGTCGAGAGATATTCTCAGATCGAGAGATAATCTCAGGTCGAGAGATAATCTCAGGTGGAGAGATAATCTCAGGTCGAGAGATAATCTCAGGTCGAGAGATAATCTCAGGTGGAGAGATAATCTCAGGTGGAGAGATAATCCCAGGTCGAGAGATAATCTCAGGTCGAGAGATAATCTCAGGTCGAGAGATAATCTCAGGTGGAGAGATAATCTCGGGTCGAGAGATAATCTCAGGTCGAGAGATAATCTCAGGTGGAGAGATAATCTCAGGTCGAGAGATAATCTCAGATCGAGAGATAATCTCAGGTAGAGAGATAATCTCAGGTGGAGAGATAATCTCAGGTCGAGAGATAATCTCAGGTCGAGAGATAATCTCAGGTGGAGAGATAATCTCAGGTCGAGAGATAATCTCAGGTCGAGAGATAATCTCAGGTGGAGAGATAATCTCAGGTCGAGAGATAATCTCAGGTCGAGAGATAATCTCAGGTGGAGAGATAATCTCAGGTGGAGAGATAATCTCAGGTGGAGAGATAATCTCAGGTCGAGAGATAATCTCAGGTCGAGAGATAATCTCAGGTGGAGAGATAATCTCAGGTCGAGAGATAATCTCAGGTGGAGAGATAATCTCAGGTCGAGAGATAATCTCAGGTGGAGAGATAATCTCAGGTCGAGAGATAATCTCAGGTCGAGAGATAATCTCAGGTGGAGAGATAATCTCAGGTGGAGAGATAATCTCAGGTGGAGAGATGATCTCAGGTCGAGAGATAATCTCAGGTCGAGAGATAATCTCAGGTGGAGAGATAATCTCAGGTCGAGAGATAATCTCAGGTCGAGAGATAATCTCAGGTGGAGAGATAATCTCAGGTCGAGAGATAATCTCAGGTGGAGAGATAATCTTAGGTCGAGAGATAATCTCAGGTCGAGAGATAATCTCAGGTCGAGAGATAATCTCAGGTCGAGAGATAATCTCAGGTGGAGAGATAATCTCAGGTGGAGAGATAATCTCAGGTCGAGAGATAATCTCAGGTCGAGAGATAATCTCAGGTCGAGAGATAATCTCAGGTCGAGAGATAAGTGACCTCAGCCAAATCATCAGAGCCAGACAGGAGCACGACACTCTACGGCCATCGCGGCTCCACAAACCCCGTGTGACTCACCCGGCCACCGCGTGACGTCACATGGTGATTACTCGCCTCTTCCCGGAGAACTGGCTCAGTGACTGTCTGTCACCGGTGCTGGGGAGTCCTCAGTCCAGCCATGGCCGCCTCTCCCCACATAACTGGCTCAGTGACTGTCTGTCACCGGTGCTGGGGAGTCCTCAGTCCAGCCATGGCCGCCTCTCCCCACAGAACTGGCTCAGTGACTGCCTGTCACCGGTGCTGGGGAGTCCTCAGTCCAGCCATGGCCGCCTCTCCCCACATAACTGGCTCAGTGACTGCCTGTCACCGGTGCTGGGGAGTCCTCAGTCCAGCCATGACCGCCTCTCCCCACAGAACTGGCTCAGTGACTGCCTGTCACCGGTGCTGGGGAGTCCTCAGCCCAGCCATGGCCGCCTCTCCCCACAGAACTGGCTCAGTGACTGCCTGTCACCGGTGCTGGGGAGTCCTCAGTCCAGCCATGACCGCCTCTCCTCACAGAACTGGCTCAGTGACTGTCTGTCACCGGTGCTGGGGAGTCCTCAGTCCAGCCATGGCCGCCTCTCCCCACAGAACTGGCTCAGTGACTGCCTGTCACCGGTGCTGGGGAGTCCTCAGTCCAGCCATGGCCGCCTCTCCCCACAGAACTGGCTCAGTGACTGCCTGTCACCGGTGCGGGGGAGTCCTCAGTCCAGCCATGGCCGCCTCTCCCCACAGACCTGGCTCAGTGACTGCCTGTCACCGGTGCGGGGGAGTCCTCAGTCCAGCCATGGCCGCCTCTTGTATTTACCTCTTCAAACAGCTGCATGCGATCTGCCGACCAGTAACTTAACATGTTTAAAATGCTTAACATGCTTAACATGTATGTAACGTAATGCATCGAAAGCGAGTCATCTCCACATCAATATCCCAACACATGCAGGCCCGATATATAATGTGCGTGTAACCGACATATAATCCCAGAGGCACAGGCCAACTGTCGCAGTGTTGCTGTCACCTGACCTGACCTGTTACCAGGTCTGGTGGAGGAGACGGCAGTGACCTGACCTGACCTGACCTGACCTGTGACCAGGGCTGGTGGAGGAGACGGCAGTGACCTGACCTGACTTGACCTGTCACCAGGTCTGGTGGATGATACGGAAGTGACCTGACCTGACCTGACCTGACCTGACCTGACCTGACCTGTCCCCAGGCCTGGTGGGGCAGTGACCTGACCTGACCTGCCAGCAGGCCCGCCGACGGACAGAGAGGTGACCTGACCTGACCTGCCAGCAGGCCCGCCGCCGAAGGGAGCAGTGGGAGCTGACAGAGACGCGGCGGCCAATTCCAGAGGACGATGACGTCACTGATGCCGGAGAAATGACGTCACACATGATGAGCCAATCGAGTGTGACGTCTCACATGATGGACCCAGCTCATCTGGCTCAGGATGTCAGGTAATTTCGCTCAGGATGTCAGGTAATTTCGTTCTGGATATCAGGTAATTTGGTTCAGGATGTCAGGTAATTATGCTGAGGATGTCAGTAAATTTGGCCCAGGATGTCAGGTAATTTGGCTCAGGATGTCAGGTAATTTGGTTCAGGATGTCAGGTAATTTGGCGCAGGACATATTTGGCTAATGATGTCAGGAAAGAAGGCAATTGTAACCATATGTTCTCGTCAATTAGTCACGCCAATCCTTTATCAAGCAATAGGCAAAACATGATTTCAGATTTCATCCTTAAAAATATTGCTGAAAACGAAGAAAGAACTAGGCTGGTGAGAAAACAAAACTATGAAAAACATAATCAGCCGCTAACTCCAGTTCCCTCGTTCGACGGCATGCGACAGTGTTGCAGTCCTCTATATGACAGTGTATAACACCAGCCGCCATGTCTCAGTCCTCTATATGACAGTGTATAACACCAGCCGCCGTGTTGGAGTCCTCTATATGACAGTGTATAACACCAGCCGCCGTGTTCCTCTATATGACAGTGTATAACACCATCCGCCGTGTTTCAGTCCTCTATATGGCAGTGTATAACACCAGCCGCCGTGTTGGAGTCCTCTATATGACAGTGTATAACACCAGCCGCCGTGTTCCTCTATATGACAGTGTATAACACCATCCGCCGTGTCTCAGTCCTCTATATGACAGTGTATAACACCAGCCGCCGTGTCTCAGTCCTCTATATGACAGTGTATAACACCAGCCGCCGTGTTGGAGTCCTCTATATGACAGTGTATAACACCAGCCGCCGTGTTCCTCTATATGACAGTGTATAACACCATCCGCCGTGTCTCAGTCCTCTATATGACAGTGTATAACACCAGCCGCCGTGTCTCAGTCCTCTATATGACAGTGTATAACACCAGCCGCCGTGTCTCAGTCCTCTATATGACAGTGTATAACACCAGCCGCCGTGTTGGAGTCCTCTATATGACAGTGTATAACACCAGCCGCCGTGTTCCTCTATATGACAGTGTATAACACCATCCGCCGTGTCTCAGTCCTCTATATGACAGTGTATAACACCAGCCGCCGTGTCTCAGTCCTCTATATGACAGTGTATAACACCAGCCGCCGTGTCTCAGTCCTCTATATGACAGTGTATAACACCAGCCGCCGTGTTGGAGTCCTCTATATGACAGTGTATAACACCAGCCGCCGTGTTCCTCTATATGACAGTGTATAACACCAGCCGCCGTGTCTCAGTCCTCTATATGACAGTGTATAACACCAGCCGCCGTGTTGCAGTCCTCTATATGACAGTGTATAACACCAGCCGCCGTGTCTCAGTCCTCTATATGACAGTGTATAATACCAGCCGCCGTGTCTCAGTCCTCTATATGACAGTGTATAACACCAGCCGTCGTGTCTCAGTCCTCTATATGACAGTGTATAACACCAGCCGCCGTGTTCCTCTATATTACAGTGTATAACACCAGCCGCCGTGTCTCAGTCCTCTATATGACAGTGTATAACACCAGCCTCCGTGTTGGAGCCCTCTATATGACAGTGTATAACACCAGCCGCCGTGTTCCTCTATATGACAGTGTATAACACCAGCCGCCGTGTCTCAGTCCTCTATATGACAGTGTATAACACCAGTCGCCGTGTTGCAGTCCTCTATATGACAGTGTATAACACCAGCCGCCGTGTCTCAGTCCTCTATATGACAGTGTATAACACCAGCCGCCGTGTCTCAGTCCTCTATATGACAGTGTATAACACCAGCCGCCGTGTCTCAGTCCTCTATATGACAGTGTATAACACCAGCCGCCGTGTTGGAGTCCTCTATATGACAGTGTATAACACCAGCCGCCGTGTTCCTCTATATGACAGTGTATAACACCATCCGCCGTGTCTCAGTCCTCTATATGACAGTGTATAACACCATCCGCCGTGTCTCAGTCCTCTATATGACAGTGTATAACACCAGCCGCCGTGTCTCAGTCCTCTATATGACAGTGTATAACACCAGCCGCCGTGTTGGAGTCCTCTATATGACAGTGTATAACACCAGCCGCCGTGTTCCTCTATATGACAGTGTATAACACCATCCGCCGTGTCTCAGTCCTCTATATGACAGTGTATAACACCAGCCGCCGTGTCTCAGTCCTCTATATGACAGTGTATAACACCAGCCGCCGTGTCTCAGTCCTCTATATGACAGTGTATAACACCAGCCGCCGTGTTGGAGTCCTCTATATGACAGTGTATAACACCAGCCGCCGTGTTCCTCTATATGACAGTGTATAACACCAGCCGCCGTGTATCAGTCCTCTATATGACAGTGTAAAACACCAGCCGCCGTGTTGCAGTCCTCTATATGACAGTGTATAACACCAGCCGCCGTGTCTCAGTCCTCTATATGACAGTGTATAATACCAGCCGCCGTGTCTCAGTCCTCTATATGACAGTGTATAACACCAGCCGTCGTGTCTCAGTCCTCTATATGACAGTGTATAACACCAGCCGCCGTGTCTCAGTCCTCTATATGACAGTGTATAACACCAGCCGCCGTGTTGGAGTCCTCTATATGACAGTGTATAACACCAGCCGCCGTGTTCCTCTATATGACAGTGTATAACACCAGCCGCCTTGTCTCAGTCCTCTATATGACAGTGTATAACACCAGTCGCCGTGTTGCAGTCCTCTATATGACAGTGTATAATACCAGCCGCCGTGTCTCAGTCCTCTATATGACAGTGTATACCACCAGCCGCCGTGTCTCAGTCCTCTATATGACAGTGTATAACACCAGCCGCCGTGTCTCAGTCCTCTATATGGCAGTGTATAACACCAGCCGCCGTGTCTCAGTCCTCTATATGACAGTGTATAACACCAGCCGCCATGTCTCAGTCCTCTATATGACAGTGTATAACACCAGCCGTCGTGTCTCAGTCCTCTATATGACAGTGTATAACACCAGCCGCCGTGTTCCTCTATATGACAGTGTATAACACCAGCCGCCGTGTCTCAGTCCTCTAAATGACAGTGTATAACACCAGCCGTCGTGTCTCAGTCCTCTATATGACAGTGTATAACACCAGCCGCCGTGTTCCTCTATATGACAGTGTATAACACCAGCCGCCGTGTCTCAGTCCTCTATATGACAGTGTATAACACCAGCCGCCGTGTCTCAGTCCTCTATATGACAGTGTATAACACCAGCCGCCGTGTCTCAGTCCTCTATATGACAGTGTATAACACCAGCCGCCGGGTTGCAGTCCTCTATATGACAGTGTATAACACCAGCCACCGTGTTCCTCTATATGACAGTGTATAACACCAGCCGCCGTGTTCCTCTATATGACAGTGTATAACACCAGCCGACGTGTCTCAGTCCTCTATATGACAGTGTATAACACCAGCCGCTGTGTTGCAGTCCTCTATATGACAGTGTATAACACCAGCCGACGTGTCTCAGTCCTCTATATGACAGTGTATAACACCAGCCGCCATGTCTCAGTCCTCTATATGACAGTGTATAACACCAGCCGCCGTGTTCTTCTATATGACAGTGTATAACACCAGCCGCCGTGTTCCTCTATATGACAGTGTATAACACCAGCCGCCGTGTTCCTCTATATGACAGTGTATAACACCAGCCGCCGTGTTCCTCTATATGACAGTGTATAACACCAGCCGCCGTGTTCCTCTATATGACAGTGTATAACACGAGCCGCCGTGTTCTTCTATATGACAGTGTATAACACCAGCCGCCGTGTTCCTCTATATGACAGTGTATAACACGAGCCGCCGTGTTCCTCTATATGACAGTGTATAACACCAGCCGCCGTGTTCTTCTATATGACAGTGTATAACACCAGCCGCCGTGTTCCTCTATATGACAGTGTATAACACCAGCCGCCGTGTTCCTCTATATGACAGTGTATAACACCAGCCGCCGTGTTCTTCTATATGACAGTGATAACACCAGCCGCCGTGTTCCTCTATATGACAGTGTATAACACCAGCCGCCGTGTTCTTCTATATGACAGTGTATAACACCAGCCGCCGTGTTCCTCTATATGACAGTGTATAACACCAGCCACCGTGTTCTTCTATATGACAGTGTATAACACCAGCCGCCGTGTTCCTCTATATGACAGTGTATAACACCAGCCGCCGTGTTCCTCTATATGACAGTGTATAACACCAGCCGCCGTGTTCTTCTATATGACAGTGATAACACCAGCCGCCGTGTTCCTCTATATGACAGTGTATAACACCAGCCGCCGTGTTCTTCTATATGACAGTGTATAACACCAGCCGCCGTGTTCCTCTATATGACAGTGTATAACACCAGCCGCCGTGTTCTTCTATATGACAGTGTATAACACCAGCCGCCGTGTTCCTCTATATGACAGTGTATAGCACCAGCCGCCGTGTTCCTCTATATGACAGTGTATAACACCAGCCGCCGGGTTGGAGTCCTTTATATGACAGTGTATAACACCAGCCGCCGTGTCTCAGTCCTCTATATGACAGTGTATAACACTAGCCGCCGGGTTAGAGTCCTCTATATGACAGTGTATAACACCAGCCGCCGTGTCTCAGTCCTCTATATGACAGTGTATAACACCAGCCGCCGTGTTCCTCTATATGACAGTGTATAACACCAGCCGCCGGGTTGGAGTCCTCTATATGACAGTGTATAACACCAGCCGCCGTGTCTCAGTCCTCTATATGACACCAGCCGCCGGGTTGGAGTCCTCTATATGACAGTGTATAACACCAGCCGCCGTGTCTCAGTCCTCTATATGACAGTGTATAACACCAGCCGCCATGTTCCTCTATATGACAGTGTATAACACCAGCCGCCGGGTTGGAGTCCTCTATATGACAGTGTATAACACCAGCCGCCGTGTCTCAGTCCTCTATATGACAGTGTATAACCTGCCGCCATGTTGCAGTCCTCTATATGACAGTGTATAACACCAGCCGCCGTGTTCCTCTATATGACAGTGTATAACACCAGTCGCCGGGTTGGAGTCCTCTATATGACAGTGTATAACACCAGCCGCCGTGTTCCTCTATATGACAGTGTATAACACCAGCCGCCGGGTTGGAGTCCTCTATATAACAGTGTATAACACCAGCCGCCGTGTCTCAGTCCTCTATATGACAGTGTATAACACCAGCCGCCGTGTCTCAGTTCTCTATATGACAGTGTATAACACCAGCCGCCATGTTGCAGTCCTCTATATGACAGTGTATAACACCAGCCGCCGTGTTCCTCTATATTACAGTGTATAACACCAGCCGCCGGGTTGCAGTCCTCTATATGGCAGTGTATAACACCAGCCGCCGTGTTGCTCTATATGACAGTGTATAACACCAGCCGACGTGTCTCAGTCCTCTATATGGCAGTGTATAACACCAGCCGCCGTGTTTCAGCCGCCTGCCGGGACGCGGCTCATCGGAGGACGCTCTCTCCGGACTGGCGGGAGTGGCGGCGCCGGTGGACTGGCGGCCCAGCTGGCGGCTGGCCGGACTCTGGAGCCGCCTCAGTCGTTCCGTCACCTCGCTGGCGTCCTCGGGCAGCGCGCGGCCCGCAGGCTCCCAATGGACCATGGACAGCTGCGACCTCGAGTGGGACGCTGAGGACGCCGGTCAGTGGGCGATTGTGACGCGGGAGGGGGGGGGGGGAGTGGTCTGCGTGTGTGTGTCTGTGTGTCTGTGTGTGGGACGTTCCAGGACAGATCGACCAGTCGGAGGGTCGATTTTACATCCTCATCTCTCAGAAAAATATAATATTAGGTCTAAAGGGTTGGCGTAGGCTCTGAAGACGGCTGTGCCAGTATTTTGCCGCGCCGAGCAACGGTCACCGAGTTATAGCTTCTGGCAATGTCGAGAGGTCATGCTGCAGACTTCTCTTTGATGGATCTTAACTTGTAGTTAGATGACCGGAAACCTTAAAAGCGATATATCACTGAACTCGCAATGATGCAGTGAATGAAACTTCTGGTTATCTAAAAAAAAATGTGACCTTGTGACCTTTTCTTACACGACCTATCCTGACTTTTTCCCAGTCGAAACCTGTATTTTTTACTCAAAGCCAGATTGAGTTTCATGAATTACCTTTCGATAACAAAAAATGTGGATATAGCCTATTAAATGTCCCCTTTTAGCCTCGCCAAAATCCGTATAGGTGGCGCTGCGAACGTGCCGATGCATATTTGCGGACTGGGCAAAGAGGTGCGGTCAACGCCAGTAGATTGGATGGGAGATTTTAAGCAAGACATTTTCGTATGATTTTGTTACCCGAAGTCAAGGTCAAGGTCAAGGTCACAATTTAGGTCAAACGCGTAAATAATTTCCGTTTTCTATACTTACGGGATTTGTGTGATCATTTCCGGGGTATTGCACCGAGTTTAGACAAGGACGAATCCAGAAGGCCATTTTGGGACGCGCTAAAACTATCTGGGGGATGCAAAAAGTTCGAAAATTTCCAAACTTGATCGTAAGTCACTTTTTCGAGGATCGGAAGTCACCCTTTGGTCGATCGATCTGGTTGCTCAGTACTGGATTATTTTATCATGGAACACATTTTGAAGCGCATCTCATTGCATCTTGAGCATCAGTGCGCCAACATCATATGCTCACCTCTTCCCCCTGGCATTTTGCATGAATGGAACCATACACACATGTGAACAGAACCGTACGAAACTGGCTCGCAGCCATACTACCTCGCGTCCACGTGTCTGAATCATAAAACACCTCGAAGTACATGAGTGGCTGCATACCATCACACCGATAGAGAACAGGGTTACTTTTTTCACTGTTCATGTCCCCTCCAAGATGCATTTATCACCTAATGTGGACTGTGTTGCCGGGTCCACGTAACAGTTCGTGAACTATCAGGTGCATTTCATCCACTGGAACAAAACGGTGAAACTGCTGGGTGCCTTTAATTGTTTTGGCAGCGGAGAAACGTACAGCTAGCCACGCTGCGGATTTATTGACCTCTCCCTCCTCGACCAAGCAAAACTGGATGGTGGTTTGGAATTTCTCTGTCAGAAACGTAAAAATAGCCTGTACCGACAGAATTTGGTCAGTATACGGACGCCTGAGACTCTCTGTCGCCGCCGCTCTTCTCTGCGTGCCACTAATGTCATCACATGCACTTTTGCCGCGGGATGTGGCGAACAAGTGCCATTCGCATGCGATTCCAAAGTCCGCGGAGTGGTGTGCGATGTCAATTAAATTACACTTGTTTTTGTATTGAGCTGCGCATCCGTCAGAAAAACAGTGAATTTTACTCAGTCCTGGTATCAGTTTCAGTACTTCGGGAATGAGGCGTCCAAAAAATTCGTGTACCGTGCTGGCTGGCGGCTAAGACTTTCCAGGAAATCCTCACGCGACTCAACCATGTCTACTAGCGTGCAGCGGGCGGTACTAACCCAGTGTTTCAAAGCGTATTTCGGTCTCAAAGTCGCCCTCGTCATCCAAATCGTTTGTGCATGCCTGCATATTTTCCGACTACGTTCAGAAACTGGAAAACTCCGTCTTCCCTGGGACAGTCGGTTCTGTTTCGGTTCTGGTTCTCTTCACATGTTTATCTTCACTGCTATCTTCATCGAAGGTAGAAATGAACATAAACTGCAAAATACTTTGAACACACTTATGCCAAAAGTAGCTGAATGGTTTATTGCAAACCAGTTATCTTTAAATACTGATAAAACATTTTATCAGTTATATACAAACAAAGAAGCACAAGTTGAAGCATCACTTAATTTAATGGGTACAGTTATTAAGCGTGCAAAAACCGTTAAATATCTGGGGGTATTTATTGATGAGGATATGAAATGGAAAACACACATTGCTAAACTTTACACAGTCCTGTGTAGAAATGTAGGCATAATTAATAGAGTGAAGCATTTTCTCAATTCCAAGCATTTGATGTTACTATACAACTCCCTCTTTCTGTCTCATATTAATTATTGCTGTTTTCTGTATAGTAATACATACTCCTCTTATATAAACGGAATAGAAAAATTGCAGAAACGTGTTGTGAGAATAGTAGATGGACAACCTAGACTAGCGCACACTGCCCCAATTCTAAAAAAACTCAAGATTCTTCGACTTAAAGACATTGGCAACCAGCAAATGTTGTTGCTATTGCACAGAAAACTTAAAGCTAACTTACCAAATTTAATTGACCAACTCTTTGTTGTAGCACAACCTAGTAGAATTACTCGAACTATAAAACATTTTGAGGAAACATTTACTTATAAAGTATATAAAACACAGACTACTTCTTGGGCTGGACCGAGACTGTGGAACAGAGTTATGGGACCTATGTTCCCAATGGTACAGGCAGTTCCTTCTTCAAAATACACAATTAAAAAGGTATCCAAGGATTACTTTCTTAGTCAGTACTAAGAAAACTGGTATCATTATTCATATTTGTATTATACAGTGATGACATGCATTTGACTGCATGATTTGAGGATTGCAATATAATTACTAAAGTAACAATAAGCTAGACAAATGTATATGTCTCATCATATAACCTTTCACTATTAAAAAATAAATTGCATATACTATATAGTATGAAATGCATTTAGATACCTAGTATCTATTGGTTAATACAAAAATATATGTTTTCTATGTCCAACCACCCTCCTGGGACTGGCTTCTTTGGGCTGCCCAACAACAAGCTTTGCTTAGTTGGGCAGCCTGTTTGGAGCTCAGTCCATGACCAAGCCGAATTTTTTGACCAGCTAGGATTGCAAACCCTTTGTATGACTGATCCCTTTCCTAATACAAACACCTTGTATGGAAGTGTGAATGAATAACTGGTCCTGGGAAGTAGGGGGCAGTCATGAACTGAATTCAGTTATGACTACTTTGCCATCTCTTATAATACTCTGTACAAACTAACTGCATGGTTTTCTCCCTCTGTTTTGGCTTATTTACGTTTCTTTCCATCTCTTAGCTGGGAGTGCCGCGACTTGTTATATTCTGTTTTCTGGCGTTAACGTGAGGTTCTGTGTGTCGTTGGGATAGAGGGAGGGGGCGCTCCTGGTCACCTGTTATTGGGTGGCGGCATAGAAGAAAAAACAAATGTTTCCATGGTTCCATTTATGAAAAATGACAGGAGGAAGAAGTGATTATATGATGTTATCGCACACTGACGCTCAACATGCAATGAGATGCGCTTGAAAATGTGTTTCATGCTAAAATAATCCAGTAGTGAGCAACCAGATCGATCGACCAAAGGGTGACAAAGAGACTTCCGATCAAATTTGGAACTTTGCGGACTTTTTGCACCCCCAGATAGTGTTGGCGCATCCCAAAATAACCTTCTGAATTCGTCCTTGTCTAAACCCGGTGCAATACCCCGGAATTACTCACACAAATCCCGTACGTACAGGAAACGGAAATTATTTACAAGTTTTACCTAAATTATGACCTTGACCATGACCTTGACCTCAGGTAGCAAAGTCATAAAAAATATTTCTTGCTCAGAATCACATATTCAATCCACTGGCGTTGACCGCACCGCGATATCTTTATCCAGTCCGGAGATATACATGGGTAACGTTCGCAGCGCCACCTATACGGGTTTTTGCGAGGCTGAAAGGGGGCATTTGATAGGCTATATCCCCTTTTCGATCGAAAGGTGTTGCAAGAAACTCAATCTGGCTTGGAGTAAAAAATACAGATTTTTGGCTGGGAAAAGGTTGTTGTTGGGCAGCCCAAAGAAGCCAGTCCCAGGAGGTCACGTAAGAAAAGGTCACGAGGTCACAAAATAAAATAAAATAAAAAATCGAAATTGAGAGATCTCCAAAAGTTTCTCTGCGTCATTGCAAGTTCAGTGATATATCGCTTTTAAGGTTTCTGGTTGTCTAACTACAAGTTATGATCCATCAAAGAAAGGTGTGCAGCATGACCTCTCGAAATTGCCGGAGGCTATAACTTGGTGACCGTTGCTCGGCAAGGAAAAATGTTGGCACAGTCGTCTTAAAGGGAGTGTGCCTACTCACATCGCTTAGTTGGGGTTATTGACACTGGTCTATAGAACACAATTTTCTGAATTGAACCAATACTTCATTTCTCCAGATTCACCCTAGTTGCTGATATATTCAAAGACTCCAAGAATTTGCTTGGGAGCAAAAAGTTATCGGGTAGACTCCAGAGGGCTTCCGCTACTAGAAGCACTGCAACTATCGATTAAACTGCTAGCATATTGTTAGCGCCGGCCAATAGCAATTCAACAAAACAGCTCGTGCACGCTGATAGCAGCAGCCGAACAGAAACTGGACGGCCATCATGTTTTTCGATGATCGCTATTTCGATGATGGCCTATGGCCATTTTTTGAAGAAGATATCAATTTAGAGCTACGAAACTTGCACATAACAAAGTTCACAGTGGCAAAAACGTGCTGTGCAAAACTCGTCTTTCTATCTTGCATGATGTGACCGTAATTGTATTGTCTTATGTGCGCCGTTTTACATAACATCACCATAGTGGCGATCGTTTTATAGATATCGAAACAAAAATAAACAAACACAATATAAGTGAAAATTAAACTAAAGGGGCTCCAGATGTGAATTTCATCATATACAACAATCAAACCAACAGCTACTTACCGTATGAAAAATATTGTTGACATTTCAAAACAGTAGGCACACTCCCTTTAAAGGAAATAGTTCACCTTCAACATGGGTTTTGAACTGAAATAGCAGATTTGTAGCCCGTGTTGAGAAATCCTTATTTGGAACTTTTCTTGGCTGAAAAGACTCTCCAGCCGAAGATATTTGACTTTTTGGCGAAGGAATACGGCGCATATATGATGTACCGTACCGTCTGAAAGTGCCAGCACTACCATGGAGCATGCGCAGACCAATAACGCACACCATAAAATCCATAATTGACAACCTTCTGTCCTGGATTGGCGCGATGTAGGACCATTTTTAAACAGAAAAAAAGAAACTGTATTAAAAAAATATAATAAAATCGTGTTCTGAAAAAATGTCCGAAGGTGAACTATTTCCTTTAAGGGCCTAATACTACCCTTGTTTCCGCCTGCGGTCTCTTGTAGATTTGTGAATACACATGCAACTGGCCTGTGATTGAGACATGTATTGTACATGTATTCTATACGTTGAGCATGGTTTCTGTAAGAAACAAACAAACAAAACAATATTAAACAAGCATGAAGAACCTTCACGTGGCGACAAATTCATAACATCAATTATAAATCAAACGATAATGAAACAACATAAACTCAGAAGTGAAAAGTTTGATATAAATAATAAAGGCATATTTCATCAAACATATCATAAATACCCAGCCTCACCGACTGTTGCACCACAAGGCAGGCAAAAAACGTCAACCTCCAATCTCGTCGCCTCAAATCCGTGAAATGGCAAAAATGGCTGACGCCCGCCACTAGTTTGAATAAGTACTGAACACATTAGTTAACGCGTAACTGACTTCTAAATATCAAAACATCTTTTATGACAATAACACTACTATTTTCGCTAACAGAATAAGCGTCTCGACACGTACATATAAGAAAACACTTCTAAACTTCTACAAGTACCAGCACTCGGACTCAGGTACGCGTACTCATCGAGAAAATGGTCACCACTGGACCAGTCCAATATTCGGCCGAGGGTTCACTCCGCTCAGCCGCCGTATCGGCGACGGCCGGCGAGTCCTAGCCATCTAGTGGCACCGGCTGTAACTAATCGTTCATAAACAGAACACACACGTAAGCGCCCCGATCGCCCTGGCGCCAGTTCGGACATATATATTGGCGCCGCTACACCCTCCCCGTTGAAGGCACCGCACTTCAAAACCACTGCGGCGCGATACACTAAGTGCACACTAAGTCTATCCACAACATAACATTACCAGGTACGAACCATAACCTAGCACATGAACGCCAGCCTTATAACTAGACAACACAACTGAAAGATCTTTGAAACCTCTGGGGAAACGCTGGTTTCAACCTACGTCCCAGCTCACAACCTTAATCTCCACTGTACAGCTTCACCAGTTTGGTGATAGGACGCTGGAGCACTACACCTCTTGTGCTCACATCTACCGAACGGACCAACCCGTCTGCGCCCGCCTTAACTCCTACAACTCGACCCAGCGGCCACTGACCACGGGGCACAGAACTATCTACGACCAGAACCGTGTCGTCTATCGACAGGTTCGCTCGCTTCCTGGTCATCACGTGTGGTCTTTCCTGTAACAGAGAGACATATTCCAACCGCCATCGCCTCCAGAACTCATTCGCTAAATACCTAGCCTGCTTCCACCTCTTTTTAGCTGAGCCGTCGGCATCGCCTACCAGGCCAAACGGCATCACGACACTGTTCAGGAGCAGGAGGTGGTTTGGTGTCAGTGGCTCAGCATCTCGGAAATCGGACGACACAGGGATCAACGGTCTGTTGTTCAGGATGGCTTCTACTTCACATAAGATAGTTCTCAGCGTCTCATCTTTCAAGGTCTGTGAGTTCATCAGGGCGTCTAGTATTCTCCTGATGGAGCGAATGAGTCGTTCCCATGCGCCCCCATGGTGCGAGGCAGCTGCAGTATTGAATTCCCATTGCACACCACTGTTCAGCATCGTTCTGTGCAATAGCTCCTCGCTGTTTGCCATCTTCTTCATTTCTTCACGTAGTTCTTTGTTTGCTCCAACGAAGTTTGTCCTTCTGTCCGACCTCAATTGCCGCACACATCCCCGTCGCGCGACGAATCTCCGAATGGCGCAAACAAAGGAATCGGACGATAAATCATTTGCCACCTCGATATGTATCGCTCTCATTGATAGACAAGTAAAGATCACGCCATATCGCTTCACTTGGCTTCTCCCTTGCGTGACATAGAACGGTCCAAAATAGTCGACCCCACTTCGAGCGAACGGCTGTTCGACCGGTTCAACTCGATCTGAAGGCAGGTCCGCCATCTTCTGATTCTCCGGAGGTCGCAACCGCCGTCGACAGCTGTAGCAGCGGTGCAGACACCGTCTGATTGCAGAGTTCGCCTTCACTACCCAGTACTTCAGTCGAAGACTGCACATGACGTGCTGTCGGCCTTCATGTCCCGCTCTCTGGTGCACATCTGCAACAAGCAGGTCAACAACAGTCCCCTTGCTCGGGAGAATGAGCGGATACTTGGAATCCCGGCTCAAAGCAGAGTTGCCCAGGCGACCGCGAACTCTCAGGAGGCCGTCCTCAACAAAGGGGTCTAGACGAGCCAGCACACTTGACGTTCGCACTTCCTTACCGGCTTGCAAGTCCTTCCTTTCCTGAGGAAAATTGTTCTCCTGTGTGCATCTCACCACACATTTCTCTGCGTGTTCCAGGTCCTTCATCCTGAGTCCGGATGATGACGTTGAGCTGCAGCCTTGAACCCTGTCCTTCAGCTTCTGGGTCACGCGACGGATCCAAGCAACTGCTCTGATGAGACGTTTCCATGTGGAGTAGTATTCGATCAGCTTCTGTATCGGGCTTACTGCTTCCTCCATCTCTACCTTCAGGACTGTCGGAGACACCTTGACTTCGGGATCACTCTCATTCACTTCCCGAAGAGCTTCGGGCCTCTGAGGCCACCTGTCTTCTTCCTGCCACAGAAAGGACGGACCCTTGAGCCATCTGCAGCTCTGTACTCCTCTGGTCACGTCGTCCGCAGGGTTTTGCTCGCTCGGAACGTATCTCCACTGTTCAGGAGTTGTGCTATCGTGGATGATACCCAACCTGTTGGCTACGAAAGTATGAAATCTTGTCCTTTTGTTCTCGATGTATCGCAGCACCGTGGTGCTGTCTGTCCAGAACACCTCTTCAGTGACAACAGGTTCCGAGCTCACAAACTTCACAGCGTCCGTGATCATCGAACTCACTCTTACCGCCGTCACGGCTGCCATCAACTCGAGGCGCGGGATCGTCACCGTCTTCAGAGGTGCCAGGTGTGACTTTCCCTTCAGGAATGAACAGTGAACATCTCCACGAGAGTTCACTATCCTCACGAACGATACTGTCCCGTATCCTCTCTCGCTCGCATCTGCGAAGTGATGAATCTGATGCTGAACTACATCACCGAAGTCTACTGGTTTGATGCTTCTCTGCACCGACACCGAGTCTGTTGCTGCAACAATGGACAGCCACGCCATCCATTCTCGTCGCTGACGCTCAGATAAGTCGTCATCCCATCGGAGCTGCTGTCTACATAGCTCTTGCAGGATGAGCCGACCTGCGAACACGGTAGGCGCGATGATTCCCAATGGATCGTAAAGACTGCTCACTGCTGATAGCAGTCCTCTTCTGGTCAATGGTTTTGAGTTGAGGTTTTCCAGATCCACTGCGATCTTCAGACTGTCTGTCTCAACTTGCCAGATCACTCCGAGTGCCCGCTCTTTAGGGAGCTGTCCACCAGGGCCAGCCCACTGCTTCAACTCCTTCGATCTGTCCTCAGCCTGGAACGATGAAGCTACAGTTGGACTGTTGCTAGCAAACTTCGTGAGGTTGAAGCCTCCCTCCTGACAGAGCTTCTTCAGTTCTTGAGCCAGATGCACCGCATCTTCTTCAGTCGGAGAAGACTTCAAGACGTCATCTACGTAGAAGTTGCTTCTAAGGGTAGAGATGGCTTCTGGAGAGAACGCGTCTTCGTTGTAACTTGCCGTCTTCCTGAGGGCATAGCATGCAACACTCGGGGACGAACTTGCACCGAACAGGTGAACAGTCATTCTATACTGCACGACATTGTTATCAGGATCACCTTCTTCCCACCACAGGAACCTCAGCACGTCTCGGTCGGAGTCCGGTACTCGCACCTGGTTGAACATGCTCTGGATGTCCGCGATGAAGGCGACGTTCTCCATCCGGAACCGCATCAGGACGTCCATCAACGAGTTGGTTTGATCTGGGCCTTGTAACAGGAAGTCATTCAGACACACACCCCTGTACCTTGCAGCACAATCGAAGACCACACGAACCTTTCCAGGTTTGCGAGCATGAACGACACCATGATGTGGCAGGTACCATACGCTGCCATCATCTCGTTGGAGACTGTCTGGGGGTACTGGCTCGGCGTAGCCCTTGTCGATCATGTCCTTCATGTTGCTCCTGTATTCTTCAGCGAACTTCTTGTTTCGCTCGAACTTGTTTCTCAGCGCTTGTAGTCTTTTCTCTGCTAGGACTCTGTTGTCGGGGAGCTTCAGATCTTCGGCTGCGAGAGGCAGTCCGATCACGTAGTGTCCTTCTTCGGAGTGGATCGACGCGTCCACCTTCTTCTGCCATTCTCGGTCTTCTACAGATGCTCCTCTCTTCGTAGAGTTCAGGTTCTCTTCGTACTCTGCGTTGTACAGCTGCGTGAACATACGCTCTAGCTCCTCGTCACTCTTCAGCGACGTCCTGCAGACCTTCACACCTGCAGGGGGCACCTGTGGATCACTTCTCAGCCCTCCCAGCGTCCAGCCGTACCTGGTCCGCACTGCATACGGACTCCCCGCCCTGCTTGGTACGACTTCAAGAGGCTCCATCGCCAGGAAAACGTTAGCACCCAGCAAGAGTCCCACGTGACTGCTATTCAGCCTTGGCAGAGGCAACTCCCTTAAGTGTTCCCACTTGCTCAGCTCTGACACAGATGGGAAGTCGCTCTCAGTGACTGGGATGTTCTCCAAAGTGAAGAGTGGGGGCAGACACAGCTGGTTCTCTCCTTGTAGGTCTGTCACAACCACTCCCTCCGCGACCTGCGTCTCTACACTAACATCTCTGTCTACCGTGGTAAGCAAGAGGCGCCTGGGAGGACCGGTGTCCATGCCTATCTCCTGAAAGAGTGATGATGAAATGAATGAGTGTGTATAACCACTATCTAAGAAGGCATTAGTCTGTGTCTGTCCATGCGGGCTGTGGACCACAATGGGAACAACTGGCAGGACTGATGTACTTGAAGATGGATCTCCACCTGCTGTTCTACACGATGTAACACCTGCTGAGTTGACATGTCCACCTTGTTGGCTCTGCTGTTGCTCTTGTTGCTGGAGCTGAACTGGCTGATTTCTGCTGTACACACCTGGCTGTTGCTGTAGCTCATCCTTGTGCATTGAAGTGGGGTGTCGGCGACCGCACAGCCTGCATGATGCTCTTCTTCGGCATTCAGCGCTCCGATGTCCCCTCTTCAAACAGCTGAAGCACAGCGCCATCTTCATCACAAAGTCTCTCTTCTCTGGCCATGGTGCTTCACCGAGACGGAGGCAGTCTGTAGCTTGATGACTTTCTCTCTTGCAGTACAAGCACTCACTTCTTGGAGGCTCTGTTCTGGTGACTGCCACGAGTGGTTTCTGGTTGAATGCTGGATGATTTGGTCTCACACGTTCTGTTTTCTTCTGCTGACCATCGTACATTTGCTGACCAAACTCTGCGTTTGATGCCACTCTCGCCTCCTTTGAGACGAACCCAACCAGATCTTCGAAGTTTGTTCGTCTGTGCTGAGTCTCTTCGATGTCATCTGCTCTTCGACGCCAGTGGTGGACCAGATGCTGTGGCAGCTTCGTGGTGATGCTCCTCAGAGTCCTTGGATCATCCATCAGATGACTTCCTTCTAAGGCGTTTCTACATGAAGCCAGCATGATTGCAAACCTGTCCAGACCATCACTGTCATCGTTCCTGATTGACTTCTGTTCCATGATCTTGTCCAAGAACGATGATGCCAGAGTGCTTGGCTGCCCATACCTCTTCTGAAGTAGTCGTTTGGCTTCTTCATACCCATCTTCCAGGTAGAGACAACTGGCAACTATGTGGTGAGGCTTGCTCCCTTCAACCATGTGATGCTCCAAGTAGTACAGTTTTTCCTTGGCATCTTGCACCTTGGACCCTATCTTCAGATCAAATGACCTCATGAAGTGAGCATACTCAGTTATTTCTCCTCCAAACTTCTTCACCTCAACCACCGGTAGGCGGAGAAGTCCTGCGCAGTCTTGATGTGGATTCAGTTCATAGGTTGGACCTGGGTTTGGCTTTGGGCGAGACTGACCAACTGGGATTGGATCTCTGGGTTCTGTTTTTGGGCGTGACTGACCGACTGGGGTTGGATCTCTGGGTTGTGACTGGTAAGTGTCTCTCTGTGATACCGGCTCTACATTGGCCTTGCTAAAATCAGATAGCACCTTCCCTCTAGCCTTTGACATCTCTATGGCCTCCTCAAGTTCTAACATTTCTCTCTGCCTCTGCAACTCAGCTAGCTGCCTCTCTATATTCTGCTTTTCCCCTAGACGTTTCACCCTTGCTTCAAGGCTCGCCTGAGTGGCAGCCTCGTCTAACTGCTTCAAAACAACAGATCCCGACACAGAAACAGAAGATCCACCTGATCTACCAGACATCCTAGTTCCATGTGACCCTGCCTGGGACGCACTATCTTCTGGCTTTAAATCATCAGCAGAGGTGGGGACAAACTGATCTGGATCAACACCTTCAGCTATCAAGGCATCCTGCAACCTAGACTGTAGCTGTTGTTTCGTTCCTCGCTGGTCGAGGTCTCTGCGACTTAACTCAGACTTAAGGTCAGCAACTTTAAGTTTATCCATCTTATGTTCACAACAATTTCAATCCGAATCAAACACAACACATCAATTACAATCAACACATCATATGGCTCGGACCCAACATTAGCATCCTTAACTCGGAGCCAACATCAGCACTCCTAGCTCGGAACCAACATCAGCACTTCAGGCTCTGAGCTAACTTATCAGCACCCCTGGCTCAGTCAATGTTACCAGCGCCCAGCTCATCAAAGTTTATCACACTGCTACTGCAGGTTCCATACCTCTGCTCAGTCGGCTGCACCTCACTGAATGTGACGTTCATCTTAGAGAACGAGTCCTGGAGAAGCTGTTCAGAGGACGTCTGTGATGTGGCGGTGCAGTCCTCATATCACTTCCTCCAGGTCCCGTCATCACTCCAGTTGATTGGGGCAGTCCTCCTCCTTCCTCCAGGTGCAGTCATCAGCGAAACATGATACTCGGTGATAGTCGAAACTGTTTCCGCCTGCGGTCTCTTGTAGATTTGTGAATACACATGCAACTGGCCTGTGATTGAGACATGTATTGTACATGTATTCTATACGTTGAGCATGGTTTCTGTAAGAAACAAACAAACAAAACAATATTAAACAAGCATGAAGAACCTTCACGTGGCGACAAATTCATAACATCAATTATAAATCAAACGATAATGAAACAACATAAACTCAGAAGTGAAAAGTTTGATATAAATAATAAAGGCATATTTCATCAAACATATCATAAATACCCAGCCTCACCGACTGTTGCACCACAAGGCAGGCAGAAAACGTCAACCTCCAATCTCGTCGCCTCAAATCCGTGAAATGGCAAAAATGGCTGACGCCCGCCACTAGTTTGAACAAGTACTGAACACATTAGTTAACGCGTAACTGACTTCTAAATATCAAAACATCTTTTATGACAATAACACTACTTATTTCGCTAACAGAATAAGCGTCTCGACACGTACATATAAGAAAACACTTCTAAACTTCTACAAGTACCAGCACTCGGACTCAGGTACGCGTACTCATCGAGAAAATGGTCACCACTGGACCAGTCCAATATTCGGCCGAGGGTTCACTCCGCTCAGCCGCCGTATCGGCGACGGCCGGCGAGTCTTAGCCATCTAGTGGCACCGGCTGTAACTAATCGTTCATAAACAGAACACACACGTAAGCGCCCCGATCGCCCTGGCGCCAGTTCGGACATATATATTGGCACCGCTACAACCCTATAAACCAAATCTTAGATGTTTTTTTTTTAAATTTGAGGGTGTAAGGCACTGGTCGATCTGTCCTGTAACTGTGTGGTGTGTCTGTGTGGTGTGTGTGTGTGTGTGTGTGTGTGTGTGTGTGTGTGTGTGTGTGTGTGTGTGTGTGTGTGTGTGTATGTGTGTGTGTGTGTGTGTGTGTGTGTATGTGTGTGTGTATGTGTGTGTGTGTGTGTGTGTGTGTGTGTGTGTGTGTGTGTGTGTGTGTGTGTGTGTGTGTGTGTGTGTGTGTGTGTGTGTCTGTGCGAATACGTGTGCTTTGCGTGTGCGTGTGCGTGTGCGTGTGCGTGTGCGTGTGCGTGTGCGTGTGCGTGTGCGTGTGCGTGTGCGTGTGCGTGTGCGTGTGCGTGTGCGTGTGCGTGTGCGTGTGCGTGTGCGTGTGCGTGTGCGAGTGCGGGTGCGAGTGCGTGTGCGTAAGCGTGTGCGTGTGCGTGTGTGGTGGGGTGGGAGTGGGTGCGTGCGTGCGTGCGTGCGTGCGTGCGTGCGTGCGTGCGTGCGTGCGTGCGTGCGCGTGTGCTCATGTGTGAGCGCGTGCGTGTGCGCGTGCGCGTGCGTGTGCGTTGCGTGTGTGTGTGTGTGTGTGTGTGTGTGTGTGTGTGTGTGTGTGTGTGTGTGTGTGTGTGTGTGTGTGCAAGTGTACGCGTGTGTGTGCGTGTGTGCGTGTGTGCGTGGGTGCGTGGGTGCGTGTGTGCGTGTGTGCGTGTGCGTGTGTGCGTGTGTGCGTGTGTGCGTGTGTGCGTGTGTGCGTGTGTGCGTAAGTGCGTGTGTGCGTGTGTGCGTGTGTGCGTGTGTGCGTGTGTGCGTGTGTGCGTGTGTACGTGTGTGCGTGTGTGCGTGTGTGCGTGTGTGCCTGTGTGCGTGTGTGCGTGCGTACGTGCGTGCATGCGTGCGTGTGTGCGTGTGTGCGTGTGTGCGTGCGTGCGTGCGTGCGTGCGTGCGTGCGTGCGTGCGTGCGTGCGTGCGTGCGTGCGTGCGTGTGTGCGTGTGTGTACGTGGTAATGAACATATGCATACAGATACTTCTACAAATTCATACCTCTCTCGACCCTTCTTTGCAGATGTGACACCATATTTGTATGTCTCTTATGTCGCCAGGTTTGTTCCAACCGTTCTGTACAGGTATGATGTCATCTTTGTGTGTGTGTGTGTGTGTGTGTGTGTGTGTGTGTGTGTGTGTGTGTGTGTGTGTGTGTGTGTGTGTATGCGTGTGTGTGTGTGTGTGTGTGTGTGTCTGTGTGTGTTGTGTGTGTGTGTGTGTGTGTGTGTGTGTGTGTGTGTGTGTGTGTGTGTGTGTGTATGTGTGTGTATGTGTGTGTGTGTGTGTGTGTGTGTGTGTGTGTTTGTGTGTGTGTGTGTGTGTGTGTGTGTGTGTGTGTGTGTGTGTGTGTGTGTGTGTGTGTGTGTGTGTGTGTGTGTGTGTGTGTGTTTGTGTGTGTGTGTGTCGGCAGGCTTCTCCCCCCGGCCCGGCGGTCGCTGCCGGCCGGCTGACGAGGAGCAGATGTCATGCGGTGGTACCATTGACTCCTGCGGCGGCCAGTGCCGGCAGTCACCGAGCGCCAGCCTCGACTGGGACTCCCAGCTGGACACCCACCCGCTGCAGGCCGCCGCCCAGCCGCCCCCGCCGCCGCCCCCGCCAGACGCGCGCATGACGACCAGTGACGTGACAAACGGAAACTTTGGCGATGTGCCGTCGGACGACGAAACGGAGCAGCTGATTGGTCAGATCGAGGCGATGACGCAGCGGACGCTAGCAGAGACGGGCGCTGTGATTGGCTACATCGACGATCCCTGAGCAATGCGATTGGATTGGAGCAATGCGGTTGGAGCAATGGGATTGGAGCAATGCGGTTGTCCCACAGTATTGGGCGTCTGTGACTGACCATTGTGGGACCCCGGTGACCCCAGTGACCCCTGTGATTGTCTGTTGTCGCACGGTCACGGACGAATGTGATGGCTGTTGTCACACAGTCACGGACGAATGTGATGGCCGTTGTCACACGGTCACAGACCCCTGTGATTGGCTGTTGTCACACGGTCACGGACGAATGTGATTGGCTGTTGTCGCACGGTCACGGACGAATGTGATTGGCTGTTGTCGCACGGTCACGGACGAATTTGATTGGCTGGTGTCGTTGCACGGATGTGGTTAAGGTCACGCTTTGTTTATCATCTTTGTATACTTCTCTTCTGCATTGCAAACCTGAGATGTGGTAACACTGAGTCGGGGTGAGACTTGCTGTGCGACTGGGTTGGTATACCCTGCCGCTTACTGGGTGGCATTAATATATCATCTTCGATCAATACATAACCTGACATCATCACATGCCATCTCGGCCGTGCTCCCATGCAGCCTTGACACGACGGGCCACGACAGGGCCATCACGTCACATAACACCAACAGGGCCAACAGGGCCGCCACATGCCATCTCCCTGGACCACGAGGGGCCACGACAGGGCCATCGCGTCACATAACACGAACAGGGCCAACAGGGCCGCCACATGCCATCTCTCCGGGCCACGAGGGACCACGACAGGGCCATCGCGTCACATAACACCAACAGGGCCAACAGGGCCGCCACATGCCATCTCCCTGGACCACCAGGGGCCACGACATGGCCATCGCGTCACATAACACGAACAGGGCCAACAGGGCCGCCACATGCCATCTCTCCGGGCCACGAGGGGCCACGACAGGGCCATCGCGTCACATAACACCAGCAGGGCCAACAGGGCCGCCACATGCCATCTCCCTGGGCCACGAGGGGCCACGACAGGGCCATCGCGTCACATAACACCAACAGGGCCAACAGGGCCGCCACATGCCATCTCTCCGGGCCACGAGGGGCCACGACAGGGCCATAGCGTCACATAACACCAGCAGGGCCAACAGGGCCGCCACATGCCATCTCCCTGGGCCACGAGGGGCCACGACAGGGCCATCGCGTCACATAACACCAACAGGGCCAACAGGGCCGCCACATGCCATCTCTCCGGGCCACGAGGGGCCACGACAGGGCCATCGCGTCACATAACACCAGCAGGGCCAACAGGGCCGCCACATGCCATCTCCCTGGGCCACGAGGGGCCACGACAGGGCCATCGCGTCAGATAACACCAACAGGGCCAACAGGGCCGCCACATGCCATCTCCCTGGGCCACGAGGGGCCACGACAGGGCCATCACGTCACATAACACCAACAGGGCCAACAGGGTCACCACATGCCATCTCCCCGGGCCACGAGGGGCCACGACAGGGCCATCACGTCACATAACACCAACAGGGCCAACAGGGCCACCACATGCCATCTCTCCGGGCCACGAGGGGCCACGACAGGGCCATCGCGTCACATAACACCAACAGGGCCAACAGGGCCGCCACATGCCATCTCCCCGGGCCACGAGGGGCCACGACAGGGCCATCACGTCACATAACACCAACAGGGCCAACAGGGCCACCACATGCCATCTCTCCGGGCCACGAGGGGCCACGACAGGGCCATCACGTCACATAACACCAACAGGGCCAACAGGGCCGCCACATGCCATCTCCCCGGGCCACGAGGGGCCACGATAGGGCCATCACGTCACATAACACCAACAGGGCCAACAGGGCCACCACATGCCATCTCCCCGGGCCACGAGCCGGCGTGTAAGTTCACGGACATGGCGATCGGTTCCGAAGGTTCCGGGCATGAGCTCGTGTGCATTGTGCAACCACCACCGCGAGTCCAGGGTTTCCCGGCCGTGAGTCCAGGGTTGCCCGGCCGCGAGTCCAGGGTAAACCACCGCGAGTCCAGGGTTGCCCGGCCGCGAGTCCAGGGTTGCCCGGCCGCGAGTCCAGGGTTGCTCGGCCGCGAGTCCAGGGTTGCCCGGCCGCGAGTCCAGGGTTACTCGGCCGCGAGTCCAGGGTTGCCCGGCCACGAGTCCAGGGTTGCCCGACCGCGAGTCCAGGGTTGCCCGGTCGCGAGTCCAGGGTTGCCCGGCCGCGAGTCCAGGATTGCCCGGCCGCGAGTCCAGAGTAAACCACCGCGAGTCCAGGGTTGCCCAACCGCGAGTCCAGGATTGCCCGGCCGCGAGTCCAGGGTTGCTCGGCCGCGAGTCCAGGGTTGCCCGGCCGCGAGTCCAGGGTTACTCGGCCGCGAGTCCAGGGTTGCCCGGCCACGAGTCCCGGGTTGCCCGACCGCGAGTCCAGGGTTGCCCGGCCGCGAGTCCAGGGTTGCCCGGCCGCGAGTCCAGGGTTGCTCGGCCACGAGTCCAGGGTTGCCCGACCGCGAGTCCAGGGTTGCCCGGCCGCGAGTCCAGGGTAAACCACCGCGAGTCCAGGGTTGCCCGGCCGAGAGTCCAGGGTTGCCCGGCCACGAGTCCAGGGTTGCCCGACCGCGAGTCCAGGGTTGCCCGGCCGCGAGTCCAGGGTTGCCCGGCCGCGAGTCCAGGGTTGCTCGGCCACGAGTCCAGGGTTGCCCGACCGCGAGTCCAGGGTTGCCCGGCCGCGAGTCCAGGGTAAACCACCGCGAGTCCAGGGTTGCCCGGCCGAGAGTCCAGGGTTGCCCGGCCGCGAGTCCAGGGTTGCCCGGCCGCGAGTCCAGGGTTGCTCGGCCACGAGTCCAGGGTTGCCCGACCACGAGTACAGGGTTGCCCGGCCGCGAGTCCAGGGTAAACCACCGCGAGTCCAGGGTTGCCCAACCGCGAGTCCAGGGTTGCCCGGCCGCGAGTCCAGGGTTGCTCGGCCACGAGTCCAGGGTTGCCCGGCCGCGAGTCCAGGGTAAACCACCGCGAGTTCAGGGTTGCCCGGCCGCGAGTCCAGGGTTGCCCGGCCGCGAGTCCAGGGTTGCTCGGCAGTGAGTCCAGGGTTGCCCGGCCGCGAGTCCAGGGTAAACCACCGCGAGTTCAGGGTTGCCCGGCCGCGAGTCCAGGGTTGCTCGGCCGCGAGTCCAGGGTTGCCCGGCCGCGAGTCCAGGGTAAACCACCGCGAGTCCAGGGTTGCCCAACCGCGAGTCCAGGATTGCCCGGCCGCGAGTCCAGGGTTGCTCGGCCGCGAGTCCAGGGTTGCCCGGCCGCGAGTCCAGGGTAAACCACCGCGAGTCCAGGGTTGCCCAACCGCGAGTCCAGGATTGCCCGGCCGCGAGTCCAGGGTTGCTCGGCCGCGAGTCCAGGGTTGCCCGGCCGCGAGTCCAGGGTTGCTCGGCCGCGAGTACAGGGTTGCCCGGCCGCGAGTCCAGGGTAAACCACCGCGAGTCCAGGGTTGCCCAACCGCGAGTCCAGGGTTGCCCGGCCGCGAGTCCAGGGTTGCTCGGCCGCGAGTCCAGGGTTGCCCGGCCGCGAGTCCAGGGTAAACCACCGCGAGTCCAGGGTTGCCCAACCGCGAGTCCAGGATTGCCCGGCCGCGAGTCCAGGGTTGCTTGGCCGCGAGTCCAGGGTTGCCCGGCCGCGAGTCCAGGGTTGCTCGGCCGCGAGTACAGGGTTGCCCGGCCGCGAGTCCAGGGTAAACCACCGCGAGTCCAGGGTTGCCAACCGCGAGTCCAGGGTTGCCCGGCCGCGAGTCCAGGGTTGCTCGGCCGCGAGTCCAGGGTTGCCCGGCCGCGAGTCCAGGGTAAACCACCGCGAGTCCAGGGTTGCCCAACCGCGAGTCCAGGATTGCCCGGCCGCGAGTCCAGGGTTGCTCGGCCGCGAGTCCAGGGTAACCCGGCCGCGAGTCCAGGGTAAACCACCGCGAGTTCAGGGTTGCCCGGCCGCGAGTCCAGGTTTGCTCGGCCGCGAGTCCAGGGTTGCCCGGCCGCGAGTCCAGGGTAAACCACCGCGAGTCCAGGGTTGCCCAACCGCGAGTCCAGGGTTGCCCGGCCGCGAGTCCAGGGTTGCTCGGCCGCGAGTCCAGGGTTGCCCGGCCGCGAGTCCAGGGTAAACCACCGCGAATCCAGGGTTGCCCGGCCGCGAGAGACATGCTGCGTGTCCTCGGGAGGAGTTAATCAGAGACTTTCCTCCCCTCTGGAGCCTATTCCACAACGAACTGGTGATTAATTCGCAAGACTAACATTTCTTACCTGCCCTGAGAGGGAAACCAGGGGTGCTCCTGAACTACATGTCTATGTTAGTTATATATTGCAAGTGTATCTTCAATATGTATCACGGACTTTTAGCTAATAAGTTCCCTGGAGCTCCTGCAACTTGATCAAATGCTATACTGGATGTGGACCTCGTCACTCCTGTGGGCCTGCAGGGGGATCGACTATCGAGACAACAGCGAGAACAACGCCATCAGGCATATTTAACAGTAGGTTGCTTCCTACCAGAAGAAAACCACACTCAGAATCAAGGTTATTGCAATACTAATAATAAATAACCTTATTCTGATTATCACGATAACATATTTTAACAAGACAAAGCTTGTTTTAATCTTTTAAACAAATATTTATGAAATATCTTTTTTAAATATTTTTTATATTTTTTTCTCTCGGCATAATGAGAATAGGGCTGTCCCGCGCACTGCAGTGGCTTTGCGCCGAACACGAACTGCAGGGGGGTTGATTTCCGCCCCCCCCCCCCGTGAGTTCTCGCAAACTAAGCTTCGTAGCGACAAGCCAAAAACGTCATTTGATAGCTTGATACAAGTTATATCGTAACTATTCAATAATATTTTAGGTCAGATCAAAATTGAGGTCACCAGAGGTCATCAAAGGTCAAATTTTACAGTTTTTCCTGTTTTAGGACATCGCTCCAGAAATTCCAATATATCTAGGAAACTATGCTCGTTAGAAACAAACGGAAAAAAGAAAACGCCAGCCAGTGAAATTTGCAATCAAGAAAGTGCCCTCAAAATTGATCTCAGGTCAATATTTGAGGCTTCAGAGATCAAAAAAGTAAAAACATGCTGTTTTTTGCAAAATAGTTTTTCGCTATTCACTTTTTATTTAATCAAAATAACGAAAAACTGTTTACGGAATTGCGTTTATCTTGTCCAGGCGCTTCGAATGATATACATGTTGACCTTGTTTAGTCAACTTAAAAATTTGACCTCAGGTCTAGGTCAAGTGGTGACCCAAGTAGGGCATGTTTCATATGGGAAGACGTATCCGGCCAACTGGGTCCACCTCGGTAACGACTGCTACCTGGTGCCACCACGGAAGAAGGCCACCTGGCTGGAGGCTCAGCATGCGTGCGCGGCGTTCGACCGCAGAGCCCGGCTGGCGTCCGTCCACCAGGTGAACAGGGCCCGGCTGACGTCGGTCCACCAGGTGAACAGGGCCCGGCTGACGTCGGTCCACCAGGTGAACAGGGCCCGGCTGACGTCCGTCCACCAGGTGAACAGGGCCCGGCTGACGTCGGTCCACCAGGTGAACAGGGCCCGGCTGACGTCGGTCCACCAGGTGAACAGGGCCCGGCTGACGTCCGTCCACCAGGTGAACAGGGCCCGGCTGACGTCGGTCCACCAGGTGAACAGGGCCCGGCTGACGTCCGTCCACCAGGTGAACAGGGCCTACGTCACTCGTGTGGTGGCCGACAGCGGCGATGCAGGAGTCTGGATAGGACTGGTCCGAATCTCCGGAGACAGCAAGTGGCAATGGCATGACGGCACACCGTTGGACTACACCAACTGGGCACTGGCTCAGCCCGATAACTACGGCGGAGAGGAGGCCTGTGCTGCCGTGGTCCCGGGATAACTACGGCGGAGAGGAGGCCTGTGCTGCCGTGGTCCCGGAATAACTGCGGCGGAGAGGAGGCCTGTGTGCCGTGGTCCCGGAATAACTGCGGCGGAGAGGAGGCCTGTGCTGCCGTGGTCCCGGGATAACTACGGCGGAGAGGAGGCCTGTGCTGCCGTGGTCCCGGGATAACTACGGCGGAGAGGAGGCCTGTGCTGCCGTGGTCCCGGAATAACTGCGGCGGAGAGGAGGCCTGTGCTGTCGTGGTCCCAGGATAACTGCGGCGGAGAGGAGGCCTGTGCTGCCGTGGTCCCGGAATAACTGCGGCGGAGAGGAGGCCTGTGCTGCCGTGGTCCCGGAATAACTGCGGCGGAGAGGAGGCCTGTGCTGCCGTGGTCCCGGAATATAGAGGAGGACTGTGCTGCCGTGGTCCCGGAATATAGAGGAGGACTGTGCTGCCGTGGTCCCGGAATATAGAGGAGGACTGTGCTGCCGTGGTCCCGGAATATAGAGGAGGCCTGTGCTGCCGTGGTCCCGGAATATAGAGGAGGCCTGTGCTGCCGTGGTCCCGGAATATAGAGGAGGCCTGTGCTGCCGTGGTCCCGGAATATGGCGGAGAGGAGGCCTGTGCTGCCGTGGTCCCGGAATATAGAGGAGGCCTGTGCTGCCGTGGTCCCGGAATATAGAGGAGGCCTGTGCTGCCGTGGTCCCGGAATATAGAGGAGGCCTGTGCTGCCGTGGTCCCGGACTGTGCTGCCGTGGTCCCGGACTGTGCTGCCGTGGTCCCGGAATATGACACTTGGATTGATTTGCCATGTTCACTTGAAGTCAAATTTATGTGCCAAATCGGTCTGAGTTCGCCTTCGTGACGGGCTTGTCCGAACCAAACGATTCCTCCGTTAGAAGCTTCCGATGACAGACCTTTCATGCGTTTGGGTGTTTCGGTTTTGGGTCCATGCTCTGTTTACCTGCGGTGTAGCCTACGTTAACAAGACACCGACAGCCGTACACTTGTACAGTCGGTCTCATAATGAATTTCTCTTGCCACCACGTGGCGCTACGGTCGCGATAGGCACACAAAAAGTGGTTTCCCCACCGTAAGTTGGTACCCATTGTGGCTGTCTGGCAGGTGCGTAACCTGGAGAGTGAGAGGGAGGGAGGGAGTGCGGGGCGTTGTCGGAATGGAATGCGCCGCGACCCGGGTGGTGGTCAGGGCCATCTGTCTCGAGGGTCAAGAGGTCGCCTGTCCTGAGCTGGCAGAGATCCAATATTGGAGACCGAATAACAGTGTTCACCACATCAGCCCAAATAGCTCATTCGGTATAGCTGTCTACTCCTAGCGTATTCGTAGATTGGTCGTGGGTTCGAACCGTGCTGGCACGAATCGCTGTTACGTGTATTTCGTTCTTAATCATGCCACGTGTCTTGTGCAACGCAGAACCCCGAATTTACGAATGCAAACGTCCACCTGATGATTCTACACGAAAAAGCAGACAAATGCAGTGGGCCTCGCACCGATATGTTCGCATCACGCCGCTCCGTCCTTCACGCTCCACAAACACACCCGGGCGGGTTAAATCCATTAACCCTCGCCAGTGCAGGGGGGTTGATGGCACCCCTCGGTTTTTCGGGAGTAACTCGCGTAAATATCAACTGATTGCGATAAAACATTCAGTACCTTACTTGTGGACAATTTGACACATATTATGATTTTGTTTAAGTTGTAGGTCACATGACCCGTGACCTTTGACCTGTTTGCCAAGGTCATGTCAGGCGCAACTGGCGTCCCGTAGTATTGATCCTTGTAACTTGTGCAGTGTCATAGTGTTTGTTGTTCATGAGCAAATGCACAGGTGTTTTCAGGTGACAGTTGTGGTTTCCATTGATATGTTTACCTCGATTGACCTTTTCAGAGGTCAACCGAGGTCACTGACCTCCGATGACCTCATATTACTTTTTTGTCTTCTGGCAGTTTCTAGAACAATTTGTGACGCTGATTTCAAACATGGGATCCATTTTACATAACTATATTTTCCACTGGGGTCATGCGCCCCAACAGGTCAACCGAGGTCACTGACCTCAAATGACCTGACATGACCTGACATGACCTTTTTGGAATTTGGCAGTTTCTAGGACATTTTGTGACGCTGATTTCAAATGTGGCACCCATTTATAAAAATTATATGCTCATTCGCGATTCTAGCTCGATTAAATTAAATTTATACGCATTTACAATTTGGTTGAATTTTGGGTCATTGACATGACCTCAGAGGTCATCTAATGACCTAGGACCTTAAAATCGGGTACCAATGGCTTCATCTCGTAACAAGCAATACCCTCGTTTTTTAATCGAAGCTCTAGCTCAATTAAGGTCGAAACGCTAGGGGGGTCGTACCCCCCTCCCCCCCCCCCCCCGTGCACGGTCACGCTCACGCACTGATCGGACGCTGCACGGGCGAGGGCTAAGTTAGCGACGATATCTGCGACGACAGTATTTAAAACATTAGGTCTATGAAGCATCGTCAGGTGTGTAGCTGATAGAGCATCTGACTGGCTACGTGTTTAAATTTAACGTTGACCTTGAGATCAGGAAAAATATCGCACTTTATTTTTTGGCGCAATGCAAATTTCTCAATCGTCGCTAGCAACACGACGGATAGCCATTTCCGAGACATCTGTGACGACGGTATCGGTCATCCTGAGATACAAATATTCGTCTTAAAGTATAGCTCGTGCAGTGTTCTATCAATTGCACACTTAGGGATGCTTCACAGACCTATGGTTTTCTTAAAACTGGTCATCACAGACATCGTCGCCAACTTAACATTCTAGGTCTGCGTATATTTCCAACCACGGTCCGCCACACAGCCTCGCCACACATGCGCATTGTTATTCTCGATCGGCCTGTGTGGGTCAGACCAGGACGGAGCGGTGCAGATTCCGCCAAGTATCGGCTGGCACCGGGCGAGCTGTCAAACCGGTCCGGCCCCGCCTCGGTGCGGGATTCAGCCAGCTATCGTTTAGCCTACCGTGGGAGACCCAGAACTAGGGAAGATAATTATGAGACCGACTGTACATGAACAGTGCAGGTACATGCACAATGCCCACTACAGTGTGGCTTGTGCTGAGGTGCGCTTGTGCATTAACAACATGCTAGGCTGGACATCGAGCGATGACCGACTAGTATTGCTGCCGTGATCGTTCTACGGAGACTTTGGTGATACTTTTCAATGGACACTATTACAGGCAGGGGTGCTAAGAGATGCTACTAGGGAGGCACTATCTTTGGCACTGGTGGAGCCACTCAAGACGGTAAGCCAGACAGGAAGACAGTACGTTTCACTAGTGGTTGTGCTTGTTCACCTAAGCTTGAAGACCACCCAACTTTGCACAGTTGTAGCGGTCCATATGTTTATTGCTGGTGTTGCTGAATAAATACGTATATACAGATTAACTGTTTACCGAGATGACGCGACACGGATGTGACGTTTTCGACAGGGGAACATCGGCATGTCAGCGGCACGAGCCGACCTTGGCCATGATTTTGGAAGTTACATTATTCACAACTACTCGATCAATGCTTGTACATGTACTTTGCACACAAAAATGTTTATGTCCTATAAATATCGTTTTTTTATAATTAATCTTTGTCGTGTTTAGAAGCAGCGAGCGCTGACGCACAACCCTGTGGCTTCCATATATGGCGGCGGCTGTGGCCAAGACCCGCGCCGGCCGCCCGCTCAGCCTGCCCCTGCTGATCCGGCAGACCCCCGGTCACGTAACCGCCAGCTCTCGGGAAAACGGTAGAATGCTGGTCCACCGAGCGCGGGGCTACGACATGGCCGGCTCACGGTCATCCTAACCATTGTAAACAATGCCAAGAAAACAAAGTTAAGCCGCGCGGGCAACATCTGCGGCATAATGCTGCACTAGGCGGATGCAGAAATGCCTCAGCTATGTAACGAGCTTACTTGACCGAAACACTGACTATTCTAGACGGCTTAATTCGGGCGTAAACACGGAGCACTACACAGGGCGGCCGCCGTAATCAGGCGCCACCCGCATTTTCTAGCAGGCACTAGCTAAACATGTAGCCTGCTTGGAAGTGAATATTTTATGAAGGGAATGGGCCCTGGGGCCAGAAATTACCGCCAAGGAGAGTCTTTGCCAGATACTTAATGCAATTAATTTGCCCATTTTCCAAATTTGTATAAGCAATTGCGAAACCTTGTGTCATGCCGCGAAGTGGCGTGAAATTTTCCACTATTTGACACTATAGATACCTGGATTTTGACTGCTGCAAAGACAATTTTTACGATAAATTGTTAATTTTCCTCGCAAAAAGTGTGGGGGGGTCGACCCCCCCCCCCCCCCCCCGACCCTCTGGTCGGCGACACCTCTGGCTGACAAATAGTGCAACACACACTCTTCTGAGAGAGAAATGTTAAATTGTTTTGTACTACCCCCCCCCCCCCCCACCAGAATTAAAAAAACGCGTCAGATTTATTAAATTACCATTTTTAAACCAAAAAAACACCAAGTGGATCAGAGTGCAGCGCACTACCGCTCATTATGACCGCGCCGATCACGGCTAGCAGGCGCTCCAGCTATAGCAGGCGCTCCAGGCGACGGCGAGCAGTCCCTGGGCAGGCTCGAGGGCTGCGTTCACAGACGCAATGGCCCTCTGGATAAGCTGGATAAGCCCCGAACAGACTCAATGACCCCTAGGCAGGTTGGAGAGGCCCCTGAACAGACTCTAATGGGCTCGCTGAGCCAGAGGCCCCTGAACATACTCAATGGGCCCCTGGACATGCTCGAGAGGCCCCTGAACAGACTCTAATGGGCCCCCTGAGCCAGAGGCCCCTGAACATACTCAATGGGCCCCTGGACATGCTCGAGAGGCCCCTGGGTTGGCTTCGAAAGCCCTTCAGTGGCTCTGAAGGCTCTTGGCATGCACCAGAGTGACCCTTGCCTGGTTTGAGGGCTCCTCTGTTGCTTTTTGAAAGTCATTTAGCTAATGCAAATGGTATCTGGGCCAATCTCGATGGGCCCCCTGTGACCCGTAAGAGGGGGGGGGGGGGTCAATTGCCCTCCCCCTGGCAGCCTTCTGCATATCACCCCCTCTGGCCTACAGGGGGCCCCTGGCATTTGACCTCCGGAGGGCCTCTCTGGATTCCAGAGGGCCCTCTTCGGCCTTTACTGGCCTTGCTGACCTCCAAAGGACCCCCTCTTGCCTCCGGGGGCCCATCTGTGACCTCCATAAGTCCCCTCTTATCTCCCCTCTGGCTTCCAGATGGCCTCTTATGGCCTACAAATACCCCCTCTGACCTCCAGAGGACCCCCTCTGGCTTCCAGGGGCCCCTGTGACCTCCGCGATGGGGCCTGCGAGATGGGGCCTATTTGAAGCATGGAAGGTCCTCCTAAAATGACAGGGGGGCAAAAAGATATGTCCCCCCAGCCCGACGACAGGGGCCCTACCAACAATTGTGTGTGGATAGCATGTGGGCCCACTGTGGCCGCATGAGGCCCTCATGCGGCCGGAGTGGGCCCACGTGCTATCCACACGTAATTCCTGGTAGGGGGAGAGGCGACTGCAATCTTATTTTAGCTCATGCGGGATGTGTATCATAGCTTTGGCAGCACTTTGGGTGATCATGGTCGTAATAAAAGGCTTTGAATGGAAAGTATGGGCCATAAACTCAAATAAGTCGATTTTGACTTTTGACCTGACCGTGACCCGACATTTCACTTCACTTTGACATCTGTGAGTATGCTTTAGATTCGTCTAATTGAGAAATTTATATTTCCGCCTTGCGCGTCTCACTGCGATCATTGGTTCGGAAGATAACCAGGGGGCGTTTATCCCACACCCCACCCCTCAATGGTGGTCTGCTGAGACCGCAGTCAATGGTGGTCTGCTGAGACCGCAGTCAATGGTGGTCTGCTGAGACCGCAGTCAATGGTGGTCTGCTGAGACCGCAGTCAATGGTGGTCTGCTGAGACCGCAGTCAATGGTGGTCTGCTGAGACCGCAGTCAATGGTGGTCTGCTGAGACCGCAGTCAATTGTGGTCTGCTGAGACCGCAGTCAATGGTGGTCTGCTGAGACCGCAGTCAATGGTGGTCTGCTGAGACCGCAGTCAATGGTGGTCTGCTGAGACCGCAGTCAATGGTGGTCTGCTGAGACCGCAGTCAATGGTGGTCTGCTGAGACCGCAGTCAATGGTGGTCTGCTGAGACCGCAGTCAATTGTGGTCTGCTGAGACCGCAGTCAATGGTGGTCTGCTGAGACCGCAGTCAATGGTGGTCTGCTGAGACCGCAGTCAATGGTGGTCTGCTGAGACTGCAGTCAATGGTGGTCTGCTGAGACCGCAGTCAATGGTGGTCTGCTGAGACCGCAGTCAATGGTAGTCTGCTGAGACCGCGGTCAATGGTGGTCTGCTGAGACCGCAGTCAATGGTGGTCTGCTGAGACCGCAGTCAATGGTGGTCTGCTGAGACCGCAGTCAATAGTGGTCTGCTGAGACCGCAGTCAATGGCGGTCTGCTGAGACCGCAGTCAATGGTGGTCTGCTGAGACCGCAGTCAATGGTGGTCTGCTGAGACCGCAGTCAATGCCGGGTTAATGCCCTGTTAGGCCAGGCCTGGATTTTGAACAAAGCGCATTGGTAGCCGAGAGATTGCCTTACTTGCCTTGCCTTGCCTTGCCTTGTCTTGCCTTGCCTTGAAAGAAATCCGTCAATTACACTGTAGCTCATCAGTGACCTCAGGTGACATCTGAAATCAAATGATCTCAACGAAAGCCAGTGGATATTACCATCTGGCTATGCCATCTGTTGCCCTCCTAAACAGCCAACAGTCGGAAAATGGACGAATTAAACGCATCACTGCTGCGGGACACTGGCTGTGTCTGACATGACCTCGAGAAACCATAGGTGGTGCCGTAGGAGCCATAGGTGGTGGTGATGAGTCGCAGGATTTCAAAACCTTCCGCGTATGTCTCAATTTGTAATAAAGTAGCCGCTACTGAAGCGTCATCGTAATAAAGTAGCCGCTTCTGAAGCGTCATCGTAATAAAGTAGCCGCTACTGAAGCGTCATCGTAATAAAGTAGCCGCTACTGAAGTGTCATCGTAATAAAGTAGCCGCTACTGAAGCGTCATCGTAATACAGTAGCCGCTACTGAAGCGTCATCGTAATACAGTAGCCGCTACTGAAGCGTCATCGTAATAAAGTAGCCACTACTGAAGCGTCATCGTAATACAGTAGCCGCTACTGAAGCGTCATCGTAATACAGTAGCCGCTACTGAAGCGTCATCGTAATAAAGTAGCCGCTACTGAAGCGTCATCGTAATAAAGTAGCCGCTACTGAAGCGTCATCGTAATAAAGTAGCCGCTACTGAAGCGTCATCGTAATAAAGTAGCCGCTACTGAAGCGTCATCGTAATAAAGTAGCCGCTACTGAAGCGTCATCGTAATAAAGTAGCCGCTACTGAAGCGTCATCATAATAAAGTAGCCGCTACTGAAGCTTCATCGTAATAAAGTAGCCGCTACTGAAGCGTCATCGTAATAAAGTAGCCGCTACTGAAGCGTCATCCATCCCGCATGATAATAGAGCTCCGAGATGACGCCTACAATGGCAATGGACAAATGATCTCGACATAAGAGGAAAATGATCTCGACATAAGAGGCACATGATCTCGACATAAGAGGCAAATGATCTCGACATAAGAGGCACATGATCTCGACATAAGAGGCAAATGATCTCGACATAAGAGGCAAATGATCTCGACATAAGAGGAAAATGATCTCGACATAAGAGGCAACTTTCCATCAATGGACAGGGATAATCGTTCGCGAATAATTAAACACTTCCACAACATATTGATTGGGTTCAGGAAGGATTGGATTGGGACTTTGCGGTTAACAGATTGAGCTACTGACTGCCGAATTAGGTCTGCTGAGGTCCTCTAAACATTATAGCTAGTGGCAATGGACTAAATGGCTAGTGGCAATGGACTAAATGGCATGTTGCATTACACTCACACCCTTGCACTCATTACACATACACTCATTACACAGCATATCATTACACTCATATCATTGCACTCATTACACATACACTAATTACACAGCATATCATTACACTCATATCATTACACAGCATAACATTACACTCATATCATTACACTCATCACTCGAATCCATACATGTTTATGTGGAGTACCAGCTTCCCCGTCAGGCACGTAGCCAAGGGGAGGGCGGCGGGGGCGGACGCCCCCCCCCCCCCCTCCTGGAGGCCTGGAGGGCCCTTTTTGGCGCGCGATGGCCCTTTTCGGCGCGCACAGCGCGCCGAAAAGGGTCGACGAGACCGCGCGAAGCGCGGTATCATAGGCTCTTTACTACACGAAACGTGGTCTTTAGAGAGTTTAGAGGACTTCAGAGGCCCTTTAGGGCCACCAGGGCCCTCTCTGAAAGACCAGAGGGCCCCTAGGACGTTCAAAAGAGCCCTGTGCATGTCAGAGGGGCCCCTGGCCAGACCGAAAGGGCCCCTGAGCGGGTTGGAGGGCCCCCTGAGCACGTCGAATGGGCCCCCTGAACACGTCGAATGGGCCCCCTGAACACGTCGAATGGGCCCCTAGCCAGCACAGAGGGGCCCCTGGGCATGTTGAGAGGCCCCTGAGCATGTCGACAGGGCGACAAAGCGGCCAGCGCAGTCCTTTGCCAGATCATAAGGGCCCCTGAGCAGGTTGGAGGGCCCCTGGGAAGTTAAGAGGGCCCCTGTGCAGGTCAGAGGGGCCCTGACCAGACCGAAAGGGCCCCTAGGTGGGTCAGAAGGGTCCCTGAACATGCCGAATGAGCCCCTAGCCAGCACGGAGGGGCCCCAGGGCAGGTCGGAGGGCCCTCGGAGCATGTTGCAAGGCGACAAAGCAGCCAGCGCAGTCCCTTGCTAGGTCGGAAGGGCCCCTTAGAAGGTTAAAGGGCCCCTGGAGAGACCAGAGGGCCCCTGGAAAGTTAAAAGGGCCCCTGCGCAGATCGGAGGGGCCCCTGACCAAACCGAAATGACCCCTGGGCGGGTATGAAGGGCCCCTGAACATGCCGAAGTGGCCCCTGGCCAGCACGGAGGGGCTCCAGGGTAGGTCGGAGGGCCCCTTGAGCATGTCGGCAGGGCGACAAAGCAGCCAGCGCAGGCCGACCAGAAGAGTCGCTGGGCCGATCGGAGGGGCTCCTGTGCAAGTCAGAGGGGCCCCTGGCTAGACTGAAAGGGTCCCTGGTCGGTCGGAAGGCCCCTTGAACATGCCGGATGAGTTCCTAGCCAGACTGGAGGAGCTCCTGGGCAGGTCGGAGGGGCCCCTGAGCAGGGGCGGCGGATTGCGGGGGCAGGGTACCCAAAATTCCCCAAGTCGAAAATCCTGGGGGACAAAGGGTAGTTTTTTGCCCACCCCCTCAGATTTTAGCTGCTCAATCTGGGGGCAACACGACCCTTCCCCTCCCCAGGATTTTCATTTGAAGGGGGGGGGGGTATTTTGGGTACCCTGCGCCCGCAATCCGCCACCCCTGCCCCTGAGCATGTCGGCAGGGCGACGACAAAGCAGCCAGTGCAGTCCCTGGCCAGGTCGGAAGGACCTCTGAACAGACCGAATGGGCCCCTTGACACACAAAAGGGGCTTCTTGGAAGGTCAGAGGAGTCTCTGGTGAGTCCGGAAGGGTCAAAGCACGTAGAGATCCCAGATGAAAATTAAATACAAAGAGGACTTACTCCACAATACAAATATTAAAAGCGGAGATTTCGGGTATATTGTAACACCCTTCGTCAGGGTGCTACAATATACCCGAAAGATCCGATTTTATTTTTTCCTGTACAGTAAGCCCTCTTTGTATTATATAAATCACCCACTCCACATCATGTCTGTTCGCTTCGCGGATCCCAGATGAGTCCCTGAACAGGTCGGAAGGGCGTATAAAAGGTCAGAGGGGCCCCTAGACGATTTGAAGGACCTTGGGACTTTCAACAGTAAGAATACAGTTGTACAGGGAATAAAACTCAAAATTTTCGCGCCGCTCCGCGGCGCAATTTCACTACAAATTCAATAATATGCGGGTTGGGAAGAAAAAAATCGGTCAGTTTCTCGGCGCATTTGTGTTATGTTGCTACTTTCCTATATTATTGGGCAAAATAGTTAACTTTAGCACTTTTTCCCCGCACTTTTAAACGCACAATATAGCCATTTTAGAGGTCCGCACCATACGCAATGCGACGCATTGATGAGAAAGCAACCCAGGGCATAATACTCACAATTTTCGCGCCACTCCGCGGCGAAATTTGTTTAAGAGTTCCAGGTCTTGAGCTTAAAAAAATATTCCAAGTTGGTATAGCTGATTCCAAATTCGTGTCGCTGGTTCCAAAGTTGATGTGGCAGTTTGCTAACTCCAGCTACTAAACGTTGGTATGGCCCATGCCATACCTGCTATACTGCATTTTCCAGCCTTGTAACGTGCCTTTTCATGCGTTTTTGTTTGGGGGGGGGCCTTTCAACACTTGGGAAGGGGCCCTTTCAACGCTCGGGAAGGGGCCCTTTCCAGGCGCCGCCCCTCCCCCCCCCCCCCCCCCTGGACGAAATCCTGGCTACGTGCCTGTTCTCCGTACAAAGCTGTCACATAAATGTATTACAACTGGCAATATAATACAATTAATATACTTAGCATATCGGCATGCAAATCATATTGCAAACAAGCAGACTTGTAAAACTAAAACCATAGCCTTACTTATGCAGTAATATCTTCGCAATGTGCCGATGCATATGTTCTTTATAGTTTGTTTTCTAGCGGGACAGCTAGTAATTCCACTGCAAAGAAAGTCAGTCTCTCCAACGTTGGCTGTCCGTCACCGGTCCCAATAATGACGCTGGATCCTCGTCATTCTGAATATAGATGTCAGCACTGACGCATGTTTTCACTTGATTATTCCAATGACTGATCTCTGCCGTTTTCGCTGAGTGCAATGGCGTACCGAGTATCAGGTCATGCAGGTCATGACCTGGTCCTTTGGACCCGAGACGCCCATGCAAAGCTGGCGCCCCTCCGATCAGACACCACGCCCCAGTGGCCCGTGACGGCGAGTCTCCGGCTGAGGTCCTCTAAACATTTTAGCTAGTGGCAATGGACTAAATGGCATGTTGTATTACGGCGCCCCTCCGGCCAGTGACTCTCCTTCTGCACGGTGCGGAAGGAGAGGACCCCCCCCCCCCCCCACACACACTGTAAATTTTCGTCAATATTGGTGGCGCCCCTGTCGATCGGGTGGCGCCCTTCAAGACAATGACCTGGTCCTTTGTGAATTTCTGCGCACACCACTGGCTACGTGGGCGATCCGTCTTCAGCATCGCTAAATGCCGACTTGTGTGCCGATTCATCAAGTGACATTTGTGTTACGCCAACACGCGGCAGAACTGATTCTGTGCAGGAGCACAGCAACACACAGCCACGTGTTCACCACAGCAGCCACGTGTTCCCTGGCGCCAACAGCAGGAGCACCGCACCACAGCAGCCACGTGTTCCCGGGCTCCAACAGCAGGAGCACCGCACCACAGCAGCCACGTGTTCCCTGGCTTCAACAGCAGGAGCACCGCACCACAGCAGCCACGTGTTCCCTGGCGCCAACAGCAGGAGCACCGCAACACAGCAGCCACGTGTTCCCTGGCTCCCGCACCACAGCAGCCACGTGTTCCTGGCGCCAACAGCAGGACCACCGCATCACAGCAGCCACATGTTCCCTGGCGCCAACAGCAGGAGCACCGCCCTACAGCAGCCACGTGTTCCCTGGCGCCAACAGCTAGATCACCACAACACAGCAGCCACGTGTTCCCTGGCTCCAACAGCAGGAGCACTGCACCACAGCAGCCACGTGTTCCCTGGCTCAAACAGCAGGAGCACTGCTCCACAGCAGCCACATGTTCTCTGGCAACAACAGCAGGAGCACCGCAACACAGCAGCCACGTCTTTTCTGGCTCCAACAGCAGGAGCGCCGCTCCACAGCAGCCACGTGTTCCCTGGCTGCAACAGCAGGATCACCGCTCCACAGCAGCCACGTGTTCCCTGGCTCCAACAGCAGGAGCACCGCAACACAGCAACCACGTGTTCCCTGGCTCCAACAGCAGGAGCACCGCAACACAGCAGCCACGTGTTCCCTGGCTCCAACAGCAGGAGAACCGCACCACAGCAGCCACGTGTTCCCAGGCTCCAACAGCAGGAGCACCGCAACACAGCAGCCACGTGTTTCCTGGCTCCAACAGCAGGAGCACCGCTCCACATCAGCCACGTGTTCCCTGGCTGCAACAGCAGGATCACCGCTCCACAGCAGCCACGTGTTCCCTGGCGCCAACAGCAGGAGCACCGCAACACAGCAGCCACGTGTTCCCTGGCTCCCGCACCACAGCAGCCACGTGTTCTTGGCGCCAACAGCAGGAGCACCGCACCACAGCAGCCACGTGTTCCCTGGGGCCAACAGCAGGAGCACCACCCTACAGCAGCTACGTGTTCCCTGGCGCAAACAGCAGGAGCACCGCCCTACAGCAGCCACGTGTTCCCTGGCGCCAACAGCAGGAGCACCGCACCACAGCAGCCACGTGTTCCCTGGATCCAACAGCAGGAGCACCGCACCACAGCAGCCACGTGTTCCCTGGCTTCAACAGCAGGAGCACCTCACCACAGCAGCCACGTGTTCCCGGGATCCAACAGCAGGAGCACCGCACCACAGCAGCCACGTGTTCCCTGGTTCCAACAGCAGGAGCACCGCAACACAGCAGCTGCGTGTTCCCTGGCGCCAACAGCAGGAGCACCGCAACACAGCAGCCACGTGTTCCCTGGCTCCCGCACCACAGCAGCCACGTGTTCCTGGCGCCAACAGCAGGAGCACCGCACCACAGCAGCCACGTGTTCCCTGGCTTCAACAGCAGGAGCACCGCACCACAGCAGCCACGTGTTCCCTGGCGCCAACAGCAGGAGCACCGCCCTACAGCAGTCACATGTTCCCTGGCGCCAACAGCAGGATCACCGCAACACAACAACCACGTGTTCCCTGGCGCCAACAGCAGGATCACCGCACCACAGCAGCCACGTGTTCCCTGGCGCCAACAGCAGGATCACCGCAACACAGCAGCCACGTGTTCCCTAGCTCCAACAGCAGGAGCACCGCACCACAGCAGCCACGTGTTCCCTGGCTCCAACAGCAAAAGCACCGCACCACAGCAGCCACGTGTTCCCTGGCTCCAACAGCAGGAGCACCGCACCACAGCAGCCATGTGTTCCGTGGCTCCAGCAGCAGGAGCACCGCACCACAGCAGCCACGTGTTCCCTGGCTCCAACAGCAGGAGCACCGCACCACAGCAGCCACGTGTTCCCTGGCTCCAACAGCAGGAGCACCGCACCACAGCAGCCACGTGTTCCCGGGCTCCAACAGCAGGAGCACCGCACCACAGCAGCCACGTGTTCCCTGGCTCCAACAGCAGGAGCACCGCAACACAGCAGCCACGTGTTCCCTGGCTTCAACAGCAGGAGCACCGCACCACAGCAGCCACGTGTTCCCTGGCGCCAACAGCAGGAGCACCGCAACACAGCAGCCACGTGTTCCCTGGCTCCCGCACCACAGCAGCCACGTGTTCCTGGCGCCAACAGCAGGACCACCGCATCACAGCAGCCACATGTTCCCTGGCGCCAACAGCAAGAGCACCGCCCTACAGCAGCCACGTGTTCCCTGGCGCCAACAGCTAGATCACCGCAACACAGCAGCCACGTGTTCCCTGGCTCCAACAGCAGGAGAACCGCAACACAGCAACCACGTGTTCCTTGGCTCCAACAGCAGGAGCACCGCAACACAGCAGCCACGTGTTCCCTGGCTCCAACAGCAGGAGAACCGCACCACAGCAGCCACGTGTTCCCAGGTTCCAACAGCAGGAGCACCGCAACACAGCAGCCACGTGTTTCCTGGCTCCAACAGCAGGAGCACCGCTCCACAGCAGCCACGTGTTCCCTGGCTGCAACAGCAGGATCACCGCTCCACAGCAGCCACGTGTTCCCTGGCGCCAACAGCAGGAGCACCGCAACACAGCAGCCACGTGTTCCCTGGCTCCCGCACCACAGCAGCCACGTGTTCCTGGCGCCAACAGCAGGAGCATCGCACCACAGCAGCCACGTGTTCCCTGGCTCCAACAGCAGGAGCCCCGCAACACAGCAGCCACGTGTTCCCTGGCTTCAACAGCAGGAGCACGGCACCACAGCAGCCACGTGTTCCCTGGCGCCAACAGCAGGAGCACCGCAACACAGCAGCCACGTGTTCCCTGGCTCCCGCACCACAGCAGCCACGTGTTCTTGGCGCCAACAGCAGGAGCACCGCACCACAGCAGCCACGTGTTCCCTGGCGCCAACAGCAGGAGCACCGCCCTACAGCAGCTACGTGTTCCCTGACGCCAACAGCAGGAGCACCGCCCTACAGCAGCCACGTGTTCCCTGGCGCCAACAGCAGGATCACCGCAACACAGCAGCCACGTGTTCCCTGGCGCCAACAGCAGAATCACCGCAACACAGCAGCCACGTGTTCCCTGGCTCCAACAGCAGGAGCACCGCACCACAGCAGCCACGTGTTCCCTGGCTCCAACAGCAAAAGCACCGCACCACAGCAGCCACGTGTTCCCTGGCTCCAACAGCAGGAGCACAGCACCACAGCAGCCACGTGTTCCGTGGCTCCAACAGCAGGAGCACCGCACCACAGCAGCCACGTGTTCCCTCGCTCCAACAGCAGGGGCACCGCACCACAGCAGCCACGTGTTCCCTGGCTCCAACAGCAGGAGCACCGCACCACAGCAGCCACGTGTTCCCGGGCTCCAACAGCAGGAGCACCGCACCACAGCAGCCACGTGTTACCTGGTTCCAACAGCAGGAGCACCGCAACACAGCAGCCACGTGTTCCCTGGCTTCAACAGCAGGAGCACCGCACCACAGCAGCCACGTGTTCCCTGGCGCCAACAGCAGGAGCACCGCAACACAGCAGCCACGTGTTCCCTGGCTCCCGCACCACAGCAGCCACGTGTTCCTGGCGCCAACAGCAGAACCACCGCATCACAGCAGCCACATGTTCCCTGGCGCCAACAGCAAGAGTACCACCCTACAGCAGCCACGTGTTCCCTGGCGCCAACAGCTAGATCACCGCAACACAGCAGCCACGTGTTCCCTGGCTCCAACAGGAGGAGCACTGCACCACAGCAGCGACGTGTTCCCTGGCTCCAACAGCAGGAGCACCGCACCACAGCAGCCACGTGTTGCCTGGCTCCAACATCAAGAGCACCGCACCACAGCAGCCACGTGTTCCCTGGCTCCAACAGCAGGATCACCGCACCACAGCAGCCACGTGTTCCCTGGCTCCAACAGCAAGAGCACCGCACCACAGCAGCCACGTGTTCCCTCGCTCCAACAGCAGGAGCACCGCACCACAGCAGCCACGTGTTCCCTGGCTCCAACAGCAGGAGCACCGCACCACAGCAGCCACGTGTTCCCTGGCTCCAACAGCAGGAGCACCGCACCACAGCAGCCACGTGTTCCCTGGCTCCAACAGCAGGAGCACTGCACCACAGCAGCCACGTGTTCCTGGCGCCAACAGAAGGAGCACCGCACCACAGCAGCCACGTGTTCCCTGGCGCCAACAGCAGGAGCACCGCACCACAGCAGCCACGTGTTCTCTGGCTCCAACAGCAGGAGCACCGCAACACAGCAGCCACGTGTTCCCTGGCGCCAACAGCAGGAGCACCGCAACACAGCAGCCACGTGTTCCTTGGCTCCAACAGCAGGAGCACCGCACACAGGCAGCCACGTGTTCCCTGCTCCAACAGCAGGAGCACCGCACCATATCAGCCACGTGTTCTCTGGCTCAACAGCAGGAGCATCGCAACACAGCAGCCACGTGTTCCCTGGCTCCAACAGCAGGAGCACTGCTCCACAGCAGCCACATGTTATCTGGCAACAACAGCAGGAGCACCGCAACACAGCAGCCACGTGTTTCCTGGCTCCAACAGCAGGAGCACCGCTCCACAGCAGCCACGTGTTCCCTGGCTGCAACAGCAGGATCACCGCTCCACAGCAGCCACGTGTTCCCTGGCTCCAACAGCAGGAGCACCGCAACACAGCAGCCACGTTTTTCCTGGCTCCAACAGCAGGGGCACCGCAAAACAGCAGCCACGTGTTCCCTGGCTCCAACAGCAGGAGAACCGCACCACAGCAGCCACGTGTTCCCAGGCTCCAACAGCAGGAGCACCGCAACACAGCAGCCACGTGTTCCCTGGCTTCAACAGCAGGAGCACCGCACCACAGCAGCCACGTGTTCCCTGGCGCCAACAGCAGGAGCACCGCAACACAGCAGCCACGTGTTCCCTGGCTCCCGCACCACAGCAGCCACGTGTTCCTGGCGCCATCAGCAGGAGCATCGCACCACAGCAGCCACGTGTTCCCTGGCTCCAACAGCAGGAGCACCGCAACACAGCAGCCACGTGTTCCCTGGCTTCAACAGCAGGAGCACCGCACCACAGCAGCCACGTGTTCCCTGGCGCCAACAGCAGGAGCCCCGCAACACAGCAGACACGTGTTCCCTTCCCGCACCACAGCAGCCACGTGTTCTTGGCGCCAACAGCAGGAGCACCGCACCACAGCAGCCACGTGTTCCCTGGCGCCAACAGCAGGAGCACCGCCCTACAGCAGCTACGTGTTCCCTGGCGCCAACAGCAGGAGCACCGCCCTACAGCAGCCACGTGTTCCCTGGCTCCAACAGCAGGAGCACTGCAACACAGCAGCCACGTGTTCCCTGGCTTCAACAGCAGGAGCACCGCACCACAGCAGCCACGTGTTCCCTGGCTCCAACAGCAGGAGCACCGCACCACAGCAGCCACGTGTTCCCTGGCTCCAACAGCAGGAGCACCGCACCACAGCAGCCACGTGTTCCCTGGCTTCAACAGCAGGAGCACCGCACCACAGCAGCCACGTGTTCCCTGGCTCCAACAGCAGGAGCACCGCACCACAGCAGCCACGTGTTCCCTGGCTCCAACAGCAGGAGCACCGCACCACAGCAGCCACGTGTTCCCTGGCTCCAACAGCAGGAGCACCGCACCACAGCAGCCACGTGTTCCCTGGCTCCAACAGCAGGAGCACTGCAACACAGCAGCCACGTGTTCCCTGGCTTCAACAGCAGGAGCACCGCACCACAGCAGCCACGTGTTCCCTGGCGCCAACAGCAGGAGCACCGCAACACAGCAGCCACGTGTTCCCTGGCTCCCGCACCACAGCAGCCACGTGTTCCTGGCGCCAACAGCAGGACCACCGCATCACAGCAGCCACATGTTCCCTGGCGCCAACAGCAGGAGCACCGCCCTACAGCAGCCACGTGTTCCCTGGCGCCAACAGCTAGATCACCGCACCACAGCAGCCACGTGTTCCCTGGCTCCAACAGCAGGAGCACCGCACCACAGCAGCCACGTGTTCCCTGGCTCCAACAGCAGGAGCACTGCACCACAGCAGCCACGTGTTCCCTGGCTTCAACAGCAGGAGCACCGCACCACAGCAGCCACGTGTTCCCTGGCGCCAACAGCAGGAGCACCGCCCTACAGCAGCCACGTGTTCCCTGGCGCCAACAGCAGGATCACCGCAACACAGCAGCCACGTGTTCCCTGGCGCCAACAGCAGGATCACCGCAGCACAGCAGCCACGTGTTCCCTGGCTCCAACAGCAGGAACACCGCACCACAGCAGCCACGTGTTCCCTGGCTCCAACAGCAAATGCACCGCACCACAGCAGCCACGTGTTCCCGGGCTCCAACAGCAGGAGCACCACACCACAGCAGCCACGTGTTCCCTGGCTCCAACAGCAAGAGCACCGCAACACAGCAGCCACGTGCTCCCTGGCTTCAACAGCAGGAGCACCGCACCACAGCAGCCACGTGTTCCCTGGCGCCAACAGCAGGAGCACCGCAACACAGCAGCCACGTGTTCCCTGGCTCCCGCACCACAGCAGCCACGTGTTCCTGGCGCCAACAGCAGGACCACCGCATCACAGCAGCCACATGTTCCCTGGCGCCAACAGCAGGAGCACCGCCCTACAGCAGCCACGTGTTCCCTGGCGCCAACAGCTAGATCACCGCAACACAGCAGCCACGTGTTCCCTGGCTCCAACAGCAGGAGCACTGCACCACAGCAGCCACGTGTTCCCTGGCTCCAACAGCAGGAGCACCGCACCACAGCAGCCACGTGTTTCCTGGCTCCAACAGCAAGAGCACCGCACCACAGCAGCCACGTGTTCCCTGGCTCCAACAGCAGGAGCACCGCACCACAGCAGCCACGTGTTCCCTGGCTCCAACAGCAGGAGCACCGCACCACAGCAGTCACGTGTTCCCTGGCTCCAACAGCAGGAGCACCGCACCACAGCAGCCACGTGTTCCTGGCGCCAACAGAAGGAGCACCGCACCACAGCAGCCACGTGTTCCCTGGCGCCAACAGCAGGAGCTCCGCACCACAGCAGCCACGTGTTCTCTGGCTCCATCAGCAGGAGCACCGCAACACAGCAGCCACGTGTTCCCTGGCTCCAACAGCAGGAGCACCGCAACACAGCAGCCACGTGTTCCCTGGCTCCAACAGCAGGAGCACCGCAACACAGCAGCCACGTGTTCCCTGGCTCCAACAGCAGGAGAACCGCACCACAGCAGCAACATGTTACTAGGCTCCAACAGCAGGAGCACCGCAACACAGCAGCCACGTGTTCCCTGGCTTCAACAGCAGGAGCACCGCACCACAGCAGCCACGTGTTCCCTGGCGCCAACAGCAGGATCACCGCAACACAGCAGCCACGTGTTCCCTGGCTCCCGCACCACAGCAGCCACGTGTTCCTGGCGCCAACAGCAGGAGCATCGCACCACAGCAGCCACGTGTTCCCTGGCTCCAACAGCAGGAGCACCGCAACACAGCAGCTACGTGTTCCCTGGCTTCAACAGCAGGAGCACCGCACCACAGCAGCCACGTGTTCCCTGGCACCAACAGCAGGAGCACCGCAACACAGCAGCCACGTGTTCCCTGGCTCCCGCACCACAGCAGCCACGTGTTCTTGGCGCCAACAGCAGGAGCACCGCACCACAGCAGCCACGTGTTCCCTGGCGCCAACAGCAGGAGCACCGCCCTACAGCAGCTACGTGTTCCCTGGCGCCAACAGCAGGATCACCGCAACACTGCAGCCACGTGTTCCCTGGCTCAAACAGCAGGAGCACCGCACCACAGCAGATACGTGTTCCCTGGCTCCAACAGCAGGAGCACCGCACCACAGCAGCCACGTGTTCCCTGGCTCCAACAACAGGAGCACCACACCACAGCAGCCACGTGTTCCCTGGCTCCAACAGCAGGAGCACCGCACCACAGCAGCCACGTGTTCCCTGGTTTCAACAGCAGGAGCATCGCACCACAGCAGCCACGTGTTCCTGGCGCCAACAGCAGGAGCACCGCACCACAGCAGCCATGTGTTTCCTGGCAACAACAGCAGGAGCACCGCAACACAGCAGCCACGTGTTCCCTGGCTCCAACAGCAGGAGCACAGCTCCACAGCAGCCACGTGTTCCCTGGCTCCAACAGCAGGAGCACCGCTCCACAGTAGTCGTGATTAGTGGCGGTGGAGTATGGTCGTGATTGGTGGCGGTGTGTGGAGTATGGTCGTGATTGGTGGGTGGAGTATGGTCGTGCTTGGTGTGAGGAGTATGGTCGTGATTGGTGGAGGTGTGTGGAGTATGGTCGTGATTGGTGTGTGGAGTATGGTCGTGATTGGTGTGTGGAGTATGGTCGTGATTGGTGTGTGGAGTATGGTCGTGATTGGTGTGTGGAGTATGGTCGTGCTTGGTGTGTGGAGTATGGTCGTGATTGGTGGAGGTGTGTGGAGTATGGTCGTGATTGGTGGCGGTGTGTGGAGTATGGTCGTGATTGGTGGGTGGAGTATGGTCGTGATTGGTGGCGGTGGGTGGAGTATGGTCGTGATTGGTGGGTGGAGTATGGTCGTGATTGGTGGGTGGAGTATGGTCGTGATTGGTGGCGGTGGGTGGAGTATGGTCGTGATTGGTGGGTGGAGTATGGTCGTGATTGGTGGGTGGAGTATGGTCGTGATTGGTGGGTGGAGTATGGTCGTGATTGGTGTGTGGAGTATGGTCGTGATTGGTGGGTGGAGTATGGTCGTGATTGGTGGCGGTGGGTGGAGTATGGTCGTGATTGGTGGCGATGGGTGGAGTATGGTCGTGATTGGTGGGTGGAGTATGGTCGTGATTGGTGTGTGGAGTATGGTCGTGATTGGTGGCGGTGGGTGGAGTATGGTCGTGATTGGTGGCGGTGTGTGGAGTATGGTCGTGATTGGTGGGTGGAGTATAGTCGTGATTGGTGGCGGTGTGTGGAGTATGGCCGTGATTGGTGTGTGGAGTATGGTCGTGATTGGTGGCGGTGGGTGGAGTATGGTCGTGATTGGTGGGTGGAGTATGGTCGTGATTGGTGTGTGGAGTATGGTCGTGATTGGTGTGTGGAGTATGGTCGTGATTGGTGGCGGTGGGTGGAGTATGGTCGTGATTGGTGGAGGTGTGTGGAGTATGTTCGTGATTGGTGGGTGGAGTATGGTCGTGATTGGTGGGTGGAGTATGGTCGTGATTGGTGGCGGTGTGTGGAGTATGGTCGTGCTTGGTGGCGGTGTGTGGAGTATGGTCGTGATTGGTGGGTGGAGTATGGTCGTGATTGGTGGGTGGAGTATGGTCGTGATTGGTGTGTGGAGTATGGTCGTGATTGGTGGGTGGAGTATGGTCGTGATTGGTGTGTGGAGTATGGTCGTGATTGGTGGCGGTGTGTGGAGTATGGTCGTGATTGGTGGGTGGAGTATGGTCGTGATTGGTGGCGATGGGTGGAGTATGGTCGTGATTGGTGTGTGGAGTATGGTCGTGATTGGTGGGTGGAGTATGGTCGTGATTGGTGGCGGTGGGTGGAGTATGGTCGTGATTGGTGGGTGGAGTATGGTCGTGATTGGTGGGTGGAGTATGGTCGTGATTGGTGGCGGTGGGTGGAGTATGGTCGTGATTGGTGGATGGAGTATGGTCGTGATTGGTGGGTGGAGTATGGTCGTGACTGGTGGGTGGAGTATGGTCGTGATTGGTGGCGGTGGGTGGAGTATGGTCGTGATTGGTGGATGGAGTATGGTCGTGACTGGTGGGTGGAGTATGGTCGTGATTGGTGGCGGTGGATGGAGTATGGCCGGACAAATCCTTGAGGTGATGAGAAGGGAGGTCATTCTCATATATGACGCAGCATATCATCACATTCCACATTCACTAGCGGATCCAAGGGGGGGGGGGGCGGGGGCAAAGCGGTCATGCCCCCTCCCCATATCACCTGAAATTGGCGCTAAATTGACACATTTCCTGATATAGAAGAATATTGAAGCAACTCTTACTAAGGAAAGTTTATTTTTAGTCGGCTATAAATGCATAAACAAACGAAATCCGATGAGTTTATAGAATTGTGTGAATATTTTTGGAATTTGCACCCCCCCCCCCAAAAAAAAAACACCCGTGGCCACCCCAAACCACAGTTCTGATTCGGCCAATATCCACATTTACAGCAAATACAATTCTGATTTATGTGGCTCATATGACGCATCACTACACAACTATTCATAGTCTGATACCTTCACCCGGAGGTGACCGTGCGGCGGCTGAAGTGAGGAGCACCACGCGCCTGTCGCCATCAGTGTGACGGTGACGGGTGCCGTTCGTCCGGTCTTATCTCGGCCGCCGGAAGGGGACGGCAGTGGGTGCAGACGGTCGGTTTATCAGCAGCGGCGGCAGCGGCGACACACTACAGTCAGTGTGTCGCTGACAGTGGCAGCGACTTAGTGCAAGCATCAGTGCTGTTAAACATGAGCCAGCTGCGGTTCGCCGGGAGCAGGGAGGAGCAGCTGAAGGTGGAGCGGCTGGTGACCAGGTGCGGTGCGGGGGCCCACCTGGCCATTGACGCCATGCTCACCACCCAGGACCTCCTCAGCTACCATCTGGCCTCAAAGCTGGCCTACCTAACCCACCTCGAACGTGGATACGCAGACGACTGGCTGGTGTGGAGTCCGCTGTTTAGCGCCCTGCAGGTCGGCCGGGCCGCCGCTGCCGCCGCGTGCCGGCACTGCTCGCCAGCCGAGCCGCTGAAAGTGCTGCACCACAGCCCCTCCGGCAGCAATCCTGAGGGCTTGTCTGACCTGAACATCGGTAAACAGAGCACGTCGGACTTCGACATCATGTTGGAGTTCGGCGGCCCCATCCGCTGGACGGCGAGGGCGGGGGCGGGGGTGGAGCCCGACTGCATCAGCCCACAGTCGGCGCCACGACTGTGGGCTAAGCCCACCAGCAGCCCCGGCTTCGTCACGCTGCACTGGGTTCGGACGTCCCAGTGTAGCCACGAGGCCCCGCTGCCGGCGCTGCAGGCTGATTCGGTCCGCAAGCTGATGTGGCACCACTGCCGGGTCAGGTGTCAGTCATACGCCGAGATCATCCCCTCCGGCCCGGCAGTCAATGTCAGGCAGCCAGGTGCGCCACACGGTGGCATAGACTACGTGCCCTGCCTCCGCTGTCCCTGCTGGCCAGCAGAGGAGGAGTTCCTCTGTCGCCACCGCGTGACCGACTTCCCGCCGGAGGCGGAGCGACGTGACATCTGCCAGTTCGGCGTGCACCTGGTGCCGACGGGACGCCCGGGCAGCGACACCGAACAGTCCGAGTGGCGGGTGTCGTTCTCCCGGGCGGAGTTGGTGGCCGTCCGACACCTGAGCCCAAGACAGCGCGCCATCGTGAAGGCCGTGAAGATCATGAAGACCAGCCTGAAAGACAGCGGGTCGGCGCCGACACTTAAGTCTTACCACATCAAGACGGTGGTGCTCTGGCTGGTGCAGGACCAGCCCAGTGACCGCTGGACAGGCGTCATGGACGGCGTCCACATGGTCCTGGACTGGCTGGAGGACCACCTCACCGCCGGCAGCCTGCCCTGCTTCTTTTGGCCCGCCATCAACCTGGTGGCGGGCCTCAGCACGGACGAGCTGAAGGGCATGATCAACACCGTCTGGCTGATGAGGAGCCATGCCACCCGTCTCCTGATGGCCTGCTGTGAGAAGCAGTATGAGCTGGATCTCCTGCTGGAGGGCGGGTCGGAGCCGCTCTCAGAGCGTCAGCTGCGGCTCTGTCTGGCGCGGCGGCTGGTCCGGCTGGCTGTGGTGAACGGTACCTGCTTCCGCCCCACCGCCCCCTGCTGGCAGCCCTGGTTCGCTAAATGCATCCCTGATCTGGTCCGCCTGTCCAAGCACCGCCTGCTGGATGGGCTACACCGCCTTGTCTCGAGCACATACCGCCAGCAGTGCTACCTGCTGCAGGCCCTGTTTGTGGCTCCGGCTGACTTGGTGAGTGGGGTGCGGCGGACGTCACTCGGCGGTGACATGTTCACCTGGCAGGTGACGCCGCTGCTGGCCCTGCTCACCGAGTCAGACCTGCAGATCCTGGTGGGTGACCCTGCCGCGGTAGCCGCCTGGTGGCGTCAGCAGCTGCACCGGCCCCCGGCGGAGCGGCCGGCCGGTCTGACCGCCGAGCTGGACACGCCGAGGGGCCTGGCAGAGCTGCTGCTGCAGCCAGAGCTGCTGGTGCGGGCCGCCAGCGAGGCCGTGCCGGGCAGAAGGGCTATGTGGCAGAAAGTGGACCAGGATCAGACGGAGCGGTGGAGAAAACACTTCAAGCCACTGTCCACCTACCAGCAACACCGGCAGCGGTTAGAGGACATCCTCAACTGCAATCTGGAGGTGTGGCTCCGCTGGCGCCTGCCAGAAATGGACGGCCCGACGGCCGCCGCCACGGCCCGCTTCTGGCGGCAGCGTCTGCAGCACCTGCTATCTGGCGACCGCCTGCGGGCCAAATACGCCGCCGTCTCCACCCGGTGGACCGACAGATGGCAGCTGCGGCAGTACCGGGTGCTGGAGAGCCCGACTGAAGGTAAGACCCGCCGCCAGCGCGGCCCGCTTACACAGACACAGACACAGACACAGACACAGATACAGACACAGACACAGACACAGACACAGACACAGACACAGACACAGACACAGACACAGACACAGACACAGACACAGACACAGACACAGACACAGACACAGACACAGACACGGACACAGACACAGACACAGACACAGACACAGACACAGACACAGACACAGACACATACACAGACACAGACACAGATACAGACACAGACACAGACACAGACACAGACACAGACACAGACACAGACACAGACACAGACACAGACACAGACACAGACACAGACGCATACACCCACGGGCCCGGTGGTAACAAGGGGCAGCGGGGGCGCTCCCCCCCCCCCCCCCCCCCCCAACATCTGGACCGGGAGGCGGCGCTCCCCTCCACCCCCCCCCCCCCCCCCTCCCCCAACTTCGGCGTGGCAGAAGTTTCTAAAAAATGAGCTCTGCAATTTTCTTCACAGAAAGTTTTATAAAATATGAAAGCCTCCTTATGTCACTTTCATTTTGTGTATGGTTTTATTTTATAGCATGTCATATAAGCATTATATAGCTTTGCCTTTATAGCAGTATCGTATATCTGAATTTTCCCTCCTTTTCCTTTGTCATTATATTCTATGAAATATAATGGAAAACTTAAATTGGGTAAATTTGGTAGCAGTTGTCTGCTTGGTGCGTCGTCGTTAAAATGACTCACTGACGGCGAGAAGCATCTATTTATTTATTTATTTCTCTTCGTGAGGCATATCCGCTGCATGCAACGGCTATTACATGACTCGAGTCAAAACACGCTATAATTATTGGGCTTGGGTGACGCAACACTCATACTTCATGTAGGTACACATCACAGAGCACACAGAACACATCACAACACAATTTCTCATAAACGAATGCAGTGAGTCATAAAACTAAGTACCACGCTCACGCTCCATCAGGTACTCTTTGAGCTCGCGTTTAAAACTAGCGAAATTAAAACAACGCAGCTCAGACGGCAGCTCGTTGTACTCAGCGACAGCCCCGTACAAATAGCGACGCCTCCCAGACTCAGTCCGTATAGAGGGCGTCACAAGCATTCCACTCTGTCGGGTGTCTCTCCCGTGCACACTTTGCCTAGTTATTAAACTTTCGACAAAGTTGTGTGGTTCAGACGTAGTCAGCATTTTTTTCAGTAACACTAGGTAACGATACTTATACATGCTGTCTACATGAAGCCAGCCGAGGTCATCAATCACATCGCTCACATGATCGTATTTCCTCCGGCCAGAGACCACTCGCGTAGCGAACCTCACTAGCTTATGAAACCGTCTGCGTTGCGTCGCATTGCTAGCGCCATATACGGACAGACAGTACCGAATCGCCGGAGAACACCAGACCTTGCACCAACGTAACCATCACAGACTGGGGGAGACTGTACCTGCTGTGGCTCAGTCCGCACAAAGTGCCAGTACACCGCCGTACCACGTCGTCCGTATGTGTGGCGAAAGTCATGTCACTATCGAACCAGACACCTAGATTTTTGACCGTGTTTGAGCAAGTGATGGTTGAGCCGGAAAAGGTAATGCTGATTCGGGGAAGGCGCCGAGTCATTTCGCGGGTACCGAGCGCGATGAGCTGCGTCTTTGCCGCGTTAATTTTGAGGCCATTCTTTCCATACCAGTTGGAAAGGACAGACAGACTGTTTTCCATGGATTGGATAATGCATCTGCTGCATTGTGTGTATAAGTTTATTCCACGTCAACGTTACGGATGTGGCCAAACTGGCGTGCGGCCCTCTGCTGTCCTCTCAGTCTCTGCCGACAGGGTGGCAATTGCAAGCAAGAGTTATCGTAAATGTCGTAGGTTAACGTGATACGGTTCAAGCGGTCGGTGCAGCCCACACTGGTGAGCTTCTTCAAGAAGAAAAAACGTCAGGCGTCAGGTGCGAGTATTTTATCAGACGACAGGCTGGTTCACAAAAGCATACGGTTCATAGTAGGAAACGGGGGAGGGGGCATGACCCCCACTTTTATTGATAATTTATGTTTTGTTTTATGTTAACCCGCGCCGTGCCGGGGGCGGGGCGTTTAGACGCCCCCTTCCAAGGTTTTTCGAAGAAAGCGAGAAAAAACGTCAGAGCGCAGGGCCGCCATCTTTGGCACAGCAATTTGGGCATCAATTACTCACATTGTATGAAATTATTGACCACTGGGCATCTCAGGTCAGGTCACGTGACCCCGCCTCCAAAAAAAGTTTGTGGTCGTACAACTGGCACAGTTTGTGGCACCGGTTTGATCCGGTTTGATCCGGTTACAAACTTACAGGATTTCATAAGGTTATAAGCAACTACAATTCGAATATCTAAAATTGTGTATATACGTGACCTAAGGTCGGGTCAATTTCGTGACCTCCCCATTATAAGTCAATAGGGAAATATTAAAATGCTTCCTATTCCGAGGATACGCATCATATAAGTCCAATTCCTTCTGGATCATGTTATCATAGACTATTCTTGATGATCTTGATGATGATGATGTGCAATGTTTGTTCAGTGACCCCTACAGGGTCAGCCGAGGTCATCTGAGGTCACCAAAACTTGTTTGTCAATAACGCTCGACAAAATGACGATAAAGAAGTGAAACCGCCACCAATGTTTTTGTTTTTTAGAGGCACGTCTTCCCATATGCAACATAACTTACTTGTGCCACCACTTGACCTTGACATGAGGTCAAATTTCTAAGTTGATTTACACTGGTCAACATGGGTGATTCGAAGCGCCTTGACGAGACAAACACGATGCTGTCAAAGTCGTTGCCTCATCTTTGTTGGGTAAAAAGTTTGTATTGCGAACAACTATTTGTCAAAAAATGGCCTTTTTTACTTTTGATGACCTCTGGAGCCTCAACCATTAACCTGAGCCAAAATTTTGTGCCACTTCATTCATTGCATATTCAAGAACTTTCGATTATTTTCCCCCGTTTGTTCCTAGATTATTAAAACCCGAGATATTTGGTGGTTTCTGGAGCGATGTCCTAAAACTGGCAAATCTGACTTTTGATGACCTCTGGTGAACTCACTATTTACCTGAAACAAAAAAAAAATGTCTGCAATAGTTTCACAGCGATTTTGTAGGATCTTTCGACCAGTGTTTTCGGGGTTTTTCTACGTCCCATAGGAGCCGAGTTCGTGGGGAGGGGCGTCGAAACGTGCCCCCCCCCCCCCCCCCCCCCTGCATGGCGAAGGTGGCGCCGAGCACCAGCACGGCGCGGGTTAATCTTCAATGAGGAAAATTTGAAAACGAAAAGGTGAACCAAGATGAGAAGTGAGAAGTCTGGCAGATTTGTCCCCCCCCCCCCCCCCCAACTTTAAAATCGTTCCCGGGCCCCTGCATATACCCGTACCAAATACCGAATACAGCGGTCAATGCCATCCTAGCTAACATATCATTATATCACTAATGTAAATAAATAGCATAGCATACAGTTAGCGATAATGGGTAGGTCACAAAACACGCCACAGGCAGCGGCTGCACTGTATATGCACTGTATATGCACTGTATATGCACTGTATATGCACTGCACTACACAGGCAGCGGCTGCACTGTATATATCCAGTGTTGGGCACTGAAGGGTCCAGGGGGGGGGGGATTAGGGGCATATGACTCCCTATATGTATACGAAGTATCCCTATATATATATATATACGAATAATCAGAAATATGGGGAGATTCAATGCTAGAATGCCCCCGCCTCCGCTCGTTCCTTCATTGGCTGCAAGAAGTAATAGTTAGGTGTAGCGTGCAATCGGGCTATCAAGCTATAATCGGGCTATGCAACATTGCATCATTTCAAAAGTCCCCCCCCCCCAAAAAAAAAATGTATGTTAAAAAAAATATCTTATGGGCCCGTTTGGGCCGCTGATTGCAATATCGTTAAAATCAACACTCTAGGACTTCATTGGCAATATTTAGAGCGTATTGCAACATTTTGCAATAATTTGCAACATTTCGAAAATTAACGTGCGGGGGTTTCTTGACCTCCCGGATCGATTTACGGCAGCGACGATCCGCTATTTATTGTGGTTGTTCTGAATACCTGCGAATTTATATGAATTTCAAACAGTTGTAATTGCGCTGCCCGGCCTCGTACATAATATTTTTTGATGAGGCTGGCTATTCGTCAGTCAACATATAGGCCTCTCGCTGCTCGGATATAAGGTATATCAAGCTGGTATGTGGAGTTCGGTAATTGGTGGATATTAGGACAGGGCTCCCACGACAGAGCCTACCGGAGTATGTCCCGGCAGATGATCCGTCTCGGCGTCACTTCCCCATATCGGTTCCCATGACCCACCCCCAAAATCATCCTGGTCCCAACCCCAACCAATACAATCCCACCACTATCTACCCGATCTTAACAGGCTACTTACCTATAATTAATCGCTGAGCGTCAATTCTCCCACTGGTCCTTAACTTAATAGATTATTCTGACATACAGTCATTGATTCTCGCTCCCATTTATACTCCTTTCAAACACTAATCCAAATTCACGGGTTGACGCCCCGGTATCTCCCTCTTCCGTCTACTGCCCTCCAGTGGTGCTATTAATTACGGGTGAAAGACCTTGACTGGGTGGGGTTCCCCGCTTTTTCCTCTAATCCTCCCGATAATTTCCTCCTTCGCCGTCCCGCCATGTGATGTAGTTTCGGCCGCCGCTCACCCCTCCATGGTCCGCGGCACCGCTCTCTTACCCCAGAACATCTTGGCTTACTGCGCCGCTTAATCGTTCTTATTAACCCGTTTCCACAACCTATGAAAATTCTGCGGTCGCGCGACCAGGCTACTTGACTAAATCGCGGCCGCTTTCGCACGCCGGCTTATTGCAATCGCTTGGCCGATAGCGATGGACATACCCAGTCGCCTCGCCGTGCCCCACTGGTCCTACGCTTGCGCACGTCATGGTGCCTCCGCGACATCATTCCCCGGTCGCCCGGTACGACCTGAGGAATTTCATGACGGACATTAGACCTACAAAATGTATCCGAAGGTCGGGAAAACAAGTGTGGCATATTGCGGCACAAACCACATAAGATCTGTCAACCGGCACACCTCGCAAGCCCTCCTCGATGGACTTAACTTCGCTCAGCTCACCCGCTCTCGGCCCTTCCTGGCCCCCCTCATCACCTCTTCACCTGCCCCACAGCCTAATACAACTCCGAGGTCGCGCGGCTCAGAGCTACTTGGCTAAATTGCGGCCGCTTGCGCGTGTTGACTTATTGCAATCACCTGGTCGAGCACGATGGACTTATTCAGTCGCACGGAGGCAATCACCCCTCACCGCGCCGCTACTGATCCTAACATCTCCGCACGTCACGATCTCGTTCAAGTTAGCGCCACCCGGTTGGCCGGCACCACCTGGGTAGCTCCGCGATGGACATAAAACCTATAATTTCGTCCGAAAGTCGGGAGAACAAGAGCTGCACGTTGCGATACAAGGCGTCATGGCCTCAGGGGCGTCGTTTTCTATAGGCCTGGTAGAGCCCAAGCCTTACCAATGTTCATTTTGGCCCTACCAATGCCTCTCTGGGCCCTACCAATGTTTTGCAAGATTTCCTAAAAGAGATAAGAAAATTCAAAAAATAAAAAGGCATTGCTATGAAGCCTATAATAATGTATAGCATGGGCCATGTGTCACAATTACAATACCTAAATGTCATAAGTTTGGATTTGTTTGAAATCACCTTATATGAGTTGTTCAGTACCTACCAGAACAAATTCATCATGACATGGCAGATGACTGATATCTGATATAACATCAATGGAAAATGATTGGGGACGTCAAAAGGGCAGGACATTTTCTAACCTTTAAAGGATCCCTAAAAGAAATAGGTATGGTATGCGCCAACCCTATTTTCCAAACATCAGTATATTACACTGTTGCAAAATGGCTGGAGTTGCACGTGTCTCAATAATTTCAGTCATACACTGTCACAATAATTTTTACAAAAAATCAAACCCTGCCAGAACACTTTTCTAAAAACAAAGAACCCACCAAATCAGTCCAACAATGTATCAGTATTAGGTCATCCCAAAGGCTTAATTTGTATTCGCAATGAAAATGAAATAGGCAGATCCACATTCAGGACATACAGCTCACTGCTCAGTAGATTCAGGAATGTCAAAGTGAAATGCCTGACCTTTAACCGCAAGTTGATTATTCTCCCTAATTCATTATTGATATAAAATGTTATGTACTGATGTAAACACTTGGTTTACAGCTATAGAAAATCATATATGTAAATTCCCCACCTATATTCAAGAATTGCTTGCACCCCGTCCCCACCTCTTGCAAGACCTCCCAAAAATACACCTGTATTTTGATTCACTTTCTTGATCAGGTCAGGGGGTAACACCGCTTAAGCGCCGTATAGGCTACCTCGTCGGAGCCCGAAATAATTGATGTTACGTAACTGGCGGCAGAGCGCGCAGCGCACAGCCGGCGCTGGCGCTGGCGACGTCCGTGACACGGCTGCCGCCGGCGCATAGGCCCGGGAACAGAGGGGGGCAGAGAGTGATCTTGCCCCCTCCCCCTCCCCAACTATGGCTAGGCTCAGCTTAATGTTGCGTAAAAGAAGGCTCGTATGAGACACCGAAAATATAAGGTTTTCTTCACAAAATTCGTCATTTGCAAGACAGCTTTTCTCGACCTCTGCCTGCCTCGACCGCGGATTTTACCACGTTCGAGCTGGCCTGTTTTACCATGGGCTCTCGGTTCGCAGAAAACAGCCCCTGTCATGAGAGGGGCCTCATTAGGACGGCCCCGGCATGCCATATTTTGTCAGGATCGGGCCTGATCAAGACCGGGCCCCTGCCTTACTGCCATGCCAGGAATGTGCCCGTGATATCAATCATTCGAAGTAACCGGGCTCGACGCCTGACCGGGTCCCTGATACACGCTTTTTTGCCAAGCACCGGGCCCCTGCCTCGATCGGGCCTGACCAGTGACCAAGACCGAGCCGCTTTCAGGACCGGCTCCATACGGTATAAAGAATTTGCCAAGCCCGGACCCTGTTGTGACTTGTGACTGGGTCCCATATCACGCCTTTGCCAGCACCGAGCCCCTGCCTCGATCGGGCCTGACCAAGACTGGGCCCCTACTAGAAACAGGCCAGCATTAAGGATATGCAAGGGCCGGGCCCTCGTCCTGACCGGCCCCCATATCTCGGAGGGGGGGGGGGGTAAATTGTACCCCCCTCCCGGATTTTCTCAATAACTTGAAAACTATGAAAGATATAGAAATGAAACTTTCAGCATCTCATGCTACATTAATGGTAAGTCTTTTGTAAAAATGGTATTGAAATTGGCGAAGTAGTTTGGGAGATAATGACGTTTAAGTGGCGTCATGTCATGTTATTTTTGGTGGAAAAACGTTAAATGTTTGTACAATCGTAGAAAATAGAGTTTTGATGCAAATCGAAAATAAAAAACGTACAAAGAAAGGAAACACATTTTCTTCGAAACAGCTGTCTCGGATTTACGAAATTTTGGGTTTTCAACCCCCAAAATTCACAAAGCTTATTTTTTGTGAAAAATTCCACCAAAGTATGTTTTAACCCGTGCCGTGTCGGGGAGGGGGCGTTTAGAAGCCCTGCCCCCCCCCCCCCCCCCCCCCCCCCTCCCCCCCCCCCCCCCCCCCCCCCCCCCCCCCCCCTCAGGTTTGTCATGGATAGCGGAAAAACGGTGGCGCGAAGCCCCGCCGTTTTTTGCATAGCTGTTCGGGCATCAGTTGCCCACATTATGTAGACAACATACCTCGGGTCATCTCAGGTCAGGTCACCAGACCAGATCACCAGACCAGGTCACCAGACCAGGTCACGTGACCCCACCTCCAAAAAAGCTTGTGGTCGCACCACAGCCACAGTTGTTGGCCGATCGAGATCGTACTTACAGGATTTCATATAGTGATATGTACCTACAATTCGTATATCTCGGATTTGTGTATACTGGTGACCTAAGGTCTGGTCAATTTCGGACCTACCAATTATAAGTCAATGGGGAAATATTCAAATGCTTCCTATTCTGAGGATACGCACGATATCATCCAAATTTCTTCTGGATCATGTTATCATAGGACACTCAAGAAAAAGAAGCAAAAAAATAGGCCATTCTTGAAGACCCATGTGCAATTTGCGTTCAGTAACCCCTGCAGGGTCAGCAGAGGTCATCCGAGGTCACCAACACTTTTGTATCAATAACTCTCGACAAAACAAAGATAGATAAGTGAAACTGGCACCAATATGTTTGTCTCGTCTCGTTGGCACGGTGTGGCCCAATGTGCCCAATGTGCAATATGACCAAATTGGGTCACCACTTGACCTTGACCTGAGGTCAAATTTATAAGTTGACCTAACCTGGTCTTCATGAATATGATTTGAAGAACCTTGACGAGACAAACATGATGAAGTCAACATATTGCTTTATCATTTTCAGGTAAAAAGTTATTTGTGAAAAGTATTTTCTTAAACACAGCCTTTTTGACATTTGATGAGCTCTGGGCCCACAACTATTAACATGAGCTCAAATCTGAGGCAGTTTTTCGATTGCAATGTTAAAGAGCTTTCAATTGCTTCTTTCCGTTTGTTCCTAGCTAGCATAGTTTCTGACTTTCTGTGATATCTGGAGGTTTCTGGAGCAAAGTCCTAAAACGGGAAAAATTTGACATTTGATGACATCTGGTGACCTCAATATTGTACCTGATAAACAAAATGTCTGATAAAGATTATACAAAACATTTGACGAGCTTTCGAGCGATGTTTTTGGGTCTGGTCTACATCCCAAATGAGCTGAGTTCGAGAAAGGGCATCGCAATTCATCTGATACTCATCCGATTATTCATCCGACACTCATCCGATCATTCATCAAAAATACTAATCCGATCATTCATCCGACACTCATCCGATCATTCATTCGACACTCATCCGATCATTCATCCGACACTAATACAATTATTCATCCGACACTCATCCGATCATTCATCCGAAACTCATCCGATCATTCATCCGAAATACCCATCCGATCATTCATCTGACACTCATCCGATCATTTATCCGACACTCATCCGATCATTCATCCGACACTCATCCGATCATTCATCCGACACTCATCCGATTATTCATCCGACACTCATCCGATCATTCATCCGAAACTCATCCGATCATTCATCCGAAATACTCATCCGATCATTCATCCGACACTCATCCGATCATTCATCCGACACTCATCCGATCATTCATCCGACACTCATCCGATTATTCATCCGACACTCATCCGATCATTCCTCCAACATTCGTCCGATTATTCATCCGACACTCATCCGATCATTCATCCGACACTCATCCGATCATTTCTGAAGCTAATAGGTACCAATCAGCGCCCTGTCTGTCTCACGTTGTTAAGGCAATATTATTAGATGTTGCCCCAGAGGCGCATCGCTCTGGCACTCAGCACTCAGCTACTCTGGACACTCAGCTACTCTGGACACTCAGCTACTCTGGACACTCAGCTACTCAGCACACTCAGCTACTCTGGACACTCAGCTACTCTGGACACTCAGCTACTCTGGACACTCAGCTACTCTGGACACTCAGCTACTCTGGACACTCAGCTACTCAGCACACTCAGCTACTCTGGACACTCAGCTACTCAGCACACTCAGCTACTCTGGACACTCAGCTACTCAGCACACTCAGCTACTCAGCTACTCAGCTACTCAGCACACTCAGCTAATCAGCACACTCAGCTACTCTGGACACTCAGCTACTCTGGACACTCAGCTATTCTGGACACTCAGCTACTCTGGACACTCAGCTACTCAGCACACTCAGCTACTCAGCACACTCAGCTACTCTGGACACTCAGTTACTCAGCACACTCAGCTACTTTGGACACTCAGCTACTCTGGACACTCAGCTACTCAGCACACTCAGCTACTCTGGACACTCAGCTACTCTAGACACCCAGCTACTCAGCTACTCAGCACACTCAGCTACTCTGGACACTCAGCTACTCAGCACACTCAGCTACTCTGGACACTCAGCTACTCTGGACACTCAGCTACTCAGCACACTCAGCTACTCTGGATACTCAGCTACTCTGGACACTCAGCTACTCTGGACACTCAGCTACTTTGGACACTCAGCTACTCTGGACACTCAGCTACTCAGCACACTCAGCAACGCAGCACACTCAGCTACTCTGGACACTCAGCTACTCAGCGCACTCAGCTACTCAGCACACTCAGCTACTCAGCACACTCAGCTACTCAGCACACTCAGCTATTCTGGACACTCAGCTACTCTGGACACTCAGCTACTCAGCACACTCAGCTACGCAGCACACTCAGCTACTCAGCACACTCAGCTACTCTGGACACTCAGCTACTCAGCACTCTCAGCTACTCTGGACACTCAGCTACTCTGGACACTCAGCTACTCTGGACACTCAGCTACTCTGGATACTCAGCTACTCTGGACACTCAGCTACTCCGGACACTCAGCTACTCTGGACACTCAGCTACTCTGGACACTCAGCTACTCTGGACACTCAGCTACTGTGGACAATCAGCTACTCAGCACGCTCAGCTACTCTGGACACTCAGCTACTCAGCACACTCAGCTACTCAGCTACTCAGCTACTCAGCACACTCAGCTACTCAGCTACTCAGCTACTCAGCACACTCAGCTACTCAGCACACTCAGCTACTCTGGACACTCAGCTACTCTGGACACTCAGCTACTCTGGACACTCAGCTACTCTGGACACTCAGCTACTCTGGACACTCAGCTACTCTGGACACTCAGCTACTCAGCACACTCAGCTACTCTGGACACTCACCTACTCAGCACACTCAGCTACTCTGGACACTCAGCTACTGTGGAGAATCAGCTACTCAGCACGCTCAGCTACTCTGGACACTCAGCTACTCTGGACACTCAGCTACTCTGGACACTCAGCTACTCTGGACACTCAGCTACTCAGCACACTCAGCTACTCTGGACAATCAGCTATTCAGCACACTCAGCTACTCAGCACACTCAGCTACTCAGCACACTCAGATACTCTGGACACTCAGCTACTCAGCACACTCAGCTACTCTGGACACTCAGCTACTCAGCGCACTCAGCTACTCTGGACACTCAGCTTCTCAGCACACCCAGCTACTCTGGACACTCAGCTACTCAGCGCACTCAGCTACTCTGGGCACTCAGCTACTCTGGACACTCAGCTACTCTGGACACTCAGCTACTCAGCACACTCAGCTACTCAGCACACTCAGCTACTTTGGACACTCAGCTACTCTGAACACTCAGCTACTCTGGACACTCAGCTACTCAGCACACTCAGCTACTCTGGACACTCAGCTACTCAGCGCACTCAGCTACTCTGGACACTCAGCTACTCAGCACACTCAGCTACTCTGGACACTCAGCTACTCAGCGCACTCAGCTACTCTGGAGTCTGGATGTGTATACCAGAAACATTATTCTGTTTGTGGCTTGCAATCGGGAAGGTCTCAGAAGCAGACCATAATAGCGAGCCCAAGCTCCGAAACTATTGGACCGACCTGGGTGATATCATCAACACTCGACCCGGTGCGGGCAGAATCGGTGCCGATTTGAATTTTATACAGTTTGGTCCAATCCAAGCGTCCGTTTGAGCAATCTGGGTGATATCTGATGTCGTTATTGGTCAAATTTGTTCCACTTAGAGTGAACCAAACTGTATAAAACCCAAAACGGCACCGTTTCAGACCCCGGTAGTTGAATGGTGAAGATATCACCCAAGATGAGTCCGATAGTTTAGAAGCAAGGGCTCGTCTGCAAATTGGTACTAAACGTTTTGTTCCAATTTAGTCCACATAGGGAGGACTAAAGTGAACACAACTAAAAACGGCACCATATCAGACCACTAGGAATGGAATGGGGAAACAAATCGCCCATATCGGTCTAATAGTTTCGAAGCATGGGCTCGTCTGCTAATCTGGTCTGCTTTTGTACCCTCCCCTTGCAATTAGGTACCTCAAAACTATTCAAATTTAATTCGTGAAATAAGTGTCATATTGGAACAAATCTTGGTCATGCGAACGTTATAAATAAAGTGTTGTAGAGTTATTTGACACCTATCACATCTTGAATTTCCAAAGCAATATTTTTAACGAACAGACGCGAGGTCTTCTGT
>JAXIVJ010000583.1:0-140000 GCA_036785665.1 Chirona hameri
TCAAAGTAAAATCTTATTTAATGTCAAAGGACGGGGACGCTGTAGCGCCCAAAGTTTGCGTCTGATTGCAACACAAATGGTCTCAAACGATGCCCCGTGCCCATTTCCAGGATGACAAGCATTCTTAGAGTAAATTTGTTACCCGTGACCTTCAAGGTCAAAGGACGGGGAACGCTGTAGCGCCCAACTTTGGGTGCTAACTTGAAGGTCACGGGGCACAACTCTAAGAATGCTTATCATTCTGTAAATGGAAAGGACGGGGGAAAAATCCCGTCCTTTGACGCTGAATTTGACATTAAAGGTCATGAGGTTTGACCTTGAAGGTCACGGGGCACAACTCTGAACATTCTTGTCATCTTGGAACTGGCACAAGGAGTCGTTTGAGACCAATTTGTCGCGATCGGACGGTAACTTTGGGCGCTACAGCGTTCCCCATCGTTTGACCTTGAATTTGATCTTGAAGGAGACCAGTAAGGTCAAAATGGACCCGATTTTTGTAAAGCAAGAGGTTCGTTTTGACCTTAGTCCTTATGACCAAATCGCGTACAAATCGGTGACCGACACTGAAAACGCTTATGTGGAGCTGTGGACATCATGGACATTGAACATTCATCCAAGCTATTTTTAGGCGCCCCGAGTGTGAAAGGTACAATACGTCAGCACCTTCAACGCCTCGCCAGGCATATTACAAAAGTGTCACGGTTATTTCATGGGGGTCCAGGCCTCTTCGTAGGCGCCATCCAGGGCGCTATTGGGAGTGTGGGGAGGGGGGCAAAAGCGTGTTATTGGTTTCGAAGGTCACGGATGCCTGGTCGCCGTCGGAGGGAAGCTGAAGGCGTCAGGGTGCCACCATTCTGAGTGCACCGGGGCACCGCATCGCTTTCGGGCCGGCAAGGTGCCATCCGGGGCGGTATGATGCCTTCCGAGGGTAGCAAGAGATGCTTTCCGAAGGTGGCAAGACGTCTTCCGAACTCCGAAGGCGGCACATTGCACTCTGAGGGCGGCAAAATATCTTCCGAGGGCGGCAAAATGTTTTCCGAGGGCGACATGATGCTTTCCAAGGGCGGCATAATGAGCTCTGAGGGCGACAAGATGCCTTCCAAGGGCGGCAATATGTCTCCGAAGGCGGCATGATGCCTTCCAAGAGCAACATAATGCGCTCTGAGGGCAGCAGGATGCCTTTCGAGGGCGGCATATTGCACTCCAGAGGCGGCATAATGTGCTCTGAGGGCGGTAAGATACCTTCCGAGGGCCACAAAACATCTTTCGAGGTCGGCATAATGCACATCCGAGGGCGGCAAAATGTCTTCCGAGAGCGGCAAGATGTTTTCCGAGGGCGGCATGATGCTTTCCGAGGGCGGCATAATGTTCTCTGGATTCTGAGGAGGGCATGATGCCTGCCGAGGGCGGCAGGATGTCTTCCGAAGGCGGCATGAAGCCTTCCAAGAGCGCCATCATGCGCTCTTAAGGCGGCAGGATGCATTCCGAGGGCGACAAGACATCTTCCGGGGGCGGTATAATGCACTCCGAGGGCGGTAAAATGTCTTCCGAGGGCGACACGATGTTTTCCGAGGGCGACACGATGCTTTCCGAGGGCGGCATGATGCCTTCCGAGGGCGGCATGATGCCTTCCGAGGGCGGCATGATGCCTTCCGAGGGTGGCATGATGCCTTCCGAGGGTGGCATGATGCATTCCGAGGGCGTCATGATGCCTTCCGAGGGCGGCGATGTACCTTCTGAGGGCGGCATAATGCGTTGTGAGGGCGGCAAGCTGTCTTCTGAGGGTGCCAGGGTGCCTTTCAACAGTGCTACGACTATGTCGGTAGACACAAGGGCGCCCTGGCGGCCTCCCGAGAAAGCTACAGCGCCTTCGGCGCCGGCAAATCCTTTGCAAGAACGTCGTCGCGGCGCCTTCGGCGCCGCGGTGCCCGAGGGCGCCGTTTTCTAAGGCAGGGGGCTTCAGCCCCTACGGCCCCCCTGGATCCGCTACTGCGCAGACGGCGGCGCGACCTTGGCCGCGCGCGCACATCACTGCCGGCCGGCCGCGCCTCCGCACCCGCGCAGTTACGCCGCGGGCTTAGCCGCGGCAGGTTGTTCATAAGTGCGTGCGTCGACCGTTGTCAGTGTTCAAGTTGCCGTTGAGTTGCGAAAGGCTGTCAATCGTGCTGTCGTGATCGGAGTTATAAGTACCTAATTGTGAGTTGTCAGTGCGTTCTTTCTTGCGTTCTTTTGATCTTAGAAATGTAGTTAGTTGTGACTTTGTGATCGATAAACATTAGGTATGATAGCGTCTGTATGTTTCGTGCCCTCCCGTCACAACCAATTGTATTGCTTATCCGGTCGGAGCTGCACCGACCAGGCTTCTATAAACATATGAATATACGTAGCTGACTGTTGATCCATAGTAACTATGATGATTTATGAGTATGCTTGATGATGCTGATTTGTGATGCTGATGTTAATACATGGATCTGTTTACAATAATTAACGGTTTTGTTAATACAATGGTTTTGCACGGAAATGTACTAATTTTTAGTTGCTCAGATTGGGAAGGTTTGGCGCGAGTGGTCAGAGTCAGGTCAGAGTGCTCAGATTGGCATGAGTCTTGCAAGTTGCGACACGTCTTTGAGCCGGCGCCCGGCGGCGGCTGCCGCCCGCCATGCGTCTACGTCACGACACCCCAAGCAGCGGCGACCGTTACACCTCTCCCAGTGGTGAACGAACTCCTGCAATACGCCCGGCTGAGGCGTCAATCGACACCCCCCGCATGAGTATTGTGACACCTCGACACCCCATGCAGCGGTGACGTTATGCCTTTCCCAATGGTAAACGAACTCCCGCATTACGCCCGGCTGAGGCGTCAATCGACACCCCACGCATGAGTATTGCGACACTTTCGACACCCCATGCAGCGGTTATCAAGGGTGTTCCGTTAAACCTATACACCCCATGCAGCGGCGATCACGGTTGTTCCGGTACACCTCCCTGAGTGCTAAACAAAACACCTTCCAGGCGACGTATCTTAGGTTGTGTGGGCATCACACGGGCTAGGGGTGTTGACACCCTGCGCAGGTGTTGATTTTTTTTGGTGAGTGCAGTACCTTGTGGGTCAAGGCAAGCGTGCGAGCCTCTGCTATCTGTCGGGGCGCCATCCAGCGGAGTTGCTCACGCAGATCAGCCACATGATCGAATTTACGTCGTCCAAAGATGACTCTGGCAGCAAAGTTAAATATCTTTTGAATCCTGTCGAAATTTGTTCTGGGTGCCATTCCCATAAACTGTAAGGCTGATCCGCGCGAGCACCAACGCTATTACAAGAATTGTGATGACGCCGTCAGGAAGATAATGCCGGCAATGAGATATGCCGATCAGCACGACCATGCATTTCCGGCTCAGCTCGGACACGTGTGGATCCCAGGCAGGGCCCAGATGGTATAGTTGTCAGAGCCTCTCCGATACACAGACGTTTGCCCGTAGGTTGTTTGTTAGTTTGTATAGACTGTCCCGTTGAGCTTCAGAGTATGGCGGGTTGCCTATATTTCAGGTGGACTGGAGCTGGACAAATGTCTGTATTCAGTGCAGCTTTAACTGTTGTCATTCAGCTAATTTTTACAGAGCCTCTGGCATTTCTTGATTGCGCTGTCCACCGTTCAGAGTCATTCCGTGATGAGCCGATGTAGGTTGACCAAAACATTTGCAATATAGCACTGGACAAGTGGACATTTTCCTGGCCTGGAACAGATTTCACGGAAGACACAGTTGTGAGAGGGAAATCGAGTCACACATTGTAGCAGGTGCTTGGCGTGTTGCAATCTACCATGACACATACACATACAAGGGCAGATCCAGCCGGTCGTTTTTTTTTTGTTTTTTTTTGGGGGGGGGGGCAACCAGTTTGAGCGGACCTTACCTAGGTACCCCCAATTTAGAATTTCTCCCCGGATTTGGGCCACTTTATTTTGCAACCACACGATTTATAATGTTGTTGTTTTGTTTGATTAGCTTTTCGACATTGTCGGATATCGAAAAGGGTGTACCTATGGTTACGTTCCAGACTGCAAGGGGAAAAAACATGAAAAATGTGTGCTAAATCAAGCCAGCCTTGCCCTTAGGCCTTAAAGGGAATGTTTCACCTTCGTATTGTAAATTAAACTGAGATTTGTTATTTAAACTGGCTTTATTGAAATGTCTAAATTACTGAGGTCATTTTCCCCAAAACTTAGCCGTTTTTAAGCAATTTAATTTACCATTTGCAAAATGCACCCATGCTAGTGCAGCCGCTGATTGGCTGACAGACACTTTTTCAGCCAATCCCACCTTGTCAGCCAATCAGCAGCGGTCTATAGCTCAAGAATGACGTCATCAGCCCAAATTTTAAAACTTTATTTGTAGAAAGTTAAGTGACTTTTCGAGTGAAAAAATATCACCATCGTTTTCAACAGCACTTATTTCATATTTTCGACTACAACCAGCGTATATTTGAGAACTTTGAGAAAGGTGAAACATTCCCTTAAAGGGAAATAATGACCTTTTCCCACAAATGAATGGAGTTAGCACTTGAAATCGCCAGACGAGACCAAAATATATTGTAAATTTATCACATTTTGCATGAAAACTTTCCTACCGAAAGATATTTCAAGTTATAGTTGATAAGCGTTCCACACTTTTAACGAGCGGTACTTGCAAGTACTTTTGGTCCTCATCAAACTGCGGGCTTTTCCCGTATTGCTTTCTTTACGCAATGGAGTGGAAAATATATTGTGCGTTCTGCTTGTTGTGATTATATGCCCGGCGATCTTCTAAAACTAACAGCGATTGGAAAAAGTGGCAATAAAATCGGAAGCTCATCGATGCACATCAACGGCGGCATAGTTAGTGGTTGCGACCCTCAATTTTTGCAAATCGATTCATTTACTTTCAACATTAGGAGTTTTGTATACATTTGTCTGTGGCTGTATACAACACTATGCTTTATATTATCATGAAAAATAATAATGTTTCCCAAAAAAACTAACAAACAATAACACAAAGCTGGCAATTAAATCGGAAGCTCATCGATGCACATCGACGGCGACCTATTTAGCGTCGGCGATTTGTTTACAAAGTCATTGTCATGCTTCTCGGCGCACTTAACCATTTGTGGCGAGTTGTTTCTGATTAGTATACCAAGTCCCGTAGCAAGCTTCGTTAATGACGTCACTGGTGCCATTCTTGTGTAGCATTGCACAATATATCTGATTTGAGTTGAAAGCTAATTTAAGACTTATTCAATTTCTTTAAGTTTGAATTTTCTTGTTAATCATTATTAAAGGTATTTTATCACTGCATTTCATAGTAGGTGACACTTCAGAAACTTATGACGTAATAATATTGTATCCAATATGCATTTCCCTCGCCTTTTGCTATTGTGTCGCAGTGCCGAGTCCTTTGCGAATACTTGCTTGCCTGGGGTTCAAATCATTCCACCCTTATTTCATTCGAGTTGGTATAGTTTGCATGTTGTTGTTATTCATGACTTATACTGATAGTCAGTCATGCATCACGGATGCTTCACGGATTGCTTCACGGATCAGTTTGATCGGAAACGTCACAGAGCCTCCAAAAATGCCGCAATCGATGTAAACAATGGTGAAGGACGAATTTGTCAATGACCTTCATGAAGTACACAAGGTACTTGTTTTGTATTTTTTTCCAAACTTACAACTTTGAATTTGGGAATAATTTTATTTAATTCTTAAATTTAAATAAAATAATTTTAAAACCATAACGGTAGCCTAAGAAATTGTTGCTAACAAAATCAAAAGGTCATTATTTCCCTTTAGCCCGTGCCGTGCCGTTTAGACGCCCCCGCCCCCTAAGGATTTTCGAGGATGTTCGAGCCCGTAGTAGCCGCCAGCTCCACACGCGTCGGCGACTCAGAGAAGACTGTATTTCTCCCGCAGGCGCACTGCCACCTAGCGGAGGACTCGGCTAACCGATCAGACTCACACACCCCCCCCACCAGTCAACCGGCGGGTGACGTGCATAAACATAAGGTCAAAATAAAACACCACGAGAAAGAAGACCGTACGGTGCGATTACTGTTTACATCAGCTCGATAAGGCGCTCTGGCTGGCGGCGGGGTCGCTCAGAGCGCCGTGGTGCCTCGAGTAGCGGGCCGGCCACCGGAGCCGCCGGCAGCGGCTGCAGCGGCGGCGGCTGCAGTGGCGGCGGCGGAGGCGGCTGCACCGGCCCGGCATCAGAGGCGGTGGGCGGCGGCGGCCCGGGCAGGGGAGGCCTTGGCAGGGGTGGCCCGGGCAGGGGCACGGTGACAGCAGTGTCCGGGTGGGCGTGGGCGTATCGTTGGCGGAGGTGGCGCCTGTTGCGGGTGAGGACACGGCCGCTGGGCAGGCGGATGAAGTAACGCCGATGCGGGCCGACGTCGGTGATTACGCCGTGACGGTCCCAGGTGCCGGTCGCCGGATCCTGCAAGGCGACTTGCGATCCGATGTGGAGAGCAGGCAGGTCACGGGCGTGCTGGTTGTAGGCCGTCCGGGTGCGTTCCTGGCGTGCGGCAGCGGCGCGCTCGGCATCGTCGGCTGCCCGCTGCCACTGGGGGGCAAACGAGCGCCGGTGGGCGGGTAGCATGTCTCTTGCCGGTGAGTTGAGAAGGATTTGGGCAGGCGACCTGCCGTCGGGGCCAGGCGTGTTTCGGTGCTGCAGTATTCCCCGCGCCCAGCTGTCGCTGTTCATGTGTCCGTCACGCCAGCAGCGGCGGATGAGTTTGGCGGCAAACTTGACGGCGGCTTCGGCTCGGCCGTTGGACTGGGCGTAGTGAGGAGAAGAGGTGCGGTGTAGCACGGCCCAGTTTTTCAGGAAGGCCTGGAAGGCGGCTGAGGTGAACTGGGGACCATTGTCGGACCAGAGGACTTCTGGGGCTCCGGCCAGGCAGAAGATGCCACGGAGTTCCCTGATGAGCGTCGAGGCACTGGCGTGTCGGCCGACCGGGCAGACTGTGAGCCACCCGGAGAGAGGGTCGACCGCCACCAGGAAGTATTGGCCGGCGTGTTGACAGAAGTCGGCGCAGAGGTGTTGGAATGGGCGGCTGGCCTGCTCGTGCGTGCGCAGCGTCTCTTTCGGCAGCGATGGCAGTTCCCTCTGGCAGGGCTGGCAGGCCTTGGTGATGTTCTCGATATCGTTGTTCATGTTGGGCCAGAAGACAATCTGGCGGGCTCGACTCTTCGTCTTTTCTTTTCCCTGATGGCTGGCGTGCAGCTCGGCGAGGACGGCTGCGCGCATCGGGCGGGGAATGACGAGCCGGCAACCACACACGACCAGTCCGTCATCGACAGCGAGGCGGTCGTGGACCGGCCAATATGGCCGCAGGAGCGCGGGAAGGTCGGCCTTCTGGGACGGGAAGCCGTCCATCACGGTCTGAAGAAGGATCTGCGCCTCCTCGTCCCGGTCTGCCGCTCGCCGTACCTCATCCAGCCTGAGGTCGGTGCAGAGTTCGCTCGCCTCGCCTGTGATGATTGCGGCGACGGTTGTGGCCGATCTGTCCTCGGCCAGCTCGTCCTCCTCTGTCGGCGGGTCCACCGGTGACCTTGAGAGGGCGTCGGCTGCCAGATGGTCCGTGCCGCGCTGCCACCGAGCAGTGAATGTCATCACCAGCAGTTTCTGCCGCAGGCGCTGGAGGCGCGGGTTTTCAATCTCATCCAGGTTCTTGGAGTTGAGGATTGGCACCAGAGGGCGGTGGTCGGTCAGCACGTCGAACTCGGGGAGCCCACTGAGGAAGAGGCGGCACTTGTGACACCCCCACGCCACCGCCAGCAGCTCCAGCTCGATGGTGGCGTAACGGCTCTCTGCGTCTGTCAGGAACCGGGAGCCGGCCTGGACTGTACGCCATGTGCCATCCAGCTGCTTCTGCTGAAGCAGGAACCCGAGCCCCTTCAGACGGCTCGCGTCGGTCGACAGCAGAGTGGGCCGCGTTTGGTCGAAAAAGGCGAGCGTGCGCACCGATGATAGCGCCGCCCGCGCCTTTTCGAACGCCACCTGGTGACAACTGTCCCAACCGAAGGTTCGTTTGGTGCTCAACAGGTGACGCAGCGGTTCCAGGTGCTCCGCAGTCTCCTCTGAGAACGGGGCCACCTGGTTGACGAGGCCGAAGAAGCCGCGGAGTTCGGTCAGCGTCTGAGGTGTTGGGAACGCTGCGATTGCGTTAGTGAGCGTTGGGTCGGGCAGATATCCGTCTTCTGCCACGATAAAGCCGGCGAACTTGACTTTCTTCCGCTGGTGTTGCGTCTTCGCCGGGTTTAGCGCCACCCCGCGATCCCGGCATCGAGCCAGGAACTCGCGGACCCGGGCGACGTGTGCGGACTTCGTCTTGCTGTAGATGATGACGTCATCAACGACGCGCTGAACACCGTCCATGTCGATGAAGCACTCATCCATCCGCCTGTTGTAATGTTCGCTGATGGACGAGACGCCGTACGGCGCACGGAGGTACTGATACCTCCCGAAGGGTGTGATGAAGGTCGTCAGATGGCGGGAAGACTCATCCAGAGGGCACTGGTGGTAGCCCTTGGCGGCGTCAAAAACGCTAAACCACTGGGCCTCGGATGCCACGATTGACGCGACGCACTCAGCTGGCGTGCTGGACTGGTACAGCTCCCGTTTCACGGACTGGTTGAGCTTGGATAAATCCACGCACAGACGGATGCCACCGGTTTTCTTGGGTGCCACCACGATTGGGGCGCACCAGTCGGTCGGCTCGACCACTGAGGTGATGATGCCGTCCTGCTCCAGCTTGTCCAACTCCTGACGGAGTGGCTCACGGAGGGATAGCGGAATGCGTCGCGGAGCGCGCACCGCGAATGGAGTGGCGTTCTCTCGAAGGTGGATCTTGAAGTTTTCCCCCGGCATCGCCCGGACGACACCGTCCAGCACGTCTGGAAACTCGTTGAGCGGGCTCTCGACCGAGGCTTTATGTCCGGTGGTGGTTGGTGGCGCTGTAGTCTGCCGAACAGTGGCAGGGGGCAGCACATGTGTCGTCGACGCGGCCGGCAGCGACGGCGGCGGCGGCGGCGTCGGCGGTGACGTCGGCGCCAGCTGGCCGCGGCCAGGCTCGGCGGCGGCGGCGGCGGCGGCGGCGGCGGCGGTTATCGCCCGTGGCGGGGCGGCGCGATGATCGAGTGTCGGCTGACATCGGAGACCGCGCGGGGGAGACTCGGGCGCGCGGCGGCGGCGCCGTGCGGGCGGCGGCGTGGCTGGGAGAACCACGGTGGCGATCTGCTGTGGATAGTCGGTCGGTACCAGACGGAGGGCCCGAGCGGTTTTCCATGAGAGCAGGAGGCAGGGCACCCCTGGAATGATGTGCACCGTGTCGGAGACTGTGACGTCACCCAGGCGGAGATGAATTGGCAGACTGCCACGAGAACGGGCCGTGTGTCCGTCAACGGCGCGAGGGTGGGTCGTCGGTGGCTGGAGATTGTCGTTCATCTCTCCAATGCGATGGGCGAAGTCCAGACCAGCGACGGACACGTCGGCTCCAGTGTCCGGCAGCGCTTCCATCACCGCTGTCCGCAGCCCAGTCACGGACACTCGAACTGTCGGTGCCGATCCACGGGAGGTCGTTGCCAGGGTAACGGCGGAGGCCGACGACTCGTGGGGTGGGCGAGGGCTGCGACACAATCTGGAGATGTGGCCGTGCCGACCGCAGTTGTAGCATGAACGGTCGGCTGCCGGGCAGCGGGCCGAGCGGCTGTGGCGGTTGCCGCAGTTACGGCAGGCGGCGGGCAGCGCTGGGGCGACGCCCGTCTGCGGTGCACCGGCCCCCGACAGGCGTCGGGGAGGGGTGGGGCTGCGCGACTGAAATTTGACGCCGCGGCTGCTCTGGGCCCGGCGGTGGGCGCCGCCGCTGTTGGGCTGCGCGATACAGGCGGAGATGGCGTCCGCGTTGCCGCCGGTGATGGTTGTGACGTCACGGGCGGCAGCCTCTTCTGAGCGGCAAATCTGGGTGGCCTGTTGCAGCGACAGGAGTTGTACCGCGCACAGACGCTTAATCGTTGCGGGGTCACGCAGACCAACCACAATCCGGTCACGGATGAGAGAGTCTCTGCAGGTATCGCAGAATCCGCAGTCCCTGCTCAAGTCGCGCAAGCGCGTGGCGAAGTCGTCAAATGATTCGCCGTCGAGTTGTTCACACATGTTGAACGTCCGACGCTGGATGACTTCGTTTACCTGGCCGCGGGCGTAGCATTCCAGGTGCATAAGGACAGCGGACAGGTCATTCCGCTGCACCTCTGGCGTATCAAAGTTCGCCACGATCGTCATTGCCTCATCCGAAAGGCAAGTTCGGAGGATCGCCATCTGTAGGGCTGGTGGCTTGCTAGCCAGTCCAGCCAACATGGCGTAATCGTCCCACCGCTGACGCCACAGCCGGTACGAAGCACCGCGGTCATTAGTCACTTCCAGTCGGTGGGGTTTAGCGTCTCTCGCCATCGCAGCGGACGCAACACTCGGCGCCAGTATCGCTACCGGCTGCACGAGTTCGTCGTCGTCACTGGGTAGTTGCACTGAGGCGGGGTCGATCCCCTCGGACCCTGCCGGCTGCGCCATGTTCGAGCCCGTAGTAGCCGCCAGCTCCACACGCGTCGGCGACTCAGAGAAGACTGTATTTCTCCCGCAGGCGCACTGCCACCTAGCGGAGGACTCGGCTAACCGATCAGACTCACACAGAGGATAGTACAAAAAATGGCGGCGCGCAGCTCCGCTGTTTCTGGCACAGCTGTTGGGACATCAATTACCCACATAGTGTGATTTTTTTACCTCGGGTCATGTTAGGTCAGGTCACCAGGCCAGGTCACGTGACCCCACCTCCAAAAATGTTTCCGGTCGTACCACAGCCATAGTTTTTGGCCGATCGATTTCGTACGTACATAATTTCATAAGGGCAATAGTACCTACAATTCATTTATCTTGGATTTTGTATATCGGTGACCTAAAGTTGGGTCAATTTCGTGACCTCCCCATTATAAGCCAATGGGGAAATAATCAAATGCTTCCTATTCTGAGGATACGAATTATATCAGCCCAATTCCTTCCGGATCATGTTATCATAGACCATTCTTGAAGTTCCAGGTGCAAATTTGTTCAGTGACCCCTACAGGGTCACTGAACAAATTTGATTTTTTTTCAAATTTTTTGAAAAAAATGAGGTCATCCGAGTTCTCCAACACTTTTTCGCCAATAACTCTCGGAAAAATTGCGATACAGAAATAAAACTGGCACCAATGTCTTTGTCTCGTTAAGACACGTTTCCCAATGTGCAACATAACCTAATTGGGTCACTACTTGACCTTGACCTGAGGTCAAATTTTTAAGTTGACCTAATCTGGTTATCATGCATATGATGCAAAGCGCCTTGACGAGAAAAATACGATGGCGTCAAAATTATTGCTCTATCTTTATTAGATAAAAAGGTATTTGTGAAACCTGTTTTGCTGAAAAAATTAGTTTTTTTGACATTTGATGAGCTTTGGAGCTTTAATTATTGCTCTGAGCTTAAATCTGAGGACACCTCCGCGATTGCATTTTTCAAGAGCTTTCCATTGTTTTTTCCGATTGTTTGTAGCTGTTCCTGTGATATTTGAGGGTTTCTGGAGCAAAGTCATAGAACTTGAAAATTTGACCCTTGATGACCTCTGGTGACCTCAATATTGACCTGATAAAAAACAAATGCCTGAAATAGTTTTAAAATGCATTTTGGCGAGATTTCAAACCGTATTTTCGGTTTTTGTCTACGTCCAATAGGAGGCGAGTTAAAGAGGGGCGTCGAAACGCCCCCCCCCCCCCTCCCCCTCACGGCGGAGGTGAAGCCGAGCACCGGCACGGCGCGGGTTAAAGAGCAAGGACGGATCTATCCGTATGTCTTCGAGGCCAACTACTTTTTGCTACAAGGTTCGAAGACCCTTGCCAAAAAACAAGAGTATCTTATATTTTAATCGTTTTTTTTTTGCGGGCAAGGAAAAAACATGTTAGTGGAAAGAAGCTAACATAGAAATTTAAAACAGAACTTGGAGCATCACATAAATGGTAGTTTTCTTCAGAATTTACAGCTCCGAATCTCGGATCAGTGGCGGCTGAAGGTATTTTTGGGTGCGGGGGGGGGAGTGGCAAAGAATCCCAGGGCGCCCCCTTGGGCCAAACACCTCCCCTCCCTCCCCCCCCCCCCCCAAAAAAAAAACAATGGCGCGAAATGATATCTCCTCGGATTTAGGTCACAATATTATACCAGTAAAACGCCTTTTTGGGCGATGACCGAGAGAGCACGCTCTGGTAATGCTAAAACAGGTTTGAAATACGAAACGGTAAGGGAGCACACGTGGTAGTAACACAGTCATTTTAGTCCTCCATAAAAATTGCCAGGCCTCAATGCATGCCAACATAAAAATTAGGTTGCATTAAATTGTTCATGATCTCCTTTCTCAAATCCGTCAAAAGGGAGTAGTCCGGAGCGCTGCATGCTTCAGCGTATACATTCATGCTTAGATTAAAGGGACATTCCCACCTTAACACTAGTTTTGAGTTGAGATAGCTAAGCTAGTGGCCTTAGAGCGAAACTTAGGGGGGTAACATTGAAAACAAATACAGATATCTGGTCTAAGAGAAATTAAATTGTGATTTTAAAATTTGGGCCTTAGTAAGGCCCACCCTTATATGGAGTTTTGTACCGATGACGTCAGCTCTCGTTATGGCCGGGTGTACTTGTTTGGAATGAAACCTTGATTTTCTATGATCGCGAATCGTGATGTTTGATTGCTGATTGATGTGTTACGCCGTGCCATCAACATTTGACCAGTTTGAATCTTTTTAAGTCAATAATTTCAATTTAAGAGCAATCAGGTATGCCTCGAATACCCTGTGTTGTGTGTGGCGAATCAAAGATTTATACTACGGTGTACAGGTGAGTCGTCATGCTATTTCATTTACCAACAGCTAACGGCCCAACAGGTTCCTATTTTCCTATCAACGTATTCACTAATTATGCTGTGATTATCGTTTCAAATATCACAAGAGCATAAGCCAGACAAAAGGCAATTTGTTTAGCATTAGGAGAAAAAATATTTGGGTAATCAGACGCCTATGATGGATACTTTTGTAAAAAAAAATAAGTGGGAAAATGTGCCACGTGCCATTATTTTAAGATCGAAAAGAAGGTTTTGACACATTACAAAATTGAAAGAGGAAATTGTACTTACGTTACCCTGAGGAGGATTTCAAAACACATTTCACCAAATAAAAGTTACTTATATTGTATATGAAATGCTGAAACATGCCAATTTTCTGCATTTTGTTCACATTTGGCAGGGGCTATGCCCACTGGTATTCCACTGCAACTGTATCCGCCAGTGGTGTTCTATCAATGTTTGCTAGTGATGATGTTCATTGTTCAGTGAGCAAAATTATAAATTATGGAAATGTAAGATTATTTGACCAAAAGTGATACAGGTAGGTAATATTCGACTCAGGTAGGTACCTGTCAGTGCGCCGTGTAATTCCATTCACAGTATGGCAGCATATGGTAACATCAGAAAAGCAGCTGCAATGTGCACCACAGCAAAAATTCCATATTTCTTCTGACAAAGGCATTAAACCTAACCAGGGTGTGTCAGGAAGCAATTATAATAACATAATCAAACCTGACCTAACCTTTACAGCAATTACGGTTACAGGGACCAACGTTTAGAACAATCTGCTCACTGCGCTGCAGCCCTACTGGGAGCTGTTGTACCCCAGACCCCCAGACCATCTTGTAGACAAAACCTAACCCTAAAGCGTAAATAAGTTGTCTGATGTATTAATGCAACCTAACCTAATCTAACCTATTTATAATAATAACGGCTTCGTCAGAAGAAATATGGAAATGCTGCCCTGGTGCACAATGCCTCTGTTTTTCTGATGTTACCATATGATGCTGTGACGTCATACTGTACATAAGATGGTGCACTGACAGAAAGTGTTTTACCCTGTGTCTTACCCCATGTGACCTGCCACTGTGTCTGACCCTGTGTGACCTGCCACTGTGTCTGACCCCATGTGACCTGCCACTGTGTCTGACCCTGTGTGACCTGTCACTGTGTCTGACCCCATGTGACCTGTCACTGTGTCTGACCCTGTGTGATCTGCCACTGTGTCTGACCCCGTGTGACCTGCCACTGTGTCTGACCCTGTGTGACCTGCTGCTGTGTCTGACCCCATGTGACCTGCCACTGTGTCTGACCTGTGTGACCTGCCGCTGTGTCTGACCTGTGTGACCTGCTGTTGTGTCTGACCCATGTGACCTGCTGCTGTGTCTGACCTGTGTGACCTGCTGCTGTGTCTGACCCGTTTGACCTGTTGCTGTGTCTGACCCGTGTGACCTGCCGCTGTGTCTGATCCCATGTGACCTGCTGCTGTGTCTGACCCTGGTTGTTGTACGCTGGTTGTTGTACTGTATGTTGGTGTGGTCGTGCCATGACCTGAGCTCCCCCCCCCCCCCCCCTTGAGTTGACCGCCCCTCTCTACCCACAAGCGGTAAAGAAGCGTCTGCCCCAGTCCGAGTCGGAGCCGAGCTCAGCGGCCAAGCGTCCCTCGAAGGAGGCAGGCAGGGCTGGCCAGCTGACCGAGCGCAGCAAGGTGGCCGCCCGCTTCCGGCCGGCCTATTTCCCTTCCCTTCACCTGCGTTTTTGCCTGAAGCAGATCGTTCTCATCTAAATAATCTGGATGGCGGTGTTGTACGGTACCTTTTTTATTTTGCTCGGTAAAGGCTGAATAGGGACACTGTCGTGTGGTTTTGGTAACCAAAGGATGCATTTTGTCGCATTATTCGTGAAGGAAGCACATTTCGGTTTGATAATAGTTGATCAGGTTGTTGCATCTGGCTAGTCAAGGGTGGGCACAATGTCGTGTATGATACTGTTAACTGTTCCCTGCACTGCGATACGAAAATAAATGTAGAAAGCATTACACTGTCTGCGAAATAAAATCATCAAGAATACAAATCGGAATATCAAACGGAAGATTTCGTGATCAGTGTCCTAAGTATGCTGTATGGTCTGTACTCTGTACACAAATTTTCAGCGAAATCGAGATACACGGCGGACCTTCGTATGTATGACCGTCCGTATTTCGTAAGATACGAAAATCCAAGACCAAAAACATTGGATTCGTGATCAGCGCATCGGATATGGTTTGTGGAACAATTTTCAGCGAAATCGAGATACCCGGCGGACCTACGTATGCATAGGCGTAGGAACAGGGGGGAGGGGCAGCCCCCCCCCCCCCCCCCCACATTTTTGATTTTACCATTACGCCTATGGGCGTTGCATGGAAAGAATCGACTTCAAAATGCCTCCGCCCCCCCCCCCCCCCAACTTGAACATAGTTCCGACGTCCCTGTTCGTATGTATGTATGACCGTCCGTATTTCGTAAGGTACGAAATAATCCCAGATCAAAAACATTGGATTCGTGATCAGCGTATCGGATATGGTCAGTGTATCAATTTTCAGCGAAATCGAGATGCCTCAAATATCAAACTACATTTGGAATAAATCTGCTCCTAGTTTGACGGTGGTGTACGAAGAAGCATACGTTCAATGGTTGGTTTTGTATTCAAAGTGCCAGAATTGTCTAGAAAAAAATGTGCCATATTTTGGCAGCGTAAAGGATTTCTATATAGCTCTCTAGAGCTCAATATGACGTCATCATCCCAAATTTAAACAACTTGATTTTTATCAAGTTAAGTGTCGTTTTCGAGAAAAAACATATCACCATCGTTTTCAGCAGCACTTACTTCCTATGTTCGGGTACAACCGGCGTATATTTGACAACTTTCAGAAAGGTGGCAATGTCCCTTTAATACAGCCATTTTTGATCAATAATAATTTTTGCAAGTTTTTTGTTCATTTCAACGTTTGCGTGTGCCAACTGTCACGCGCTGTGGTACCACCTCTATCAGAACCCCCATACCAAAACCAAAAGTGATTTGATGGACCTATCAAATGGTGAAAAACCAATCTCAATCGGAGCAGTAGTTGCAAAGAAATTAGCTTCCGAAAAGCGTATGTATGGCCGGGTCGGGCCGGGTCCAATGTAAATTTGCCTAGTTAGTTGACGAGAAACCTCACGGGCGCTTCGCGCCCGCTCGGTAATAAATCCATTATCATTTTTATATTATAATTATGCTTTTTCGAAAGGACACTGCAATTGAGTAAGCGTAAGATAATGTTCCATTTTTACATGTTTTTTTTTGTTTAATCACCTTTGGCGCCTCTGTAGACCCATGGCGCCCCCTTGACGGCGAAAATGCCGCTTTTTGGGTCAGCCCCCCCCCCCCCTTCGGAAAAATCCTAGATCCACCCCTGCAGGTCGATATCGTGACCTCCACACTATAAGTAAATGGGAAAATATACAAATGCTTCCTATTAGAGAATATGCATTAGATCAGGTCAATTATTTCAGAATCATGCTATTTTAGCTCATTCTTGTCTCGATGACCCAGGTTTAATATTTGCTTAGTAATCTCTGCTAGGTCAGCTGAGGTCATCACCTGAGGTTTCAGCACATTGTTGCCAATAACTCTTGATAGAATAAAGATAGATACGTGCAAACGGCACCTTTGTGTTTGTCTCGTCAAGTTGCATCGCATAATATACAATATGACCCACCTGGTTCACCAAATGACCTTGCCCCGAGGTCAAATTATGAAGTTGATTTAACCCGGTCACCATTAATATGTTTTGAAGTGCGTCATGACGAGACAAACACGATGGTGGTAACATAATAATATATCATTAACCAACAATGGATGCAAATATCATCGTGACCTTTGGTGACCTCTAGAGCCTAAACTGTTGATCTGAGCTAAATTTTTAGGACACTTTCGTGATTGAATTTGTCAAGAGCTTCGATTGCTTTTTCCAGTGTCTACTATCATAGTTCCCGAGAAATGTGTGGGTGTCTGGAGCAAAGTCCTAAAACTGGAAAATCTGACCTTTGATGACCTCTAGTGACATCAATATTTATTTGATCCGAAAAAATGAACGAAATAGTTTCGACATGATTTTTGACGAGCTCTCGAATCGTGTTTTTGGATTCCGGCTACTCTCCATAGAAGCCGAGTTAGAAGGGGCGTTCAGACGCCCCCCCCCCCCGCACGGCGAAGGTGGCGCCGAGCACGAAGGTGCAGGCTATTATGATACAAATATGGACCAGACACACTATTCATTGTCAGTCAATGCGGATATTACATGGCATGTCCTGTGCAGCCAGGTGACGATTTATAGTGAACTGCTGTCGCTTAGTTCGGTGAAGTCCAGCTCATGAGACACTCGTTTGTCATTAGTATAGCGGCCAAAGCTGTTTTCCCTTACAAAATATGTCGATTCATGGTGACTAACTTGCGGAAATATATTTCATACAAGTTCCAGCAACTCCAAGTGTACATCGAAACACAACAAACTGCAGGCGATAGCAACCCTAATTGGCGGTATAATCTATTGTTTGTCGAGTCACTAGCAAGTCGACCGCAATCGATAACCGAAAATGGCCGAGCAGCGTTTGTCTGTAGCCGCTAAACAAGCGTGCAGAAGTTCACCAACGACGTTTTTTGACAAGCTTATAGGTTACTCAAGTCTTTTTAAAATGTCAAAATATCAAGAAATTGTAGTAAATAGTTCAGTGTGTCATGATGTATGTGTGGCCGTGATGTATGTGTGGCCTCACACTGTCGTGTGAGGTCCAGTCGTCTGCGTCGCATGGGAACGGCAACAGGTGCCGTTCCCATGCATCACCTTAACTGCCCATGTTGGCGGCCCGTGACGGTCCTGGCCGCAGCCTCCCGTGACGGCTGCAGCTGTCCTGTTATAAGTCATATGTCGGGCGGGGGACGAAGTGAGATCGGAGGGAGCCGTGAGAGCCGGGGCAGTCTGGTTTGTGGGGCGGCGCTGAACGGGCCCTGTCGTACTGTTTGGTTCCTGCCGGTGGTTGCATTGAAGGTGAAGAATACATCATTACAAGCTATTTCGGCACCATGGAAGCAACGCACAAGATTAGTGTGCAGGGATCTGAAGAGGCAGTGACGGGAGCCAGACTCGGATCTGAAGAGGAAGTGAGGGGAGCCAGACTCGACGCCCGCCTCATCGACACATTCGACGGCACAGGTGATGTCGTTGAGTGGTACACCCAGGCGTCGCTGCTCTGCGAGTATCGCGGTGTGTCGGTGGCGGAGGTTCTGCCCATGCGACTGAAAGGCGGTGCTTTTGCGGTCTGGTCACAGCTGCCCGCGGAGGACCGCCGCTCAGCAGATGCTGTGCGAGACTCGCTCTACACGGCGTTCGGTCTGGACGACTTCGCGGCGCACGCGGCGTTTATGGCACGCACGTTGCAGCCAGGTGAGAGCGTCGACGTGTATCTCGCCAGTCTCCGCCGCTACGCTGACCTGTTCGGTGGCGCGACGGATCGACAGCTCGCGGCCGCATTCGTCAACGGACTACCGGCTGCTGTCAGTGACACCGTCCGCGCGGGAGCTAGGGCGGAGAAGCTCGACCTGGCCAGCGTCCTCGCCCGCGCTCGCGCCGTGCTAGGAAATGAGCCGGTGCAGGCGGCGGTGGCGGCGGCTCACGGAGGTCAGCGGCAGCAGCTCAGTGGTGGTCAGCGGCAACAGCCGAGGCGGCCCTCCTCCGTCCGGCGCTGTTGGATGTGCGGTGACACCAATCACATGATAGCGGCATGCCCCCGAGGGTCGGGAAACGCCCCCGGAGCTACGTTAGCGCCAGCGCAGTCTCCCGGGCAGTAGAGCGCGCTCTCCCCGTGGTCAGCCTTCGTGTTAATGAGCGCGTGTGCCGTGCTCTGGTCGATACCGGCTGCACCGACACGCTCATTTACGAAGGCTGCTGTGAACAGTGGGTACCACGGTCAGTGACGATGACGACGGTCAACGGAGGAACGCTCCGATGCAAAGGTGTTGCAAATGTTGCAGTTGACTGTGAGGGCAAGCGAGTGATGCTGGCAGCCCTGGTTGTTCCGGACCGTCCGTTGGGGATGGATCTCGTGCTCGGCATGTCGGGAATCACGGCCCTGGGCGGTGTCAGCCTGCGGACGCCAACGGATGTATCGTTCCGTGTGGCGGCAGGTATGACACGTGGACAGGGCGTGACTGTGACAGGTGTGACACGTGGTGAGGGCGTGACTGTGGATGCCGCAGACTTCACGGCAGAGTTTAGCCCAGACAGCGGTGAATGGACGGTCGCGTGGAAGTGGGCTGTAGGTGACGGCCCTGAGTGCTTGCACAACCACGTGGCTCAGTACACGGTGCCGTCTGCGGCGCGGCAGGAATTTGATGCCGAGATCAGTGAGTGGATCGCCAACGGTTGGCTGCGGGTGTATGATGAGTTCACGGACGGGCCGCCGCGTGGGCTGCTGCCGCTGATGGCAGTTCAGCAGCCGAATAAGGTGCGGCCGGTGCTGGACTACCGCGAGCTCAACGGGTACGTGACAGCTCATACTGCAGATGCAGACGTGTGCGCTGACCAGCTGCGCAGGTGGCGGCGGCACGGAAGCCGCGTGGCTGTCGTCGACCTGCGAAAAGCCTATCTCCAGCTCCGGCTGGAGCGGCGGCTGTGGCCGTATCAGACGGTCAAGGTCAGAGGACAGAGGTACTGTCTCACGCGCCTCGGGTTCGGTCTGAATGTGGCGCCGCTTGTGATGAAGGCAGTGGTGCGGGCTGTCCTTGAGCGAGACGAGCGGATGCAGCGTGGTGTTCTGCCGTATGTTGATGACCTACTGGTTGACGAGGATGTCGTGAGCGCAGAGGAGGTCGTGCAACACTTCGCGCAGTATGGCCTGGAGTGCAAGCCACCAGAGCGGGCAGCAGACGGTGCCAGGCTGCTCGGCCTGCGGGTCAGCGCCTGCGGCGGCGAGCTGCGCTGGCAGCGTGACTGCGAGATACCCGCGGCGCCTGCCAAGGTCACGCGGCGGGCGCTGTTCGCCTGGTGTGGTCGGCTCGTGGCGCACGTACCTGTGGCGGGATGGCTTCGACCAGCTGCTGCGTGGCTGAAGCGACGCGTCAACAAACTGACTGTGGGATGGGACGACAGCACGGAAGACCCGGCGCTGCAGGTGCAGATCCAGCATGTCGTGCAGCAGCTCCAGGAGTCGGATCCGGCGCGGGGTCCGTGGCGGCTGACAGGTGACCGGCTCATCGTCTGGACCGATGCCAGCTCCATCGCCAACGGCGTCATCCTGGTGGACCCGGGCGGCGGCACGGTGGAGGATGCAAGCTGGCTGCGGGCGGAGTCAAAAGCCGCCATGCATATCAACATGGCAGAGCTGGACGCGGCGCTCAGTGGCATCAACATGGCAGTCGCATGGGGAATCAAGGTCATCGACCTCCGTACTGAATCGGCCACGGTCCATCGGTGGATCGACGATGCTCTGAGCGGCCGCGCCCGACTGCGGACCAAAGCACACGGAGGACTGCTGATCCGCCGGCGCATCGACATCATCAAGCAGTTGGTGGAAGAGCTGCAACTCTCCATCACAATCGGACTGGTGCGGTCCGTAGACAACCCAGCGGACGTGCTCACCCGCGTCCCCAAGAGTTGGACTCAAGCCGAGAGGGATCTCAGCCAGCATGTGGCAGCTGCCGGTGACCGTGACCTGTCCGACGGTGACGACAGTGAGGACCTCGAGGCAGACCTGGCGCATGCCCGCCGCATCCACGAGACGACTGGGCACCAGGGAATTGCGCGCACTCTCTGGTACGTGCGGAGAGAGATCGGCCCGAAAGTGACTCGGACAATGGTACGCAATATCATCCGACAGTGCAATGCCTGCCAGTCGATCGATCCTGCGCCTGTCCGCTGGCAGCCGGGATCGCTTGACGTACCACTCACATGGGAGCGGCTGGCGATGGACGTCGTGAAATATGCCGGCCGCGGATACCTCTCGCTGATCGACTGCGGGCCGTCACGATACTGCATCTGGCGGGCCCTGCACCGCGCCGAGGCAGTGGAAATCGCGCAGAAACTAGAGGACATCTTCCTGGAACGAGGAGCACCCGCCGAGCTACTAACCGACAACGCCCGCGAGTTCCGTGGCCACCACATGGCAGCTCTGATGACGCGGTGGGGCATTACAATGCACTTCCGTGCTGTGCATGAGGCCAGCGGGAACGGCATCGTCGAGCGGAACCACCGTACCATCAAGGTGATGGCGGCGAGGCAGGGCAGCACGATCGCTGAGGCTGTCCACCGCTACAACATGACGCCCCGCGACGGGCGGGACGCTGCCACGGCTCCGGCGGCTGCAGTGTTCTGCAGGGCAGGTCGCGATCTGCCCATGGCCGAGCCGCTCAGCGTCGGCCGCCGGCCGCCACCCGCCCCCGACGAGGTGCGTGAGCGGGGCGAGCGTTTCAAGGTCGGTGACCTTGTCTGGGTTCGCTGCCGCGGTACACCAACTCGATGCACAGACGTGTCGCGCCGCGGTGCTGTGACGAGAGTCGTGTCCCCCCAGCAGGTGGAAGTGGACGGTGTGCCGTGGCATGTCCGCAGCGTGCGGCATCGCCAGGGCGCGGCTCCACCGACAGCTCAGTCAGTGGACACGGGCGGCAGTGACAGTGACAGTGATTCGGACATCGCACTAGGGTACGAGGGTACACCGATCATAAATCACGCGGCTGAGAGTGACGCTCGGGACGCAGCTGGAAACGATTCAGCGGTCGCCGAGCCGCCGGGGCCGTCGGGAGACAGTGCGGATGAGAGCACTACTGTCCGTCGGAGCACGCGCGCGCGTCAGCCGCCGGAGCAATTGTATGGTTTCAGCGTGCCTGTGGACATGATAGATGAAGTAGGAGACGGGTGAGAGTGGACAAATGTGTGGTACCTGTAACTGGCGTAAGTTCGTTGTGAGTTTGAGTTAGGGTGTGTATGTGTGCCTCGTGTGTAAGTGGGTGTGTGCGTAGCGTTGTGATTCTTGAAAATCAGGGGGATGTGTAGTAAATAGTTCAGTGTGTCATGATGTATGTGTGGCCGTGATGTATGTGTGGCCTCACACTGTCGTGTGAGGTCCAGTCGTCTGCGTCGCATGGGAACGGCAACAGGTGCCGTTCCCATGCATCACCTTAACTGCCCATGTTGGCGGCCCATGACGGTCCTGGCCGCAGCCTCCCGTGACGGCTGCAGCTGTCCTGTTATAAGTCATATGTCGGGCGGGGGACGAAGTGAGATCGGAGGGAGCCGTGAGAGCCGGGGCAGTCTGGTTTGTGGGGCGGCGCTGAACGGGCCCTGTCGTACTGTTTGGTTCCTGCCGGTGGTTGCATTGAAGGTGAAGAATACATCATTACAACGCTCGCCCCGCTCACGCACCTCGTCGGGGGCGGGTGGCGGCCGGCGGCCGACGCTGAGCGGCTCGGCCATGGGCAGATCGCGACCTGCCCTGCAGAACACTGCAGCCGCCGGAGCCGTGGCAGCGTCCCGCCCGTCGCGGGGCGTCATGTTGTAGCGGTGGACAGCCTCAGCGATCGTGCTGCCCTGCCTCGCCGCCATCACCTTGATGGTACGGTGGTTCCGCTCGACGATGCCGTTCCCGCTGGCCTCATGCACAGCACGGAAGTGCATTGTAATGCCCCACCGCGTCATCAGAGCTGCCATGTGGTGGCCACGGAACTCGCGGGCGTTGTCGGTTAGTAGCTCGGCGGGTGCTCCTCGTTCCAGGAAGATGTCCTCTAGTTTCTGCGCGATTTCCACTGCCGAGCTTTTTAAAATGTCAAAATGTCAAGAAATGTTTATTTTAGTAGTTGCAGAGAGCGGGAGAAAGAACAGGGAAGGAACAATAAGGAGGGAGAGGGAAAGCAAATAACAAGTAGTGGTAAAGGTTTTGGTGTCAAGCGCTATACTCAACTGTGCTGTTGTTCATCCATTTGCTTTTTTTCTTGTGGAATAGAAAAGCAAAAACTGCCTTTGTGCAAATCAAGAGTGCAGGTGGCAGCGGTCGCACTCAAGGTCAGGTGACGTCAGTGAGCGGGGCGGACCGTGTCCAGGTATGTCGGGCACGTAAAACTTTCGTCTCTAAATTCTGCCGGCCAACAGGAATTGCGCGATCGGGTAGTGAGGTCAGGACCTGCGCAACAAGCTCTGCTTAGCGTGGGTCCTGACCTCGGAAATCCATCCACACAAAACATTCGGACTAAATTTATAAAAAAAAAAGGAAAAAGTGCAAGTGCAATTCAAGAGCAACTGCTTCCGGCGCTTCGCTATTATTGACGAAACTGTGTCGTTTCAGGCAATCCCAAATCCGTCAGCGCTAGAGACCGGGCCCAAGGCTTGTGGGTATCTTTCGGTAACCCGTAGGCGTACGTTCCTTCTTTCATAGATGGCTGGCGACAAAGCAGCCTGGCCCGTAGGCGTACCTTTCTTCTTCCACAGATGGCTGGCGACAAAGCAGTCTGGCTCCTAAAGTACAACACTTTTTCATGCCGACTGGACCGACTGTTTGTGGCACAATATTGACACCAACTCCGCTGCTATTCGTTGTAAGAACGAGCCCCATGCAAAGGACTGGTTCGTGTGGGTTTCCCTTTCAAGAAGTGGAGGAAAGTGCACACTATGCAAAGCTGCCGAGGAAAAAAACATTCCAATAACATTACGAATGGGCGTAATGACTGGCATGTTTATAAGTGTTGCCGGAGCTAATATTGAAACGTTATCGCTAGCTGTTATTCGGTAATTAGGCGATTAGGCGAGCACCAGTGGACGGCGACCTTAATGCTTACAACTGGCTTAAGCGTACGACACTGAGTATAGCGTTTCTAGTTAATGCAGTTTTGTTATATGATAGTTCCATTTTTCATTTCCGTTCCATGTTTTTAATTGTACTAGAGCTATTATGTGTTCATAGATCTATGAAATGAACACGTCTATTTTTCCATTTCAGAATCTTTCATTTTAAATATGACTTAATCTATATCGCAAACGATTGTTCATTGAATACCAAAGTAGAAACGTTAATAGGTACGAATGGGAATGGGAATAAATATTATAGAATCACACCATACTCAACAGGCACGTGGCCAAGGGGGGGGGTGCACCCCCTCCCCCCCCCCCCCACACACACACACCCATCCCCCCTGGAGGCCGGCCCTTTTTGGCGGCGGAGGGCTCTTTTCGGCGCCCGCAGCTCGTCGAAAAGAGCCGACGAGACCGTGCGAAGCGCGGTATCATGGGCTCTTTACCACGCGAAGCGTGGTCTTTAGAGAGTTTAGAGCACTTCAGAGGCCCTTTAGAGCCACCAGGCCCTCTCTGAAAGACCAGAGGGCCCCTTGTACGTTCAAAAGAGCCCTGTGCATGTCAGAGGGGCCCCTGACCAGACCGAAAGGGCCCCTGAGCGGGTCAGAGGGGCCCCTGAACACGTCGAATGGGCCCCTAGCCAGCACAGATGGGTCCCTGGGCAGGTCGAGAGGCCCCTGAGCATGTCGGCAGGGCGACAAAGCAGCCAGCACAGTCCCTTGCCAGTTCATAAGGTCCCCTGAGCAGCTTGGAGGGCCCTTGGACAGACCCCAGAGGGCCCCTGGGAAGTTCAAAAGGCTCCTGTGCAGGTCAGAGGGGCCCCTTACCAGACCGAAAGGGTCCCTAGGTGTGTCAAGACGGACCCTGAACATGCCGAATGGGTCCCTAACCAGCACGGACGGGCCCAGGGCAGGTCGGAGGGCCCCCTGAGCATGTCGGCAGGGCGACAAAACAGCCAGCGCAGTTCGACCAGAAGAGTCGCTGGGCAGATCGGAGGGGCTCCTGGGAAAGTCAGAGGGGCCCTGGCTAGACTGAAACGGTCCCTGGGCCGGTCGGAAGGGCCCTTGAGCATGCCGGATGAGTTCATAGCCAGACTGGAGGGACCCCTGGGCAGGTCGGAGGGACCCCTGAGCATGTCGGAAGGGTGACAAAGTAACCAGTTCAGTCCCTGGCCAGGTCCAAAGGACCTCTGAACAGGCCGAATGGGCCCCACACAAGAGGGGCTTCTTGGAAGGTCAAAGGAGTCCCTGATCAGACCGGAAGGGCCCAATTAAGCACGTAGTGTTCCGAGATGAAGATCAAATACAAAGAGGACTTACTCCACAAGACAAATATTAAAATCGGAGCTTTCGGGTATATTGTAACACCCTTCGTCAGCGATTAAGAGGCATTCGGTAACAGATCATTGCTCGTGCTTATGATGAGCAATGACATGTTACCGAATGCCTCTTAATCGCTAACGAAGGGTGTTGTAATATACCCGCAAGCTCCGATTTTAATTTGTCTTATAGAGTAAGCCCTCTTTGTATTTAATATATATCACCCACTCCACATCATGTCTTTCGCGGATCACAGATGAGTCCCTGAACAGGTCTGAAGGGCGTTGGAAAGGTCGTAGCGGCCCCTAGACGATCTGAAGGGACCCTGGACCTTTCAACAGTGAGAATGCAGTAGCCCAGTAAATACAACTTTTAAAAATTGCGCCGCTCAGCGGCGCAATTTAACAACAAATTAAATGATATGCGGGTTAAAAAAAAAACGGGCCGTCTCTCGGCGCATTTATATTACTACTTACCGATATAATTGGGCAAAATATTTCACTTAAACACTTTTTTACCGCACTTTTAAACGCACAATAACATTTTTAGAGGTCAGCACCATACGCAATGTGACGCATTGATGCTAGAATGCATATCTAGGGCATAAGACTCAAAATTTTCGCGCCGCTTCGAGGCGCAATTTGTTTAAGAGTTACAGGTCTTCAGCTTCAAAAAAATATTCCAAGTTGGTATAGCTGATTCTAAATTGGTGTCGCTGGTTCCAAAGTTGATATGGCAGTTTGCTAACTCCAGCTCCTAAAAGTTGGTATGGTCCATACCACACCTGTCATACGGCATTTTCCATCCGTGTAACGTGCCTTTTAATCCGTTTTGTTTGGACCTATCAACGCCTGGGAAGGGGCCCTTTCAGCGTTCAGGAAGGGGTCCCTTTCGAGGCGCCGCCCTCCCCCCCCCCCCCCCCCCCGGGCGAAGTCCTGGCTACGTGCCTGATACTCAAAGATATAAGTTTTCAACTAATCACCCTGTGGATATTGACCCACCGACATCTAATAATGCAGCTATCATGCATTTCGAGATTAAACCGACTTCCAGACATGTCAGAAAGCTGCAGTGGTGGTACATCCAACTGAAGTGTAGTTCGCAGACCAGCAATTTTCTGCCTATATTTGGCAACGCCTGGTCTTGGGCATGACAGTGTGGTCTTCAAGGGCGGACCTTTTATAAGTACAAGTTGGTTGTACAAAATGTCGCACTGGTGGGCTTACCGATGGAACATTTCGCTGGTAACGTTAAATGCTCGAATATGTTAATGTTAATGTTAGAATGCCTTAAAATATGAGTTTTGAGAAACTGATGTCGCAAACACAGACTTTACGATGCAATGGCATCACTGTCTGAATAACAACTCTGTCCATAGGCCCATAACCTTATCTGCTATGATTTAACCTCGTACAATAATCAACAAGGACATGCATAATCGGGATGTGATTTATCCCGCGCCCCGCTGGGGGGGGGGGGGGGGGGGTAAGTTTTACCCCCCTCTTCCCGGATTTTCTCAATAACTTAAAAACTATGAACGATAGCAACGTAAAACTGGTATTGCCTGATGCTGCATCAATTCTACGTCTTCTAAAAAAATGTCACTGAAATTGAGATAGCACTTGCGAAGATAATGACGTTTTAATTACGTCATGTCATGCCATTTTTGGTGGAAAGACGATACATGTTTGCAATTTCGTAGTCAATCGAGTTTTGATGCAAATTGCAAATGAAAAATGTCAAATGAAAGGACATGAGATTGTTTTCAAGTTGAATGACACTATATTTGCATTGAGAGGGGGCTAAAATTATAATAAATTCACGTTTTCTTCCTTTCTCACTGATTTTATAACCAGCATAGTCTGAGCTGTTATGCTACCAAATATATTACATATTTGCTTTGATGAACACCAAAGCCTGGATATTGAAATAGCAGCGGAGGGTGAGGGTTTTATCACTAGATGTCAGGCCGGTCGGCAACTATTAAAACTCCGGCCCGTCACCGCCACGTCCCTGTCAACACTGGGAACAGCGACGTGCTAGCGTGCGGACCGGTCCGACCAGGCCGGACCCAGACCGAGTCCAGGTTAGGAATTAGGATCGCCATTCGCCTGACCCGGCCACCTTGTTTCCTTGTCAGCTATTGTTGGAGGTAACAAAACGATGCATTTTCACCATACAGTTAATGCAAACGTATCGATGGAGTTTATCACTCACGTCTTCACAGTATGGTGTGTTTCATTTACATTATGTTCTGAGCAGACTGGTTATTGATTCAGCTTTTTTGGAACGATTCAACCATGATTCATTTTGGAATCTGAATGATTCAATCAACGTTCGATTCACGGATACAATTTTGAGAATGTATTCTTTCCGATTCAAAGAATCAAAACAAATATTTTAATCGATTCACGTTTGATTCAACATTTAAATATATGTGGTTAATTTACATAAAATGAATAGAAAAGAAAACATACATAAAGACATAAAGACATAAAGACATAAAAGAAAAGTGCAACAAAGAGCCTCTTGGGCCCATCCGAGGTTGCACCCCCCCCCCCCCCCCCCCATCCCCCCCCCCCCCCTCCACCAGTCTCGCCCCTTCAAATCACCTTACTCTACCTGCATAAAAGAAGGCTAATCCCACGAGTATTTATGAACTAATCCCTTCTCTGTAAAGTATTTATCTAATCTAATTTTGAAGGAAGCAAGTGTCACTGCATCAGCGACATCCCCTGGTAGCATATTCCAATGTCCTACAACCCTTCTACTGAAAAATGACTGTCGTAGCCTAGTCCTACTTTGTTTCATAATGAGTTTATGCTGATGACCTCTACCTCGATTTTCCCTATTGAACTCAAACATACCCTTTAAATATCCAGAATGCTGACTATTTACAAATTTGAAGACTTCAATTAGATCTCCTCTTAGCCTTCTATATCTAAGTGAAAACATACCCAATTTCCTTAATCTATCTTCATAAGGTAAACTACCAAGACAATTAATCATTTTTGTTGCCCTTTTTTGAACTCTTTCTAACAACCAGCAATCTTTCTCATATGTTGGAGACCAGGCTTGTACACAATACTCCAAATGTGGTCTAACGTATGCACAATACAGTTTTGTTATTACCTTTTCACTCTTGTAGGAAACATTTCTGTTAATGGCCCCTAGCATTCTAAGTGCCTTTTTCCTAGCTTCTACAACCTGGTCTGACGCTGATAGTCTATTGTTTACCACGACACCTAAATCTCTTTCCTTTTCAATCTGCTCCATTTTCTGCCCACCCATTTCATACCTATGTTTACTGCTAACCCGTCCAGCGTGCATAATCTTACATTTACTCAAATTGAATTTCATCTGCCATGCTTCAGACCACTCAACTAGCTTGTCCAGATCTGATTGAAAAACATCCTGATCATGTTTTCCTCTAATAATCCTGACAACTTTTAGATCGTCTGCAAATTTCAAGACTTTGCTGTCCATACTGTTCTCAATTGCATTCACAAATATTATAAAAAGCAATGGGCCCAGGACTGAGCCCTGTGGAACCCCACTGAGAACCTCCTTCCATTGTGATTGGCACCCATTCAATATAACCCTTTGCTGGCGTCCTGAAAGCCACGTTTCTATCCAATCCAGAATCTTGCCCCTGATCCCATGAATTTTAAGTTGCAACCCCAGTCTTGTATGGGGGACTTTGTCAAATGCTTTACTGAAATCAAGAAAAGCTACATCTAGCTGTTTACCCTGATCAACGCTATCTGTTGCAACATCCAAAAACTCCAGAAGATTAGTTAAACAAGAACGGCCCTTCCTAAAGCCATGCTGTGTATCCTTGATGAGTTCATTTTGCTCCAAGAATTCAACAATCTTATCTTTGATGATTGATTCAAGCACCTTGCAGACTAATGAGGTCAGACTAACTGGTCTATAGTTTTCCTCTTTACTTCTATCTCCCTTTTTATGAATAGGAACAACATTTGCTCTTTTCCAATCAAGTGGAATTTTACTATCTGCAAGTGATTTAGAAAATATTACATACATATGATCATTAAAACATTATTAGAGCAATACTATTTCAGTATAAATGAATGTAGCAACTGGCACTGCATGTATTTGCACAATTTATCAGTTTACTTGAACCATGAGTTTGTGTCTGCTCCTCCAGGGTAACCATGCTGCGTCTCCTGCCACTGCTAGCCGTATCTGAGTTTGTGTCTTCTCCTCCAGGGTAACCATGCTGCGTCTCCTGCCACTGCTAGCCGTATCTGAGTTTGTGTCTTCTCCTCCAGGGTAACCATGCTGCGTCTCCTGCCACTGCTAGCCGTATCTGAGTTTGTGTCTGCTCCTCCAGGGTAACCATGCTGCGTCTCCTGCCACTGCTAGCCGTATCTGAGTTTGTGTCTTCTCCTCCAGGGTGACCATGCTGCGTCTCCTGCCACTGCTAGCCGTATCTGAGTTTGTGTCTGCTCCTCCAGGGTAACCATGCTGCGTCTCCTGCCACTGCTAGCCGTATCTGAGTTTGTGTCTGCTCCTCCAGGGTAACCATGCTGCGTCTCCTGCCACTGCTAGCCGTATCTGAGTGTGTGTCTTCTCCTCCAGGGTAACCATGCTGCGTCTCCTGCCACTGCTAGCCGTATCTGGTGTTTGTGTCTGCTCCTCCAGGGTAACCATGCTGCGTCTCCTGCCACTGCTAGTGTTCTGCCTGGGCACACTGCCTGGGCCCATATGAAAATCCCGCTCAAAATAAAGGAATCATCCGCGCAGCCGATCACGCAGCTTCTGGCAAACATTAAGGCCAAGGTGAGTGGAGTGCAGTTATGCTATATGATTTATAGTTGTAGGTATATGTTTGTATTTGTCGAAACGTTTCGTGAAGGGTTGACGTATTGGCAGCCTTTTACGAGTTACGACCTGTGTACAATTTGTAATCGGCTTTTAACCTAATTACGTTGGTGCATCGTGATCAAATGATGATAGGTTTTTGCAACAGGGGCGTTGCCCCCCCCCCCCCCCCCCTCCCCCCACCGGGTGGGCAGGATCGCTCCGGCCAAAGTCTGGCCCCCCATATTCGCAGGATTTTAACATTTTCCCTATGGGCTGCCCCCCACAACACACACCCTAGCTCCCCCCACACACTAAAAAATTTGGGGCGACGCCACTGATTTGCAGGTTCACTGTTTTGTGTATTTTTTATAAGCATTTTGTCTTCCAGATGTTGTATCCTTGTGAAATGAACGCATAAGCATATTTTCTGGATATCTTTTGCATGCGTTTCTCCAACAAAAGGAGGCTAACGATGTCGACCAAATTACTGTCATTTTCGAGGGGAAATATCCACGCACAGTTGGCTACAGAACCTCCTCTGTATCCAACGGTACGTACAAACAAATCAAAACTAGTCTGTCGTTTTTCAAACCTTCGTTATTCCAATGCATAAGGAAGATCAGAATCTTTCATTGTTCTATGAGTCTAACATGATTTTCCTACGATCAATTGATAACAACGACACGCTACTTTAGCACGTGCGGATTCCCTCCCGGTCGTCATCGCACGTTGTCTGGTAACACTATTCACCTCGCATAGTACCCCCACCTCGCGACCAGATATGTGTGACTCAATGTTCGCCGTCGCATGTCTCCAGGGCACGCAGGCGTTCGTAGGCGATATCTCAGTGGGCAGCCCGCCGCAGCCGATGACGGTAACGTTTGACACGGCGGCCGACGTGTCGTATGTGGTCTCCGTCAACTGCAAGGCCACCGTCTGCACCACACGGCCGCAGTACGACGCCACGGCCTCCTCCACATACCAGGCGAGTAGGAGGGACAGGTGGCAGGCAGTGATTGGAGGGCATCACCGCAACGTTCACCACTGATATGCAGTGAGCGTTTAAAGGGGTCCGTAATGGTACCACCCAATGCAACAATTGCAACAACTTGCTTTAAATGACAATAAATTGCAATTGCGGTTACAACCAATTGCAACTGCTTTAACAAAACTCCCAATATTTGTAATACTTACCTAACAGTGAACGCGTGTCACGTAAAGGGGCTGCACATTTGTCACATTGTTGTGAATGCCCATTGCCCATGCCCGCCCGGCGTCCAGGCCATTATGGAACACACGCCATAGACCATCGTTTTCATTTAATGTCGGCAGTGCCGCCGTTTGATCGCCTAACTTCTTCAGCTTCCAGACTTGTAACTGACTCAGAGTTGAGTCATGAACCGACTCATGAGTCAATACATGTTTAGATGAGTCATGAGTTGAGTCGATTCAATTAAAACAACACAAAAAAAAACAGCAATTGAGTCAAGAGTCGAGTCGATTTTTTTTTAAACAGTGCTTGAGTCGAGAGTTGAGTCCATTCATTCTTTTTTTACAGCACTTGAGTCAAGAGACAAGTCAGTTCTTCGGCTGTTGAGTCAGACTTGAGATAATGATGAGTTATATTGATTTGACCCAAATATATTTTTGAGTCGAGTGGATTCAATTTTTTTAAAACACTTGAGTCAAGAGTCGAGTCGATTCAATTATAAAATAACCGCACTGAGTCAAGAGTTGAGTCGATTCATTTTTTTTAAAACAACACTTGAGTCAATAGTTGAGTTGATTCATTTCTTTTGAAACAGCACTTGAGTCAAGAGTCGAGTCAGTTCTTTGGCTGTCAGGGGCGGCGGATTGCGGGGGCAGGGTATCCAAAATGCCCCCAGTTGAAAATCCTGGGGTCAAAAGAGCCATTTTGCCCCCAGATTGAGCAGGCTAAAATCTAGGGGGCAAAATGACCCTTTTGCCTCCCAGGATTTTCGACTGGGGGGCATTTTGGGTACTCTGCCCCTCGCAATCCGCCGCCCCTGTCGGCTGTTGAGTCAGACTTGAGTCGACTCAAAACAAATTGAGTCGTTACAAGTCTGTCAGCTGCACATCTCACTGACTGCAATGATGATTGGTGTTTGGGGGTGCACCGACATAGACAGTCATCTGCGCCCACGCTGATCGGTTTCGTGTTCTCTGTCCCCAGGCTGACGGCAAGCTGTTCAAGTTGCCGTTCGGGCAGAACGTCAGCGGCGTGCTGTCGCAGGACGTGCTTACGGTGGCTGGGGTCACCCTCGCCAACCACACTTTCGGGGAGATCACCGCCGTCTGGTCCGACTGGTACAACAACCTGCCGCAGGCCGGTGTCATCGGGCTGGGCCTGGCCGGGTCCGCCGCACAGGGCGTCCAGTCGCTGCTGGACATCATGGCCGAGCAGGGCCTGATCCCGGCGCGACAGTTTGGAATGTGGATCGGCCATGACCCGGCCGGAGGTGAGCTGACCCTCGGAGGAATCAACGAGCAGCGGTACAGCGGCGAGCTGACCTGGGTCGGTCTGAAGCCGCCGGCAGAGCGCCGGTGGGCCGTGCCCGCGCTGGAGGTCACCTTCGACGGCCGGTCGGACCTGAACATGTGCGCCGCCGGGGAGTGCTCCATCGTCCCCATCAGCAGCACGCCCTACTTCATCATGTCCCACGCCAACGCCAAGGCGGTGAACGACGCGCTGGGTGGGACCGAGTTCGAGCAGGCAGGCGCGGTGGTCCTGGACTGCACCACCCTGTACCAGCTGCCCAACGCACGGATCACGGTGGAGGGACGCACCATGGAGATGACCCCGCTCGAGTACACGTTCAAGCTGCGCTTCCCCAACCACATGCAGATTTGCCTCTCCGGCTTCCTGGGCGTGGACCACCTGGACGATAGCACGCTCATGCTTGGCACGCTCTTCATGCAGAAGTTCTACACCGCTTACGACGCGGATAATGGCCGCCTGGGATTCGCCGACAGCGTTTAACGGAACGCCAGTTAGACTGGGTCTGGCGCTGATATTTCAGCCAAATATTACCATGGCCGAACTATGTACCGTATAGACTTTCTTTTTGTTACTGGATACCCATGCTACATTTATCTTTGGGACGAAGGGGTGATTGGTGAATGCGCGCTATATTAGCGTGATAATTATGTGGGATTAGGATAGGTACATGGGATATATATGAAAAAGGCCCACGCCCATATGAATAACAGGATTGCATACATGGTCTAATAGCTACGCCGTCAACGCATATCGCAACTTTAATCAGTAGTGTCCTATCGATCTGAATAAATGTGACGGTAACACGACATCAAAGAAATATCTCATAAGCGACACCCATCCTACTGAAGGGATCACAGTCATCTTCACTTGGGAATGCACAGAAGTATCAAACAGTGCCACTGCTCATAAAACAAAAAGAACATTGAACATCGTGTAATATTTTTGTCCTCCCTAGCATTCCGCTATTCTTTGAATATGGTAGCAATATGGAATCAATCAGTACAAACTTCATGACGCAGGCAAGATAATAGAAATTCAAAACAAAGAAGTTTGGGGAGCAATCACGGGGAAGCAATCGCCGTGGACCCCTACGGGCCGTGCTGTCTAATGCCGGCCGCCATCTTGCCGGTACCAAAAAGGCGGCCGTGCGCGTGGCCGCCCGTGTTAAAGGGATTATACGGGTTTCCGTCCTGAAAGTATATGCACTCTTTTGCAGTTGTATGAGCTTTAAACATGTTTAATACATATAACAGGGACCTTAATGCTCATTTAGTCCATTATTTCAGCAATTATCAGCGTTAAAACTTGTGCGTTTTTCGAGACTAGTATCAGATAACGAGTACTTGATCGGCACTACTGTCCACCACTTTTATCTTAAGATCAATTTTAGAGTTTTGAATTGTCTGCAAGTCCTACACTGGATCACAAAATTATTATACAATTCAAAACTGACGGGACTTTGTATTACTACACACTGTTCGTTGAGGTTTTGTGTTTTTTTTGTGGTTTTCTTATCTCTGGCCTTTAGCGTTGAGAATTTGGTGGTGGCGTATTAATTTTTGGCATGAAAATTCATGATAAATATATAATTTTATGGGAAAACTAGGTATCTGCTGATGTCGTTGGAACAAAACAAGTTTATTTTCTTTCAAATATTGCTTGTTTTACCGGAAGTATGCCATAAGTGAAGTGTTTTTATTAGCATAAAAGAGATGACTGGCTCTGCCTCAGCCGGTCCTGCAGAAAATACGCGGTGGCATCACCGCGCACTTTGGAATGTCCTTACGTGCAGAAGAGGTCATTTCCAGAAAAAATGTGGCTACCGTGGGACTTCTACCACCTTTATAAGTACGTTTTACTATGTAACTCAATTATTCTGGGAAAACCCCGTATAATTCCTTTAACACGGGTGGCCGCGCGCCCGGCCGCCGTTTTGGTACCGGCAAAATGGCGGCCGGCATTAGGCCAATCTTCCTGCCAATGTTCGTTCCATGGCCCTGATCGATGTGCGTCAACACGTTTTGTCAGCACGGCCTGAGATGGCCTACCTTTGTGGTCACTTCATTCTGCCTACATGACGTAGGCAGAATACTGGGTCGTGATTGGTAAACAGGCAAAATACTAGGCCATGGTTGGTGCTGACAAACGTGCTGACACACATCGATCAGGGCCCATGTTATAAAGTTCAGTGGTAACAATGGTATACGTGTGTCAAATTGGCTCATATTCACATTCAGAAACACATTCGCGGACTATTTGGATTGGCTTGGGACTATTTGGATGACCTGTAGATGGCCCTGGCGGCCTTTAGAGGGCCCCTCCGGCCTGTGAGGGCCCTTCCGGCTTCTAGAGAGCTCTCTCGACCTTTAGATGGCCTTTATATGGCCTTGCCGATCTGTAGATCGCCCTGCTAATCTGCAGAGGGCCTCTGTCGGCATTGAGAGGGCCCTGCCGACCTGTACAGGGCCCTCTTACAGCCTTTTGGAGGGGCCTTGTCGATCTGCAGAGTGCCCTAGCTAATCTATAGAGGGCTCTCTGCCGGCCTTTAGATGGCCCTGCCGGCTTTTAGAGGGCCCTGGCGGCCTTTAGAGGGCCCTTCCGGCCTGTATAGGGCCCTTACGGCCTTTAGAGGGCCCTGTCGATCTGTAGATCGCCCTGCCATTCTGCCGAGGGACTCTGTCGGCATTTAGAGGGCCCTGCCGACCTGTAGAGGGCCTTCTTGCAGCCTTTAGGGACCCTGTTGATCTGCAGTGTCCCAGCCAATCTGTAGGGGGCCCTCTGTTGACCTTAAGAGGGCTCTGCCGATCTGTAGAGGGCCCTCTGCCCGCCTTTAGAGGGCACTGCCGATCTGCATATGGTCATCTGGCGGCCTTTAGAGGCCCTGCCGATCTGTAGAAGGCCTTTGCTGTCCTTTAGAGGGTCCTGTGGTGGTTGAGGTGGTCTGCCAGTCGAGCGCCGGTGAGGCTCTCGAAGGAATACCAGTCAAAGTTCTCATTGTTTTTCGGTGTATGCTAGTAACGTCTGAGAGGAGTACAAGGCTTTGACAATGTGCAAGTATTAACCCGCCATTGGCTGGGGTCTCAGCCGAACACCATTGACTGGGGTGGCGCCCCCCCCCCCCCCCCCCACTCGTTATCTTCCGAACCAATAACCGGAGCGTCGACCTGCAGAGGTGGCCAAAGATCTCGTCTGGACACACATCCGGACAAACACGTTGGCCCATACTTTCCTGAGCGACCCCCCATTGGAAATATTTATCCTTCTACGATTTTGAATTAGAAGCGCCTTGACGAGGCAAACACTATGTCCTAAAAAAATAGTGCCTTATCTTCATTAGGTAAAAAGTGATTTTCGCAAAACTGTTTTGCCAAAAAAAAATACATTTGATGACCTCTGGAGCCTAAAATATTGACCTGAGCTCAAATTTGAGGACACAGGTGGCGATTAAATATTTCATGAGCTTTCGATTGCTTTTTTTCGTTTGTTCCTAGTTATTATAGTTCCCGAGATAGTGTGTGTCTGGTGTGTATGTGTGTGTCTGTGTGTGTCTGTGTGTGTCTGTGTGTGTCTGTGTGTGTCTGTGTGTGTCTGTGTGTGCTTGTGTGTGTCTGTGTGTGTATGTGTGTGTCTGCGTGTGTCTGTGTGCGTCTGTGTGTATGTGTGTATCTGTGTGTGTCTGTCTGTGTCCTAACCCCCCCCCCCCCCCCTCTGCCTACGCCCTTGCAAGGGACCCCTGGCCATTGACCTCCAGAGGGCTTCTCTGACTTCCAGAGAGCCCCTCTGGCCTTCGGTGGCCTTTCTGACCTCCACAGGACCCCTCTGACCCTCAGGAGCCCACTTCTGACCTCCCCTCTGACTTCCAGATGGCCTCCTCTGGCCTTCAAAGGCCCCTCTGACCTCCATAGGACCCCCTTTGGCTTCCAAGGGCACCTGTGACCTCTGCGATGGGGCCTGCGATATGGGGCCTCTTTGATGCATGGAGTGGCCTCCTTAAATGACAGGAGGGGCAAACAGATATGTTTGACCCCCCCCCCCCCCCCACTCCCCTTCCCGACGACAGGGGGGTCGACTGCCCCTCCTGACCCCCCGATAGCGCCGCCGCTGGTTCTACCTATGTGAAGTCCGCGGTAGAGTCAGCGGCCGCGCGGCCGAAAGCGGGACGCCGCCCATGTGAACGTTAGAAGCGGCAGATATGACCTTGAGCGGATATCGGCTTGAGCGGGCGGAAGGGGCCTCGAAGCGAGAGCTCACGCTCAGTTGGCGCCCGAATCTCCGAGAGGTACGTCGGTCTAATATGGGGTAGGGTTAAGCTCTAATCCTGTCTTACGGGACAGGTTTAGAGCATGTAGAATTGTGTTTCGCTGATGTTAGAATAGATTAAGTAATTCCGCGACGCGTTTAGAGCACGGTTAATTAACCCTATTTGTAACAGGCTCCTGGCTACCCCTATTTGTAACAGGGGGGGGCGGATTCCGCCCCCCCCCCCCGGAGATCTCGAGATCTACCCGTCCGATTTAAACAAAATAAACGGTGTTCGGTTCCCCTCAACACGATCTACATTTATAAATAATACAAAATATACATTTGGGATAGGGGGGCAACAGGGGGCAAAAACTACAAATTGTAGTGGTATTTTCGATCCAACATAGCTTTCATATTTATCGACCGATTTTAACACAACTAACAGGAATCGATAGAGATTGAATTGGACATTGATATATGACGGTGACGTTCGAAAATGCAAAAATCATAGGCGTGTGCAGGTCACTCAATATGGGGGTGAAGTAAATGCGTAATAAAACCATTTTTTGATGTTGTTTTTTTGATAAATGAAATGGTATGTGATTGAGACATTATAAAAACAGTTATAAATAATAATTTTTGCCATAGGCGGTACCAGGTTAGTGAAAAAGGGGGGTAAAATTGGGAAAAAATATTAACCGCAGACAAGTTGCTACCCAGCACTATAAATATGTTACTGATCATAGATAGTTCCTTTTTGCATGTTTTACTTCATCATAGGCGTATCCAGGATCCAAACTGGGGCGGCGCAAGACCTTTTGATAAGTATATTATCCGCTGTTATGATACTAACTAGTCAACAGTAATTATTTCACTTACAACTTCAAGTAGCATTGCTACCCCCCTTTTTACCCTACCTGGACTCGCCTATTATCTTATAATCGTTCGTAGAGTAGCCTGTGGTGCGTGTTTCATCCGAAAACTGCAGTATGTTATGTCATTGTACGCCCATGCCTCTTAGTTTCCTTGCAATAATATGACCCCCTTTCTTCCATTTCTGAGCGCGCTCTGCAAAAAAAATGACTTTATTCCCTTTTCTGGTCTCATATGTGCATATATTATTATAAGCTAAACGTATATTGCGCCGTTATCGCTGGCATATCGTCATCACCATGCCAGTCACCCCCCTTTTCATGTTCCTGAACACGCCCCTGAAACTCTATATGTAATAAATTATGCAAATAATGGAAGCAGAAGCCATCTTTTACATCTTGATAGCTATAAATGCCCCTTACATTGCTCTATTGGCTTCCCGCCAAGCATTGAACACTTCCTGGAACCCCCCCCCCCCCCTTTTCAAGCCCCTGAAACCGCCTCTGCCATGCAATTTTTATGATATTTCATTAACATCAACTAATTTGCACTTGTTGCAATCACCGTAAGCCGATGTAACTCCTTCATACTTGATGCAGTTAGGAAGAAACCGTGAAGATCGCATTTCCGTATTATCGCCAAATGTCGCTTCCGAACCCACCCAAAACTGTGCCCTGGAACCGCCTCTGTTCAGGTTAAGAACTCAAAATTTTGACTCCAAATGCGGAGTTCAATTCTATGAAAAGTCCCAAAATTTCATGAGCCTGCTCCTAGCCGTTCTGGAGATATCTGCGAAAAACATGAGGGGGGCGGAATCCGCCCCCCCCCCCTGTTACAAATAGGGTTAAAGTAATTCCGCGACGCGTTTAGAGCATGAGTTGACTTGTTTAATTCCCGCAGCCCTCTCTTCAGTTCCGAGACTTGTTCAACACGTTATGTTGCTCTTTTCTGATTAAATGGAGTTGAATAAACTAAGAGCCTTTACGAGAAGTGACGGAGCTGGAAAGTTTCACGAAACCCATCATAGCGGTTCAGATCACTTTACGACATGACACCGTCGTGTCAGCTGTGTTAAACCCACCGGTCGTTTCCAACCGCGTGAGTCTATGGCGCATCATTCCTCTGAACCACCCGTTTTATCCCGACTTGACGAGTGGCAGACGGCTGGCAAACCAATGTAGTAACGAACGCTCAAAGCAGGCTGTTCTCGAGGGAGAAGCCAGCGCGGAGCGTTCGCCATAAGAAAGTCCCCCACACATGTGTGCTAATTTTCATGCAAATCGGAATAGTCCACTGTTTGACCTTAAAATTATGACCTGTTCTAAATCCTTTAGTTTTGAATATGCTGCGACTCTAAGGTTGTATGAGCGTGATAAGGAGGTCATGCTCTACCTGTGTGCCAATGTTCATGCAAATCGGAATAGTCCGCTGTTTGACCTTAAACCTATCTGACCTGCTCTAACTCCTTTGATGATCAATGTGCGGCTCTAATATTTCACCAGAATAATCACTAGGTTGTTATCTATCTGTGTACCAATTTTGAAGCCAATCCAAATAGTCCGCGAGTGTGTTTCTGATGTGAATGTGAGCCAATTTGACACACGTATACCATTGTTACCACTGAACTCTATAACTTGGCCCCTGATCGATGTGTGGCAAGCACGTTTGTCAGCACCAATCATGGCCTAGTATTTTGCCTGCCTACTAATCACGAACCAGTATTCTGCCTACGTCATGTAAGCAGAATGAAGTGACCACAAAGGTAGGCCATCTCAGGCCGTGCTGAGCAAAACGTGTTGACGCACATCGATCAGGGCCATGGACGCGCATTGGCAGGAAGACTGGTCTAATGCCGGCCGCCATCTTGCCAACACCAAAAAGGCGGCCGTACGCCGCGGCCGCCCGTGTTAAAGGATGGGGGAGGCGGGTGTGCACCAGCTGACATTTTTACAATATATTGAGCGAACTACTTGTGGTAGCGCAATATGACTACCACTACAACGTTACAAATTGAATGGAAATTGATTATAAGTGTTCATATGTGTTGTTTGTCGTCGACAAAATCATTAGCAATATATGTGTTGTTTGTCGTCGACAAAATAATTTGTTTGTCGTGAAAAAATGCGAAAAATATGAACACCTATAATCATTCTCCATTCCATTTGGAACGTTGTAGTGGTAGTCATATTGCGCTACCACAAATAGTTCGCTCAATATATTGTGGCCGGGTCCGCCGCACAGGGCGTCCAGTCGCTGCTGGACATCATGGCCGATATAATTATATTGTGTGAAATGTCAGCCAGTGCAACCGCCTCCCATCCTTTAACACGGGCGGCCGCGCGCACGGCCGCCTTTTTGGTACCGGCAAGATGGCGGCCGGCATTAGTCAGCCCGGCCCGTAGGGGTCCACGGCGATTGCTTCCCCGTGATTGCTCCCCAAACTTGTTTATTTTGCATTTCTATGGTCTTGCCTGCGTCATAAAGTTTGTACTGATTGATTCCATATTGCTACCATATTCAAAGAATAGCGGAATGCTAGGGAGGACAAAAAATTACACGATGTTCAATGTTCTTTTTGTTTTATGAGCAGTGGCACTGTTTGGTACTTCTGTGCATTCCCAAGTGAAGATGACTGTGATCCCTTCAGTAGGATGGGTGTCGCTTATGAGATATTTCTTTGATGTCGTGTTACCGTCACATTTATTCAGATCGATAGGACACTACTGATTAAAGTTGCAATATGCGTTGACGGCGTAGCTATTAGACCATGTATGCAATCCTGTTATTCATATGGGCGTGGGCCTTTTTCATATATATCCCATGTACCTATCTTAATCCCACATAATTATCACGCTAATATAGCGCGCATTCACCAATCACCCCTTCGTCCCAAAGATAAATGTAGCATGGGTATCCAGTAACAAAAAAAAAGTCTGTACGGTACATAGTTCGGCCATGAAAGATAGGTAATATTTGGCTGAAATATCAGCGCCAGACCCAGTCTAACTGGCGTTCCGTTAAACGCTGTCGGCGAATCCCAGGCGGCCATTATCCGCGTCGTAAGCGGTGTAGAACTTCTGCATGAAGAGCGTGCCAAGCATGAGCGCGCTATCGTCCAGGTGGTCCACGCCCAGGAAGCCGGAGAGGCAAATCTGCATGTGGTTGGGAAAGCGCAGCTTGAACGTGTACTCGAGCGGGGTCATCTCCATTGTGCGTCCCTCCACCGTGATCCGTGCGTTGGGCAGCTGGTACAGGGTGGTGCAGTCCAGGACCACCGCGCCTACCTGTCCGAGCTCGGTCCCACCCAGCGCGTCGTTCACTGCCTTGGCGTTGGCGTGGGACATGATGAAGTAGGGCGTGCTGCTGATGGGGACGATGGAGCACTCCCCGGCGGCGCACATGTTCAAGTCCGGCCGGCCGTCGAAGGTGACCTCCTGCGCGGGCACGGCCCACCGGCGCTCTGCCGGCGGCTTCAGACCGACCCAGGTCAGCTCGCCGCTGTACCGCTGCTCGTTGATTCCTCCGAGGGTCAGCTCACCCCCTGCCGGGTCATGGCCGAGCCACATTCCAAACTGTCGCGCCGGGATCAGGCCCTGCTCGGCCATGATGTCCAGCAGCGACTGGACACCCTGTGCAGCGGACCCGGCCAGGCCCAGCCCGATGACACCGGCCTGCGGCAAGTTGTTGTACCAGTCGGACCAGACGGCGGTGATCTCCCCGAAAGTGTGGTTGGCGAGGGTGACCCCAGCCACCGTAAGCATGTCCTGCGACAGCACGCCGCTGACGTTCTGCCCGAACGGCAACTCGAACAGCTTGCCGTCAGCCTGGGGACAGAGAACACGAAACCGATCAGCGTGGGCGCAGATGACTGTCTATGTCGGTGCGCCCCCAAACACCAATCATCATTGCAGTCAGCGAGATGTGCAGCTGACAGACTTGTAACGACTCAATTTGTTTTGAGTGGACTCAAGTCTGACTCAACAGGCGACAGGGGCGGCGGATTGTGGGGGGCAGAGGACCCAAAATTCCCCCCAGTCGAAAATCCTTGAGGGCAAAAGGGTCATTTTGCCCCCTAGATTTTAGCCTGCTCAATCTGGGGGCAAAATGTCCCTTTTGACCCCAGGATTTTCCACTTGGGGCATTTTTGGGTACCCGCCCCCCCCCCCCCCCCCCGCAATCCGCCGCCCCTGACAGCCGAAGAACTGACTCGACTCTTGACTCAAGTGCTGTTTCAAAAGAAATGAATCAACTCAACTATTGACTCAAGTGTTGTTTTAAAAAAAAATCATCGACTCAACTCTTGACTCAGTGCTGTTATTTTATAATTGTATCGACTCGACTGTTGACTCAAGTGTTGTTTTACAAATTGAATCGACTCGACACAAAAATATATTTGGGTCGACTCAATTTCACTCATCATTATCTCAAGTCTGACTCAACAGCCGAAGAACTGACTCGTCTCTTGATTCAAGTGCTGTAAAAAAGAATGAATCGACTCAACTCTTGACTCAAGTGCTGTTTAAAAAAAAATCGACTCGCCTCTTGACTCAAATGCTGTTTTTTGTGTTTTTTAATTGAATTGACATGACTCATCCAAACATGTCTTGACTCATGAGTCGATTCATGACTCAACTCTGAGTCGGTTACAAGTCTGGAAGCTGAAGAAGTTAGGCGATCAAACGGCGGCACTGCCGACATTAAATGAAAACGATGGTCTATGGCGTGTGTTCCATAATGGCCTGGACGCCGGGCGGGCATGGGCAATGGGCATTCACAACAATGTGACAAATGTGCAGCCCCTTTACGTGAAACGCGTTCACTGTTAGGTAAGTATTACAAATATTGGGAGTATTTTTTAAGCAGTTGCAATTGATTGCAACTGCAATTGCAATTTATTGTCATTTAAAGCAAGTTGTTGCAATTGTTGCATTGGGTGGTACCATTACGGACCCCTTTAAACGCTCACTGCATATCAGTGGTGAACGTTGCGGTGATGCCTTCCAATCACCGCCTGCCACCTGTCCCTCCTACTCGCCTGGTATGTGGAGGAGGCCGTGGCGTCGTACTGCGGCCGTGTGGTGCAGACGGTGGCCTTGCAGTTGACGGAGACCACATACGACACGTCGGCCGCCGTGTCGAATGTTACCGTCATCGGCTGCGGCGGGCTGCCCACTGAGATATCGCCTACGAACGCTTGCGTGCCCTGGAGACATGCGACGGCGAACATTGAGTCACACAGATCTGGCCGCGAGGTGGGGGTACTATGCGAGGTGAATAGTGTTACCAGACAACGTGCGATGACGACCGGGAGGGAATCCGCACGTGCTAAAGTAGCGTGTCGTTGTTATCAATTGATCGTAGGAAAATCATGTTAGACTCATAGAACAATGAAAGATTCTGATCTTCCTTATGCATTGGAATAACGAAGGTTTGAAAAACGACAGACTAGTTTTGATTTGTTTGTACGTACGGTTGGATACAGAGGAGGTTCTGTAATCAACTGTGCGTGGATTTTTCCCCTCGAAAATGACAGTAATTTGGTCGACATCGTTAGCCTCTTTTTGTTGGAGAAACGCATGCAAAAGATATCCAGAAAATATGCTTAAGCGCTCATTTCACAAAGATACAACATCTGGAAGACAAAATGCTTTTTTAAAAAATACACAAAACAGTGAACCTGCAAATCAGTGGCGTCGCCCCAAAATTTTGAGTGGGGGGGGGGGGGCAGCTAGGGTGTGTGGTGTGGTGGGCAGCCCATAGGAAACATGTTAAAATCCTGCGAATATGGGGGGCCAGATTCTGGCCGGAGCGATCCTGCCCCCCGGGGGGGGGGGGGCGACGCCCCTGCTTCAAATACCCATCATCATTTGATCACGATGTACCAACGTAATTAGGTTAAAAGCCGATTAGAAATTGAACACAGGTCGTAACTCGTAACAGGCTGCCAATACGTCAACCCTTCACGAAACGTTTCGGCAAATACAAACATATACCTACAACTATAAATCATATAGCATAACTGCACTCCACTCACCTTGGCCTTAATGTTTGCCAGAGGCTGCGTGATCGTCTGCGCGGATGATTCCTTTATTTTGAGCGGGATTTTCATCTGGGCATCGAGTGTGCCCAGGCAGAACACTATCAGTGGCAGGAGACGCAGCATGGTTACCCTGGAGGAGCAGACACAAACTAAGATACGGCTAGCAGTGGCAGGAGACGCAGCATGGTTACCCTGGAGGAGCAGACACAAACTAAGATACGGCTAGCAGTGGCAGGAGACGCAGCATGGTTACCCTGGAGGAGCAGACACAAACTCAGATACGGCTAGCAGTGGCGGGAGACGCAGCATGGTTGCCCTGGAGGAGCAGACACAAACTCAGATACGGCTAGCAGTGGCAGGAGACGCAGCATGGTTACCCTGGAGGAGCAGACACAAACACCAGATACGGCTAGCAGTGGCAGGAGACGCAGCATGGTTACCCTGTAGGAGCAGACACAAACTCTCAGATACGGCTAGCAGTGGCAGGAGACGCAGCATGGTTACCCTGGAGGAGAAGACACAAACTCAGATACGGCTAGCAGTGGCAGGAGACGCAGCATGGTTACCCTGGAGGAGCAGACACAAACTCAGATACGGCTAGCAGTGGCAGGAGACGCAGCATGGTTACCCTGGAGGAGAAGACACTAACTCAGATACGGCTAGCAGTGGCAGGAGACGCAGCATGGTTACCCTGGAGGAGCAGACACAAACACCAGATACGGCTAGCAGTGGCAGGAGACGCAGCATGGTTACCCTGGAGGAGAAGACACAAACTCAGATACGGCTAGCAGTGGCAGGAGACGCAGCGTGGTTACCCTGGAGGAGAAGACACAAACTCACAACCAGACGGGTTATTGATTCGACACGGATTGAATCGTGTGGAATCGTTCAATCAAAATTCCTTGAATTGAAAAATAATGGAATCACCACCAGATTTGTTTATTCATGAATCATGATTGAATCAAACCGCATCAAATCAAGGCTGATTGAATCAAAAGATTTAACGATTCTTAACGATTCAAGTACACTGATAAATTGTGCAAATACATGCAGTGCCAGTTGCTACATTCATTTATACTGAAATAGTATTGCTCTAACAATGTTTTAATAATCATATGTATGTATGTTTTTCCATTTGTACTTATTTTATATAAATTAACCACATATAATGTTGAATCAAACGTGAATCGATTAAAATATTTGTTTTGATTCTTTGAATCGGAAAGAATACATTCTCAAAATTGTATCCGTGAATCGAACGGTGATTGAATCATTCAGATTCCAAAATGAATCATGTTGAATCGTTCCAAAAAAGCTGAATCAATAACCAGTCTGCTCAGAACATAATGTAAATGAAACACACCCATACTGTGAAGACGTGCGTGATAAACTCTATCGATACGTTTGCAATTAACTGTATGGGAAAATGCATCGTTTTCTTACCTCCAACAATAGCTGACAAGGAAACAAGTGGCCGGGTCAGGCGAATGGCGATCCTAATTCCTAACCTGGACTCGGTCTGGTCCGGCCTGGTCGGACCGGTCCGCACGCTAGCACGTCGCTGTTCCCAGTGTTGACAGGGACGTGGCGGTGACGGGCCGGAGTTTTAATAGTTGCCGACCGGCCTGACATCTAGTCGATACAACCCTCACCCTCCGCTGCTATTTCAATATCCAGGCTTTGGTATTCATCAAAGCAAATATTTAATATATTTGGTAGCATAACAGCTCAGACTAAGCTGGTTATAAAATCAGTAAGAAAGGAAGGAAACGTGAATTTATACTAATTTTAGCCCCCCTCTCAAATGCAAATATAGTGTCATTCAACCTTCCCTCGCCGCGGGCGCCCCCTCCCCTTGTAACATCGCAGATAAGTTTCGCGAAACGGCTACTCCGGGCCCCACTGTTGTAGCGGCCAGGTAAATATTTCATTCAAACCAGCAGATCACGTAAACGAGCGAACACCTGAGAATGAAATTATAACATCGCATGTTCTCACTTTCGCTCATACCTATATAGTTATCTTCCTCATTACTGTTACCCTTCATCAGGGGGGATCCAGGGGGCCAAAGGGGCCATGGCCCCCAAAAGTCCTGAAACTATGATTTGCCCCCCCCCCCCCAACGGTCGGACGTACAGTTGTAAAATTGCCTTTGCTGCAGTCAAAATCCAGCTATCCATTGTGCAAAACTTGAAAATTTCGCGCCGCTTCGCGGCATGACACAAAATACGCAATTGCTTATACAAATTTGGTAAATGGGAAAATTAATTAATTAAGTGTATGGCAGTCTCTCCTTGGCGTTACCTAATTGTCAGCCCCAGGGCTCACTCCTTTCACAAAATATTAACTGTAAAGCGGGCTACATTTTTAGCTAGTCTGCCGAGTTCCTAAACAAGGCGACGCGAACGCAAAGACGCGGACATCGACACCCGGAAGCTGCTCCAGGCTGGAGCACCGCTGGACCCTCCAGCGGCAAGTTGGGCACCGCTGGAGCCTCTAGCGGTGCCCAACTTGCTGTACCGAAGACCAGGCCAGGACTATCTCCCCAAGCTATCTCTCCCCAGGCTCCTCTAGATCCGCAGGGACCATTTATGTGCGGAAAAATCATTCTGCCTCTGGTTGCTTTCAAACCATTTGCACTGTTACTTTGTTTGTTGCAGTTCGGTACACATGTATACAGTTATTATTATCATGCGTACTATTGAGCGCTGATTGCCACGGGTCATCGTGATTTATTATCCGAAGAATATGTATATGAAAAACTACCTTAATTTCAATATTTTTCATCATACGAATACTACTTGCACAAGATGTGTAACCAGGAATAGGGGTTGCCTGAGGCTTGGCTCCACTCACGGTCTGGTTCCAATATTACAATTTCGTTTTCCACGACCTCAAATTTAAATTTTCACGCCGCTTCGCGGCGTCACATCGGTGGCCATCGTCATAACGAACCCATCGCCATCGCCTTTAGTCGTTGTAACAGTGAATTGAATGAATAGCATGTTAAGCTTCTTATTCTCTACTAGGCCCACCGCCTATGTTTCTGGGTTTTTATCAAGCAAACCCGTACAAATTTCGCGCTGCTGCGCGGCGCTAAATAACAAGTACCTACCTACTATAACATGAAAATCAATATTAAAAATGTTGCAAAGGCTTGAATACACGAATACAAAATAGGGTACATTTTGTTGTCAATTCAGCCGACTCCCCCCTCCCCCCAAAACAAAAACAAAAATATCGGCGACGCCCCTGAGTACAGCTGACAAGCGACATAGTTTTGTTTAGTGTAAGGCAATGTCGGAACAATACAAACTGCAAGTTGCCTTTTCGATATCCCAAAAGGTCGAAAATCTTCTTTTTTTTAAAACACCAAAATATAAAAATAAACAAATCATTAGAAATCGTGCGGTTGCAAAATAAACTGGCCCAAATCCGGGAAGAAAATCGAAATTGGGGGTAGGTAAGGTCCGCTAAAAACGCCCCCCCCCCCCCCCCCCCCGCCCACACATACACAAAAAAACTGCCGGGTGGATCCGCCCTTGCCCTTCATCATATTATACAAACCACAAGGTGTGCACCCATAAGCGTAACTAATGTATAATGCTTGTCGTATTATGGATACATGCATTAATCAACGTAGTGGGTGCCAAATAACCTATGAGTTGTGGTGCCGCCCTACAGCCCAAATCATCATCATCATTATTAATTAATGCACATGTTTACCATCTGACATGCGTACAAAATATGCAAGTATGCACTTACGTTTCACGCCCAGTATTTTGGCATGTGGAAGGTATCGATAGCGACACGGTTTGTGCCGGTGCTGGCATTGCTAATATTCGTGTTCTCCGACAGCTTGTCGCTCAATGTCCCGCCCCTGCAGAGCAACACTGTACGTGGATGGTTTTATACTGATAACTTGAAGACAGAACGCCATACTACCACAGCCATCTGGCGTCCGTCGGCTCGCCACGAAAGAACTGCTACAAATAATGGGTTGCTATTTTTTGCATTCAGTTCATCCGTGAGCGAGTAAGTCGGTGCCGAATACCGGTTCGCTGTGCTCAGACACATTACCATGGGTGCAGCACACGAATGGCCCAACCAAAAGGCCAGAGGTAGATACATTACCATGGGTGCAGCACACGAATGGCCCAACCAAAAGGCCGGAGGTAGATACATTACCATGGGTGCAGCACACGAATGGCCCAACCAAAAGGCCAGAGGTAGATACATTACCATGGGTGCAGCACACGAATCGCCCAACCAAAAGGCCAGAGGTAGATACATTACCATGGGTGCAGCACACGAATGGCCCAACCAAAAGGCCAGAGGTAGATGCATTACCATGGGTGCAGCACACGAATGGCCCAACCAAAAGGCCAGAGGTAGATACATTACCATGGGTGCAGCACACGAATGGCCCAACCAAAAGGCCAGAGGTAGATACATTACCATGGGTGCAGCACACGAATGGCCCAACCAAAAGGCCAGAGGTGAGGCCTAGTCGAGGGTGAGGGGTGGAAGGCTCAAGCCAAAATTTTCGGCCCGAGAACACGAACGTGACATTTAGCATGACGGGTCAATCTTTCACTCTTCATATAAAAACACTATTCATGTAAATATTTCGCTCTCACACGATATGAGTAAAAAGCATGGCATAAATCCGAAATGTCTATTGTGAAAAGACCGAGCAAATACCAAGCAATGCGGCCGAAAATTATCGTCGAAAAACAGGGCCTCAATCAGGGGCGGCGGATAATGGGGGCAGGGGGAGGGGGCAGCTGCCCCCCCCCCCCCCCCTCACTCAAGAACTTTGGGGAGGGGCGACATATTATTTTGTGCCCCCCCCCCCCCCCCCACAAAAAAAAATTAAGAGGGGCCCTCCAAAAAATTGGCCGAGGGCCCCGAGATGCCCCCAGCCAGCCTAAGGCCAACAGAAGGCCTTAGAGGCCTGAGGAGTCGTAGGCCTGTAGGCCTCGGTAGGCCTGAGGGCGCCCTCGGAAGGCCTGAGACTTCAACATGGGCCTGTCCGACTTTTTTTTCTCTCGACCATTTAGGGGCCCTGCAAAATATTGTGGCCTAAATCCGAGGAGATACCATTTCGCACCATTTTGTTTTGGGGTGGGGGCCTTTGACTGTGGGAGGGGGTCCTTTGGCCGAGGGGTCCCCTGATTTTCTTAGCCCTGCCCCCCATCCGGAAATACCATTCGCCGCCACTGGCCTCAATGTTTTGCCGTTTTTGCCGTTTAGCAGGCCAGCCGTATATGCACACAGACCAGCAGTGCAGCCAGGGTGACGTCACCGGCGAGGCACCGGTCCGCCAACAGGGCGGTACATCCTGGAGAAGGCGCCGGACCGCTGCACCGTCGCCCGGCCGCTGTCCGCTGGCCGGCCAGTTCGGGTTCCGGTGCCAGGCGGAAAATCAACTCCAGTCGCGCTACAGGTCTAGTGCTGATTAGCGATTTTTATTGTTGATTTTTGGGGTTCGTCGAGTTATAGTCACTGTATGATGCCTATTGTTAATAGAAATAATCGCGGGCAAGTGTGACCCAACATCATCAAGTCGACACTGGCGGATCCTGCCTCCCTATATGGGGGGGGGGGGCTAATTTCACTGGGGCCTTCCGGACCTCAGGGGCCTCCATATGACCTAAGAGGTACCCCCATTTTTCCCCTTTGCGGCCTTGGGTTATTTTTTTTTGCAATGCTATTCTTACGCGTAAGGACGTGCCAATTAAGTGCAAGAATAAAATTGATGGATATTTGCGTCCATTTTTTTCATTTTACATGCTATTTTATGTACAAATGTATTATTTGCTTATACCTTTTGACAGAATAAAGCTTGAAGGGCACGGTAAATGTGATTTTGTTGTTATCATCAAGAGGTGTTGAATGCTGTGTAGCATGACTTTTTTTCTGACATTTAATGACTTTGACCTTTGACCTAAGGTCAAGGTCAAGGCACAAAATCACCTTTCCGAATTTGACCTACATGGCGATGTTGTATAGCTTTGAGCTTGCCTTGAAGATAGGAATTCATTGGTATTCAAATAATTGCGCGATCGTTGATGATTATAAAGCAAACTGAGACATTTTCGGTCTTTCTTTACACCGAGAAAGAAGTTATGAAGTTACTATTCGACATTCAAATTCAAATGAAACTAAAAGTTGCCATTGACGATCAGGCGTTATTTAAGCACAATCGAATTCCTCGCAACAAGACAAGTTTTAAGATATATAACATCGCCACATAGGCCACAATTGGAAACCTAACCTTGAATCGTGACATTACCCTTAGGTGAAGGTCACGAAATGTTAGAAAGAGGTCATACTGCATATCATTCAACGCGTCGTGACGAAAATAACAAAATGGTGTCCATTTTACCTTTTTATCTGTATTCAGTCAAAAGTTATTGGGGAATAATAACTGTCACAAGAATAACAAAATTACCAAATTTAGCATATTTGAAGACAATAACCATCAATTTTATTTGTACTGTTTGAACGACACTTCTTTACACTTAACAAGAATAAAGTCAAAATAGGAAATACATTTGGCTTGGGTGTCCAAAAAAGATAAAAAAACTAACTTTGAAATTGAAGGTCAAGGTCATCAAATGTCCGAAAGAGGTCATGCTGCAGAGCATTCAACTCGTCTTAATGAGAACAGAAAAATGACGTTTACCGTACCATTCTACACATTTTCATCGCCAGTTTCAGCGGATTTTGGGGGTGGGGCTAATTTATATTGCCGCCCCTATCGAGCTTGGAATGTAGGGGAGGGGGCTTTGGCACTTGCCGCCCCCTTTAGATCTGCCAGTAATTCCATACAACATAGGTACATATACAAGGAAATTCACTCACGCGCTCCTCTGCCATCCAGCAGGCAGCAGGAGATCAAAGGCTGCGACGCGCGCACACATGCTGCTTTTCTTGCGTTTTGTGGACATAGGAGTTCCTTGTTATTTCGTGGACATTTACGATTTCTCGCATAACTCATCAACCCCTAACGGGATATCTTAGATATTACTACGGTAGGTGAAGACAAGTTTGGGCCACACTTTAATGCTCACGAAATGCAGAAATCTCTTCAAATACAAAAGGAGAGTTTTATATCATTCCATGGACTCAAGTCGGGTACAAAGGCACATCTTGTGGACAAGTGGGCGGAGCCTAATTTGTCCATGCATATCAACATATTGCAGGTTCATAAGTTCCTTGTTATTTTGTGGACGTGAACGCTTTCCCACACTGCACGTCACTCCATCGCGGGAAACACCTAACCAGTATCGCCACCATAAGTAAACAGAAGGCTGGGTTACACTATATGAAATGCACGGAAATCAGGTTATATACAAATAGCTATACTAATATACTTTCACCTTCTCCACTGTTATCGTCCTCTCCTTCCCTCTCTTCTCTCCTGTCGCCCCTTCTCCTCTCCTGTCGTCCCATACCTCTCCCCCAATGGAGTATTAGGAGTTCAAGCGGGAGTTTCCAGCCTCAAGAGGGCGCCAGGCCCCACTCTCTCCCAACGTGAGGGCGCCGTCTTCACGGCGTCATGGACGAAAGCTGTTGACCGGGGGGGGGGGGGGGGCGGTTCGCATCAGCGTTTCTTTCTATGCAAAGCAATAGTACGAGGGCGCCGTAGATGCTCAGAGGGACACCGAAGGAGATTGGACATGGCCTAGTTAGTTAGGACCCCTAAATACTACGTCTCTGCTCTCCTCACCTGTCGTCCCCTCCCTCTCCCCTTCTGTCGTCCCCACTTTCTCCTCTCCTGTAGTCCCCTCCACTCCCGTCGTCCCCTCCCTCTCTTGTCGTCCCCTCCTTCTCCTCCCCTGTCCTCCCCTCCCTCTCCACTCCTGTCGTCCCCTCCCTCTCCTCTCCTGTCGACCCCTCCTTCTCCACTCCCGTCGTCACCTCCCTCTCCTCTCCTATCGTCCCCTCTCTCTCCTCTCTTGTCGTCCACTTCCTCTCCTCTTCTGTCGTCCCATCTCTCCTCTCCTGTCGTCCCCTCCCTCTCCTCGTCTGTCGTCCCCTCTCTCCACTCCTGTCGTCCCCTGCCTCTCCTCTCCTGTCGTCTCCTCCCTCTCCTCTCCAGTCGTACCCTCCCTCTCCTCTCCAGTCGTACCCTCCCTCTCCTCTCCAGTCATCCCCAACCCATTCATCTCCTGTCGTCCCCTCCCTCTCCCCTTCTGTCGTCCCCACTTTCTCCTCTCCTGTAGTCCCCTCCACTCCCGTCGTCCCCTCCCTCTCCTCTCTTGTCGTCCCCTCCTCCTCTCCTGTCGTCCCCTCCCTCTCCTCTCCTGTCGTCCCCTCCCTCTCCTCTCCTGTCGTCCCCTCCCTCTCCTCTCCTGTCGTTTCCTCCCTCTCCTCTCCAGTCGTCCCATCCCTCTCCTCTCCTGTCGTCCCCTCCCTCTCCTCTCCTGTCGTCCCCTCCACTCTCGTCTCCTGTCGTCCCATCCCTCTGCTCTCCTGTCGTCCTCTCCCTCTCTCCTCTCCAGTCGTCCCTTCCCTCTCTCCTCTCCTGTCGTTCCCTCCCTCTCCTCTCCTGGCGTCCTCTCTCTCCTCTCCTGTCGTCCACTCCCTCTCCTCTCCTGTCGTCCCCTCCATCTCCTCTCCTGTCGTCTCCTCACTCTCCTCTCCCGTCGTCCCCTCCCTCTCCTCTCATGTCGTCCCCTCCCTCTTCTCTCCTGTCGTCCCCTCCCTCTCCTCTCCAGTCGTCCCCTCCCTCTCCTCTTCAGTCGTCCCCTCCCTCTCCTCTCCTGTCGTCCCCTCCCTCTCCTCGTCTGGCGTCCCTTCTATCCTCGCCTGTCGTCCCCTCCCTCTCCTCTCCTGTCGTCCCCTCCCTCTCCTCTCCTGTCGTCCCCTCCCTCTCCTCTCATGTCGTCCCCTCCCTCTTCTCTCCTGTCGTCCCCTCCCTCTCCTCTCCTGTCGTCCCATCCCTCTCCTCTCCTGTCGTCCCCTCCCTCTCCTCTCCTGTCGTCCCCTCCCTCTCCTCTCCTGTCGTCCCCTCCCTCTCCTCTCCTGTCGTCCCCTCCCTCTCCTCTCCAGTCGTCCCCTCCCTCTCCTCTCCTGTCGTCCCCTCCTTCTCCTCTCCCGTCGTCCCCTCCCTCTCCTCTCCTGTCGTCCCCTCCCTCTCCTCTCTTGTCGTCCCCTCCCTCTCCTCTCCTGTCGTCCCCTCCCTCTCCTCTCCTGTCGTCCCCTCCCTCCCTCTCTCTACTCCCGTCGTCCCCTCCCTCTCCTCTCCTGTCGTCTCCTCCCTCTCCACGCCTGTCGTCCCCTCCCTTTCCTCTCCTGTCGTCCCCTGCCTCTCCTGTCGTCCCCTCCCTCTCCTCTTCTGTCGTCCCCTCTCTTGTGTTGTCCCCTTCCCCTCTTCTCCTGTCGTCTCGTTCGCTTTTCTCTCCCACATTGTCGTACTTCCCCTCTCCCAGTGTTCTGTTTTTTTTTATAAAGAAAGTAAGTTCGGTTGTGGAAAACTAATACAGGAGGAAAGAAGAATAAATGATGTACTCAGCTCTGACACAACCTGCCCGTCAGTGTCAGATACCATAGATAGTAATGCTCCCAAGCTAAGAGTGGAAAACTTAACCATGGAATTGTAGTGATATGGTGGAAAATTATCCAAAGGCGGCATCGCCTGGTGCCGCAGCCTCAGCATAGTTTTCTCAAGACAATAACCGCCGCAGACAGTCATGCGCCACGTTCTCCTCGTACGCTTGAAAACGTAACTACTAAGCACTAACTATGAATTGTTCAGAGGAACCGTAACACAAAGTTGTAATATAACATGTCATACAACCTGGGGGATGTGTGTGTACTACGTGTAATACACGTTGCACCCAGTCCGTTCATTTCTCGGTTGAGGCGAGCCAACGGTAACGTATAAGGCTAGCTAACAGTATCAGATGCGACGATCTGCCGGTGTCGTGTGAGAAGAGTTTCTCCAGACCTGTTTCTCGGATGTGGTTGGGAGAACGGTGCCATCATGCTATGACGATTATTCGTTTTCATGTACTCGTCAATGACAAAGGTTATTTGTGCCCATAGGAGAATGGTGTCAACTGTCAAGCAAGCTACCAGAACCCTGCCAGATGCGCTATGTGTAATCGCCTTCATTGATAGACACACGGAGAGAACGGCACGAAATCTGTATTCATTGAGAACTTAACAGGCGCCGTCGTTGGCTCTGGCGCCCCTGCCGTCGTTGGCTCTGGCGCCCCTGCCGTCGTTGGCTCTGGCGCCCCTGCCGTCGTTGGCGCTGGCGCCCAACAGTCGCCGCCGTTGGCGCTGGCGCCCATCACTCCAGGTAGTCGATGAGCTCTGAAAGCATACAAATCACACTGGTATAGTGGACGACCACGCGATGACCCGTAAACACAGAATTGGACATCACACCGTAAAATCACCGCCAAAAAAAGACAGCTGAAACCCAGTTTCGGCCGTCGGCATGCGCGACTTCAACACCAGCTGGCGACTGATAGTTTGGCGGGCTGATTGCCAGTCTGGCCGGTCACTTGATACGCCGGCCAGCCAATCACGGGGTAGGGCAGGGGGCAAGGTCAGTCAATCAGGAACTGCATTGGCGGCAGCGGCCAGTGGCTGATAAAAGCGGACACAACGACGGGCAGAGCTAGATAGACGGACAGGCAGGCAGACAGAGGGACGAATCATGGACAGACATATACAGAAAGAGGCCAGTCACATATGAGGTTAGAAGCCGAAGCACAGTCTATATAAAAACTTTAATTAAAACAAGTTGAACCGTCACAACCAATCTGGTTAATTATATTAGGGAAATTTAGCCGAAGAAGGTAAGTCGTGTTAGAGCTGATGTGCGGACTGTAATGCTGAGAGTTAGACCTTGTACTAAGACATAGGAGCACCTACATCGCAAGCTTGCGTGTTCTACGTAATACTATATAGGCGGCCACATAGTTAATTGTTACACTTTAATCTTCGCAATCGACTCTCCTATATTAAACGTTTAAATTAGCCACAAAACCGAAAATAATACTTATGGTTAAAAATGATAATTGTTTTGATATGGTATAATGACTGAAAATTGGCAGGATCATGAACGACCCACCAACACTGTCACGCTGGCTTCCATGGCAGGGAATACTTTTGATTCGATGTAAAAAAAATCCGTTCCATTTCGTCCGTCAGGCGATGATCGTTGCTGGGTCTCGGAATAGGGCACGTGCTTGCAAGCGTGATATCACCCCATTCCCTCGGTTCCTACAAGAATATCGGTAGAATCCGAGATCAGAACATTTCACCCCCCCCCCCCCCCCCCCCTGCAGAAACACGCATCTCTGCTGAAACACGATTTGTCTTATTCGGCCAAATATATCCTGATAATCCTTGAGATCGTGAGGTAGTCTTCATAATAACTTCGTAACGCCGAAGTGTGTATCATCCCCATATTCGTTATATATCACGTACGTGCTTGATGAAGCTACTGGAAGTAGCATGTACGAATGCAAGAGCATATCCCAGAAACTGACTGACAAATAAACTGACAAGTCGCACTACACACAAAAGCACACGGACTTGTGCAATTACCAATGTAAGCAAAATAATGTTGCCACACCGGGTTAAAAATATGCACGTTACCTTCGACGTTGATGTCATTGAGAGTCCTGTTGGCGTATTCATGAATACGCCCATGTTCGGAGGCCAGAAGCAGCTGGCTAACCTTAGCCAGCTGCAGCAGCTCGTTGGGTAGGCGGTAGTAAGAACGGTGAACGTCCATGCTGTGTCCGAGGTGGTTTGACACCCATTCCAGCTGTTGATCGTCCAGCTGCAGCACTTGGGTCACCGTGGCGAGGTACTTTCGCATCTTTGTGCTCGTGATCAGCTCTGGCTGCTGAGTTCGCAACGTTCACACGCCAGCTTCATGGCTTTCCAGCCTGGCACGAACGTTTTCGAACCAGCTCGGGCGAAGAGGTACTGGTTTCCTTCTAGTCCCATCGACCTGCGCTTGCATACCATAACGTCAAGAGCGTCTTTGACGTATGGCGTAAGAATGATAGGAACTCGCCGCTTTCTTTTCCCGAGGACCTCGACCAGGTCCAACTTCTCAGCCAGCTTCCGTTCCAGTGGAGACAGAGTTTGGAGGATGTCCTGGTTGGTTACCTGCCGCTGCCGATCCAGGTAGGAGGTTACCAGGATACGGGCGGCCTCACCTCCACGCCTCTTGTTGAATATTATTATCGCCGCCTCTGTGAGGGTTACAAGGCTGTTGTAGACCTTCCTCATCCGACTTGGTCCTGCGTTTCCCTCGGTCAGCTCTTGTGTCAGCTTGCCGATTTCCTCCCTGTTTGACTGTGATAACGCCACAAGATCTTCGGTCAGCGGCAGCGCGTCCACCTTGTTCAACTTCCTTACGTCGATGGTTGACAGAGCAGTGTGACTCACTCTGTCTCCCCACTCCTGTTCGTGCAGTCGGATGTAGTCTTTCAGCTTCTGCTCTCTGGCACGATCCTCTTCTTTCAAGGCACGTCCTAGCCCTACTTCTGCAGCCTTCTTAAGACCATGGCCCAGCTTCAGCGCAAGGCTGGGGTTTTTGTAGCGAGGCGGGGTATCGCTATCTCCCATCTCCCATTCGCACACTGCGTGCACACTCTCTATGACGCAGTCAAAATATCTCGGCTGAAGGGCTTCCTCAAGAGCCAGGTCGCTGCACTGTTTCTTGGCCCGCATGGTGATCAGAAGTCTTCCCAGAGCTCGCACCCGCTGCTTCATTGCCTCGAGCAAACTTCCAGTTCTTCCCTTGTTTTTGAGCATGTAGGCGCCAACTTCTCCAATGAGTCGGTCTCTGATGACCACATCCTTCACTTCATCATTTCTCATCTTGCTTATGATCTTCATGAATTCTCGCTCCCGCTCTTGATCAGCATCCGCGAGCAGCTGTGGATGTCTGGGGTCTGATGCGTCGGACATGGCTTCGAGAGTTCTGTTTGTGAGATTTCTCTCACTCTCATCCACGCATGGGCATTTCTTCGCATGTCTTGCGAGGTCCGACCGAAGAACGAAGCCATGACAAGCATGGCATGGCACAAACTTGTGGTAGGGAGTATCTTCATTCGGCCTTTTGAGTACCACGAGTGCTCCCTGCACGGTCCCTTCGAGGACTTGGAGACTATGACTGTAGTTTCCTTCGCACATCAGTTGGTAAACCTGACGGGTTTTCATGTCTTCGCTTGTTTCATCCATGAAGGTGGCAACGCGTGGTTCGCTCGCGTGGCAGAGCACCAAGTGCCTCCGTATCTTCTGCTTTACGGCCTTCTGACAAAACAGGCAGAAGTTCACCTTGTCATAGGCATTCTTGCATCCGAGCTTCTTTGACGGAGCGTGAACGACAGGCTCAGGTGTCTCTTGAAGCCCCTCCAGAAGATGTCTGAAAAGAAAAGAGCATATTTTTTTATAAAAAAACGGTACAAGCAGGACAGACAGGTATCCAACCTGCTAACAACTGATCAGGGAAAAGGCAGTTTTGTGAGCTGGAGGGGAGCAAAGTGTGCCGGGAGTGCAGCGATAAATTAATAGAGCGAAGAGTATTTCTCGAGGCTGAAAAAATGTGACAGTTTTTTTCGCCCCGGGGAAAAACACTGCCTTTTCGATAACGGAGTGTTTTGGTAGCCCATTTAAATTCCTAAAATATTAATATCATAACAAGCTATTGCTATTCCGGCATTTGGGCTTTTGCATTTTTATATGGCGTTTAGAAGATATAGCAAGAAAACGGGGGGGGGGCTATAAATACCCCCCCCCCCCAGTAAGTCGCGGGTTAACCCGCTCCCCGCTGGGGGAGGGCAGAATCTGCCCCCTTCCGGATTTTCGCAATTACTAAAAACGACAGCAGATAGCGACGCAAAACTTACAGGTACTATTTACGGCATCAATTTGACATCTCCGAAAATTTCAAAAAAATCAGTCGAAATTTTTTTTCTAGAAAATGGCGTTTTAGTGACGTCACGTCACGCCATTTTCGATCCAAAAGTGACAAATGTTTAAACGCTTGTAGAACATAGTTTTGAAGGAAATAGCAAACAGAAAACAACAAAAGATACAGAATAAAGAGTACTACAAAATGCCTATCTCGGATTTGTGAATTTTTTGGATTTTGACCCATTCTTTAAAATAGATTTTGGCGGAAAAGCCACTAAAATCCAATTTTTTGGACGAATTAAAAAAACGGAATATATGTAAGAAAACTACGTCTATGCCATACCTGTGCCAAATTTCTAGTCTATAGCTTAGTTTCCATGACACAGGAAATCTAGATTTCCTCAAATTCTAGGCCGGATTCCCTCTCACTCGCAATTGTATGGTGAACATAAAGTTTACAATCGGGTTCAGTTCAAGCCCAATCCATCTTTACTCTCTAAAATGGTCTTCGAATGACTCTGGTGAGATAATCCGTTTAGGAAATTCGAATTAACTAGTGTCATGAAAACTAGGCTTATATCTCAATGTTTTCACCCCCAAATCATCCCAATAACTCAATAACTGATGACGTCATTTTTTAAACTGCGATTTTTGGAAATTCTGGACCTCGTACGTCAAAATAAATAACATCATTGGATTCCTGGGACAAACATGGATCAGATAGGTGTTGTTTTTATTAAAAATTGGACCTTTTATGACCGTTTTGACCTGGCATTAAGGTAAAATTGCAAATTGGTTGTCACCATCGAATTCTACGAGTAAAATAGCCCATATAACATGGGTCGCACGGTTCTCATTACACTTTTTCATATAGTGACCTTACATGACCTGACCTGTGCTTAGTATGATAGTTATACTCCTATCGTACCTTTCTCTTCCATTTGTAAGTAAGCTGTGTGAATTTGGGCTTGCTGCTCTTGATAGTCCGGTCTTCGCAGCCAATAATCCGGAAACACGTGTTTTTACCTTTGACCTGACCTTGACCTGAAACGTGACCTTTTAATACAAATGTTCAGTGTGCTTTAGAATCATCGAGAGCTTTCGATCGCCGCCTCGCGCGTCTCCCTATGCCATTGGTTCGAGAGATAGGCGGGGGGCAGAATTTGCCCCCAGCGGGGCGCGTTCGGCTGAATACCCCAGCGGGGCGCGGGTTAAACCCCTCACTGACCCATGTTTCAGTCACACAAATGATGTCTAGCTTTTCAAGAGCAACATAGCATTCAAACTCATTGAATTTGGACCTGATACTTTGTGAATTCAACATCATGTCATACTGCTTTTTGAGCTGACTTTACTTTTGGTGGGGCTAAGATCTCCTGACTTTCTTCTACATAAGCTATTGCTTTCTTCTAAACTCACTTTTGTCCCCCCCCCCCTCCTCAGTTTCCCTGAATAACATGTCGGTAGACAGCTCCCAAGACTTCAGCCCCCTCATCAGACAGGTGAAGCCCATCCTTCAAATAATATCTACTGCTCTCAAAGAAGTCATCCCACAAATCTACAAATTTTAGCCACATGGCTCTGCACAAGTTATTGACTGAGCTGTTCAGTGACAGTGCCCTAGAGTACCACTCTTGGCCGACACTTAGCCGTGGGAGGATACCTGTCAAAATAACAGGTTTTCTGGACTCACTGAGCCTCAGAAGGAGGCTTCGGTAGTCAGATATAATTGTCTCACTCCGCCTGGGCCCCACATTATTAACCCCTACCTGTACGATTATCACCTCAGGCGTGCACTTCCTTAGTTCGGCTTTAATGACCTGGTCTATGCCCTCCACTTTTGCCCCTGGTTTTACTATGCATCTGTCCTTCTTGCCACAGAATGTACGCCTGAAGGGCCTAACTCTGGAATCCCCAACTACCAAGTGCCTCACCACTTCTGTGGCATCCCCCTGACTCTGAGCTTCAGTCTCTAGCACACTAAATCTGTTAGAGACCGTGAGTGGATGAGGATCTATGTGACTTTTCCACTTAGCTCCGCCCTTGACATGAGGCCATTCACATTTGCCCTGAGCCCTATCATCTGACCTCCTCCCAATCCTACTGCTACCTTTCTTCGACCAGAATCCCCCATCCTCACTACTGACTAGAGGCTCAGTATTTTTCCCCACTACACTTGGTCGCCAAAAACGAGAGCCACCAACACAGCTCCATACTCCATCCTGAGCCGGCTTCGGCTTGCCGTTATATATCAGTATTACGAGTCCTATTTTGTATTGAAAGAAAACAAAATTTAAAAGTAAAAAGTACCACTAGTGACAAAACAAATTGATTGAATGGGTTGTAAGAGTTTTGATTCCCCAAAACCTAGGCTAATTAAAGCTAGGTGTAATTTCACCTCAGAAATCGATTGATACCCTTTTTAAGCAAATCGAGATGCAAATATAGGCTTTAAAGCGTTTCTTATCATCTGACCTGAAGTTTGACATGAGAGGTCAACTGCTATCTTCTAGCCTTACGCTCTGGAGCATCATTGTTCTTCTTGATCTAGCAACACAATCAGCAAGGAAAGGGTGTCATAATATAAGTAATAATGTGTCAAGGGAAGGTGATAGGTAGCCAGCATATTTTGAGATGCCATAAACTGAGTCGAATTTGCCACAGACGTCCGGAAATTAGAAGAGACAAAAAGTTTACCCCATGACTTTTGAAGCCCCATGTACCCAGGCCGCATATGTACAGCAACTTCATGACACACGGCAGTTTATCTTAAAACTAGCTAGCAACGGTTCAAGAGCTGATTTTATGATCAAATCGCCGGTGTTTTTCCAGATGCGGGCTGAAGTCACAGAAAAAAAGGGTAGATTTGAAGTTAAATTGAACCGACTTTGGCTACATTTAGCCAAATTAAATATTATTGGTTCTGTTGGTTTTCAAGGTAAGTGTTGACATTATTGTAGATTTGAAATATGATTGCATATGACAGAAGTATTACTAAATACATTATTTGTCATTCTTAGCTTTGACACAAAGCTAAACTTCGTCTATGTAGGGTGGTCGGGATGACCTTATATTGTATAAACCAAGTCACAGGTAAAAATGGAAAATGACAAGTAAGAAATAAGGCTGCAATCTGTGCGAGTCACCCCTCCAGTGATGCACTTTTTCAAACTGAGTGCTAGCAACATTGTTATTTGTTAATCCAATGAGTTATTGATAAGTTATGGCTATTTGCAGGAATGCACTCACGGAACGATGCCGTAAAACACAATTTTCACATTTAAATTATATTTGATATATTTTACATATTGCAACCTACCTCCCAAAATATGAAATGCTTATTTCTTGAAGATTCGATTGCCACCTTTCAATTGTAAATCGGCTTCAAATTCAGCGAGTTAGGTCACATGCCAGATTGTTTTATTTATAGGCAGGAGTTACGATAGTGTGACGTAAAGTCACAGGTAAAAATTAAAAATGCCTGTAGTTTAAGAAATAAACCTGCTATCTGTGAGAGCCACCTCTCCCCTGAGGATGCCTTTCAAGGCTTACAACATAGTAAATGGTAAAACAAACAAAAAATGGCATAGATATGGCTATATCTATTAATTGCAATCACTCCGAGCATTTGTGCACAGTTGGCACGGTGTCCATTTTTTCTTTTTTAAATTGTGTTTTGCATATCGCATATAGGGAAAAATCCCATCCAGCATTCAAATGTGCAGTTCTCAAAGATTCTTGGGATAATTTTAATTAAAAAATTGGTTCAACTTTGACTTCAATATTTGATGTTACATAATTTTTGGCATCTTTTGTGTTCTTTCTTGCTCGCATGATCAACACTGACGCAATTTAGACCAATACAATTCGTCCAACTAAATTGTAAGCAAATGGCTGCGCCAGAAGAGCAACGAGTACATTTGCATTCAGTTGCCCGAACAGAATGGCAAAGCTGCAATCGTTGAACATGCATTAACGTTAAGACCAAGAAGTGTGATGGCTGGACAAAGTGCATTGGTCTACATAAGAAATAAACATTTCACTTTTTTGGTGGTAGGTTGCCATATGTGCAATATAAAAAAGTAATTTAAATATGAAAACTGGGCGTTACCCACGACTAAGTCAAGCAAGTAAATTCCTGCGAATAGACATACCTTTCACACAAAAAATCCCGAAATCCAAAAACTCTTAGGTAACTTAGGTAACTCCCAATAAGTTTTTTTGAAATCCAAATAAGTAGTTTGGTTTGGTTTATAGACCAGGGCTCATAGCCTGTTACAATCCAAGGGTTTCTAGTAGGCATTTGGGGACCAGTACAACTTTTACAGAGGCCAGGGATTTAACCCTAGGTCACCGGCACAGAAGACAGTAATCCTGCCCCTGTGCCTGATTGCTCCCCCTGATAAGTATAGGTAGGGTAAATTGTCTTAACTCCGAACAAGTCCTAGTGATAGGTCAAGGTAGGTACCTACAACATTGACATTGCTGCAGTTCATGTTAAAAGTGTTACATTACAGATCCCAGTTGGTGTCAACTTATATCCACAACATAAACTCGGAAAACATACCTTTCTCTTCATCTTCAAGTGATGGATCAGGATACTTGATTTAAAACACAAAGTCGTTTCTTCTCCCACCGCTTCCCTCTATGAACAAATGCACAACACAATCAAATGACACGGCGATAGCGGCTGCGTCTAGCGTTGGTCCCTTTCTTTTCCCGCTCAATTAGGCAGCTGACTGTCGTGACGTCACAAGATTAAGAGATATTGTAAACATTTCAAGGACAAAATTAGCAGTAACAGGATCTGACCGTGGACATGAGTTCAGCAGCCAATCAAAAATGATTTCGCACAGCCCGACCAATCAGCAGCGGTATAACGAACACGGTCGAGTAGGGCGCCACGTGGTGTCAAAAAAAAGCTATTATATCCTTGAGCGGGTTAAAATGGGTGTTAACTCGTGGACATTTGTTAATGTCCACGAAAAGTTTATCTCTGCATCATACGATTGCAGGTCCACGGAACAATGCGAAACTATGAAAATAAATTCATGGACATGACGATGTCCATGAATCCCGAAATGTCCATGAAATTCAGACGAGAACTCGAAATTGTCCACGGAACTAACACGTTTCCAACGCTGCGTGTAAAATTATAGATTACGTTGGTTGTGAATCACTCCAAAATAGCGTCAGATGCGACACTTTCCCTATCCCTACTGCTACCAAAATGCTACCAAATGGAGGAAACACGAATGAGGTAAAAAAGACATATTTGTTTCGCAAGAAGTTATTTTTTCGCAGGCAGTTTAATTGCCAGTTTCAGCGTATTCTTGGGGTGGGGCTAATTTCTATGGCCGCCCCTGTTTAGCTTGGAATGTGGTGTGGGGGGGGGGGGCTTTAGCCCATGCCACCCTCTTTGGTTCCGCCAGTGATTCCATACAACATAGGTACCTATACAAGAAATTCACTCCCGCGCTCCTCTGCCATCCAGCAGGCAGCAGGAGACCAAAGGCTGCGACGCGCGCTGCGTGTAAAATTATAACTTACGTTGGTTGTGAATCACTCCAAAATAGCGTCAGACACGCCAATTTCGCTATCCCTACTGCTACCAAAATGCTACTAAATAGAGGGAACACGAACGAGGCAAAAACAATATTTTTTTTATTATTTCGCTAAGAAGTTATTTTTTTTCGCAGGCAGTACCCATTTTTCATCGCCAATTTCAGCGAATTTTGAGGGGGGCTAATTTCTATTGCCGCCCCTGTTAAGCTTGAGATAGGGGGCTTTTGCCCCTGCCCCTCCCCCGTTCCACGTTTATCGTCGACACTGTTATCATAACCATAGAGCGGCTCGAGGCTACCGAAGCCTCTGGCCCCGCCCCGAGCGTCGTTGGGTGTAAGCATCGCTCTGACTCGCTGACGACACACATACACGCACGCACGCACGCACGCACGCACGCACGCACGTACGCACGCACACATACACACACACACACACACGCGCGCGCGCACACGCACACGCACACGCACACGCACACGCACACGCACACGCACACGCACACGCACACGCACACGCACACGCACACGCACACGCACACGCACACGCACACGCACACGCACACGCACGCACGCGCACGCACACGCACGCACACGCACACGCACGCGCACGCACGCACGCGCACGCACGCGCACGCACGCGCACGCGTACGCACGCGCACGCACGCGCACGCACACGCACGCAGCGCACGTACGCGCACGCACGCACGCACACGCACGCACGCACGCACACGCATGCACACACACACACACTACGGTCGCTTCACACTGAATATAGAATGATCGGTATGCGCCTCAGTTGTAATGTATGCCACATAACGGCATGTAACATGCCGTTACACGGGTATGCTATATCTGGGAATTTCCGTTTCTGACGAAGAGACACAAACGGGCCGGAACAAGGGAAAATATCATCCCTTCTCCGTGCGGAAGACTTCTTCCCCACCAGGTAGGGTCCCTTCTTTCGAGCGTACTCTCTGCACCGCAGAACCTTCTCGTCAGCGCAGAAGGACCCATAATTTTCCAGGATTTTTATATCTCACAAAATACTTCTTCACAAAGACTCCACAAAGATAGAGGGAGTCTACGCACGCCATCCGTATGGACCTTCTCTATGCCTGAAATGCCTCGTCTTCACTCGGACGAGGTGCCCATCATACGACGGGATTGCCTGCAAAGGTTTCTCTATCCGTTCGGAAGACCTCCTCTCGAAGAAGCGAGGCTCCCTCTTAACACGGTATAAGGCCTTCTGTCGGGCTGTTTCCACAGAGGAGCCTCCTTTGCACACAGAGCCTGGACGGACCCCTATCCAGCCGCTGGAACGACCTTCCTTTAGCAATGGCCTTGTATCCACGTGTAGGGTCGATGTTCTTTAAGTCATATAACAAGTGTAGTGCTAAATGCTCAATGTACATGTTTTAAAGGGACATTCCCACTTTTTGAAAATTGTACACCGGTACACCGGTACACCGGAAAAAGATTATCATGCAACCGAGAGACCGTTTCCTATTCAGGGCATGTTACACCTATTTATTTCCAATAAATGCATGTGTTAATGGATCGTAATGCTGAAGCCAATGAAGAAGACAAAATACCGGAAGAGATAATGAACTCTACAGGATCCAATAACACTTACATTATTGGATCATACCATATTTGGTCATGAATTATTGGATTATTGGATCGGGCGAACAGTTGCATGATACAATATTTATCATGCAACTGAGAGACCATTTCCTATTCAGCACGTGTTACACATATTTTACCAATAAATACATGTGTTTATGGATCGTAATGCTGAAGCCAATGGAAAAACACCGGAAGTGATAATGGACTCAACAGGATCCAATACAACTTTTGTTATTGGATCATACCATATTTGGTCATGAATTATTGGATTATTGCATCGGGCAAACAGTTGCATGATAGAATATTTAATGGACCCGCGCCTGTAAGATTTCTTATTGAACTCGCCTTCGGCTCGTCCAATAACAAATATTTGTTGTCAGGCACGCGTCCATTAACCCGCGAGTTACTGGGGGGGCTATTTTTTGCCCCCCTCCCGTTATTTTGCAATATCTCCTAAACGAACATCGGTATCGTCACCAAACTTGCAGTACCTTCTCTCACATCAATTCTACACGTGTTGGCAAAAGGAAAAATATGAGGTTATGATAGGTCAACCGGGAATGACGTCAGAGTGACGTCATGTTCTTCGGTTTTTGTTGCAAAATAATGGTTTCCGGAAAATGCTGTCAAAGGTACGATGTTCAAGATAAACTCATTTGTCTTACATTAAATTACTGTCAATAGACTGGGCTATCAAACTGCTATCTCGAATTTTTGAGTTTTTTTTTTAATTCAAAATTTTGAGAAATCCAAACACATTTTTTTTTTGGACAAAATTTTAAAGAAAAAATCAGAATTATCCAAAAACCGGAATATATGTGATCGAAACGTATGCGCTGAATATGTGTACCAAATTTAAAGTCGATATCTTTAAAAATGACCGAGTTATGACCTTTAAATGACAAAAATCGACCACTTCTCGCAGCATTACTATGCATAAAAAACACATTTCCATTTTTGCTTTTTACTTCTATTTATATGGAACAAACAATGTTCTAAGGTCATTTTTCGCGTTCTAGACGAAAAACAAACCCATAAACATGTGTTACAACGCCTAATGACCGTAATCTGCAGTTTGACCTCGTGACCTCGGATGACCTTGACCTGATCCAAGGTCATAAACAGCTTAGAAAGGTACTTAGAAGTGTCAGACACACGAACCATACCGATTTATCGACAGCTTATGCGTTTAATATCGCAATGTTGCGCGACAATTCCATCCATCGAGACCTTTTCACACGGTCAAACATTTTGTACTTGACCTGACCTGTGACGTCATCGGTGACCTCGAGGTCAACAATATTATGTTTCCCTCGATAAATTTCCCAGGGATATCGAATGCCGTTTGAATTTTTACATTCGGTTCAGTAGTTCCGGAGATCAGAGGGGGGGGGGGCAAAAAATAGCCCCCCCCCCCCCCCAGTAAGTCGCGTTATGAAATACACCCCAGTAACTCGCGGGTTAAAGTATATTAATGGACTCGCGCCTGAAATATTTCTTATTGAACTCGCCTTCGGCTTATCCAATAACAAATATTTTTGCAGGCGCTCGTCCATTTAAGTGTAAAAATACAGGGTGTCCGGAAAAAACATACTCTGGGATTTTAGCTCGTGCTTCAATATGCACGTGACAATTTTTTTTGAAACTTTTCATGATTATAGCTTGCAACGTGGCAAAACCGATGAACACAGAAACAAGTCCTTTGAGATGTTTTTTTAATATTGAAAAGGCGTTTTGTGTGGAAGCCAGGGTGAGTTCCAGGGTGTCCGCAACAAAAGATCCTGTGATTTTCCGTGATAATTTCGGCTAGAAACAAACAATTTTTTTTTTTAATCGAGTATCGTTATATTCACCAGTTCATGGCAAAACAGATAATGCATGACATTTGTACAGAGACTCCCTCTGTCAGTGACAGCTCACAGTGCAGCCTCCTACAGAAGATGCTCGATGTGCGCCCCCTTCCGGCGGATCAGCTGAGGCAGTTGCACAGTCTGCAGATGGTCGACAGCTTTGTCGATCATCGCTGAGGGCATGCGGCCGACTTCTGCGATGATGGCGCGCTTCAGGTCTTCTGTTGTTCTGGGCTTTTCTTTGTAAACACGGTCCTTGACCTTTGTAAACACGGTCTCCCCACAGAAAGGAATCCAATGGACTGAGGTCCGGGGAATAGGGTGCCCACGCCACCTCCGCCATGAGGCTGACAGAGGCAGTGTCTGTACAAATGTCATGGCTTATCTGTTTTGCCATGAACTTGTGAATATAACGATACTCCAATTTGTAATATTGTTTGTTTATAACCGAAATTATTACGGAAAATCATAGTATCTTTTTTCCGGACACCCTGGAACACACCCTGGAATGTAGGCTTCCACGCAAAACGCCTTTGCAATATTTAAAAAAAAAACATCTCAAAGGACTTATTTCTGTGTTCATCGGTTTTGCCACGTTCCCAGCTATGATCATGACAAGTTTAAAAAAATTGGCACGTGCATATTGAAGCACGAGCTAAAATCCAGAGTATGTTTTTTTCCGGACACCCTGTATGAAGTAAGTGCTGGTTTAAACGATTATGATACTTTGTTCTCGAAAACGTCACTTAACTTTATACAAATTAATTTTGTAAATTTGGGGTGATGACGTCATTATTGAGCAATAGAGAAAACCTTTAAGCTGCCAAATGATATGGCACAATGTATTCAGACACTTCTTGCGACTTGAATATAAACAAGTCTTTTCTTATCAAAGGTTTAGAAAATAAGCGTTAAAAAATGACACGAAAATCACAACATAATTATTAAATATATTGACAGGAAAATAGGGACCTGTTGGTAAATTCAATAGCATGCCGCACTCACCTGAACACGGTAGCTGATATTTTTGTTACACCGCGCACAACACAGCGCATTCGAGGCATGCTTGTTCTTAAATTATTATTCCATTAAGATCCGAAACTACAGTGCTCTTAAGAGAATGACAAGATCAGCAACACCAAATTTGGGGGAGGGGTGCCCAACGGTCCAAATGCTAGAGAAGGGAGGACAAGCACTCCCCCTCTCTGTTCCCGAGAAAATGAAAGAGGCTATGGCCCCAAAAACTCCTGAAATCTGAAGAAAGTTTACACATTTTTCGATTGAAATGGAATTCCAATTAACTTTAACTAAAAGCGTTTGCTTTAAATAACCTATTAACGCCTAAGGAAGTGAAATCTGTCAAGCTCTTGTGGCAATCCGATACTTTTTGAGATTTGACCCCTAAACCACCTTGCTGTCGTTCTGGGTCCACTGGCGGATCCAGGGGGGGGGCATTTAGGGCGGCCGCCCCCCCCAAAGCCCAAAGTGGCCTGTTTGCCCCCCCCCCCCCCAAAAGGTTCACTCAAAAAGTGATCGTTAATGACTAAACGATACCTTATTTTTTATCTTTGTGATAAAAGTAATTCTTTGGTGAAAAAATATGGAGTAATTTGGTAGCAATCGACATAGGCAAAAGAAACATTAGTGGCGCAAGACACAATCCGAAGGCAAGGATATATATAAGCCTTGTCTGAAGCACGGTAAATACAAGGCCATATATAGGAGGTAGAGTCATCCGGCGATTCTGTGTGATCATGACGTCAGAGCGTGACGTCATGTGGATCCATCGGCCTCCTCCGCCATTGCAGTTATTGCTATTCCGGGAGAAATAAACATCATCTAACTCGGAAAGTAAAATTGTTACGAAAAAGGAAAAGACAGCGTTGAAAAGCTCAAAACAAGGCAAATCGAAATCTTCTGGATCATTTTAGGCTCAGATCAATATTGAGGTCACTAGAGGTCATCAAAGGTCAGGGCCTTGTTTTCGGTCCCCCTGCGGTTCGGCGGTCACCAGCTGAGGCTCTAAGCCCCGCCCCTTCGATGACATTTTGATTTGACCTAAACCACATGGAATTTGTATGAATCGACGTGTTCTGACGAGGCGAACACGATGACATCAAAATCATTGCTGTATCTATATTTGTCAAAAAGTTATTTGCGAAAAACAGTTTTAACCGACTGCAGACGACATGCGCCAGAATTGACTACTGGGGTGACGTTATAAGTAGAAGTGGACACGTTACGGAGATAGGGATGACACCCCCCTGGGTAAATAGAATACTTCTGAAGGTAAGTTTGGCCATGTGCGTCAAGTTAGCGTCGTATTCGTATTCGTTTTCAGCGTCGAGTTCCGATTTTCCCCAAACTTAGCATATGAGTAGATCTTATCGAGTTATGCACGAATATGCAATCCGTTTTGACCTAGGTTTGTTTACGTTTGACAATCCGTGTTGACCTACAAATGGTTTGACCTCCAGAGGTCACTGAAATGTCATCGCACGGGGTACCCTCTAATTGTTTCGTTTACCGTCCGATTTCATCGCAAATGGGCTCAAACGACTCGCCGGCACCACAGCTTGCGTCAGAAAAAAAAATCACCTAGAGGTCAAAGGTCCAGGTCACGGGGACGAATACGAGATTTTAAGCTTCGATACCAGCTTGTGTACCCGATAGTTTTTACGTTTACCGTCCGATTTGCTCGCAATGGGCAAAAAGGGACTCGCCGGCACGTTAGCTTGCGTCAGGAAAAACAAAAAGTTATCCAGAGGTCAAAGGTCAAGGTCACGGGGACGAATACGAGATTTTAAGCTTTGGTACCAGCATGGTGTACCCACTAGCTTTTTCGTTTACCGTCCGATTTGCTCGCAATGGGCAAAAAGGGACTCGACGGCACCCCACCTTACGTCAGGAAAAACAAAAAATCACCTATAGGTCAAAGATCAAGGTCGCGGGGACGAATACGAGATTTTAAGCTTCGGTACCAGATTGTGTACCCTCTAGTTTTTCTTCCGTTTACCGTCCGATTTGCTCGCAATGGGCAAAAAGGGACTCGCCGGCACGTTAGCTTGCGTCAGGAAAAACAAAAAGTCATCCAGATGTCAAAGGTCAAGGTCACGGGGACGAATACGAGATTCTAAGCTTCGGTACCAGCTTGTGTACCCTCTACTTTTTTCGTTTACCGTCTGATTTGCTCGCAATAGGCAAAAAGAGACTCGCCGGCACCCCAGCTTGCGTCAGGAAAAACAAAACATCACCTAAAGGTCAAGGTCACGGGGACGAATACGATATTTTAAGCTTCGGTACCAGCTTGTGTACCCTCTAGTTTTTTTTTCTCTCGAGATTTTAAGCTTCGGTACCGAAGCTTAACATCTCGTATTCGTCCCCGTGACCTTGACCTTTGACCTCTAGGTGATGTTTTGTTTTTCCTGACGCAAGCTAACGTGCCGGCGAGTCCTTTTTTGCCCATTGCGAGCAAATCGGACGGTAAAATAAAAAATAGAGGGTACACAAGCTGGTACCGAAGCTTAAAATCTCGTATTTGTCCCCGTGACCTTGACCTTTGACCTCTAGGTGATGTTGTGTTTTTCCTGACGCAAGCCAAGGTGCCGGCGAGTCCCTTTTTGCCCATTGCGAGCAAATCGGACGATAAACGAAAAAAAAACAGAGGGTACACCATGCTGGTACCGAAGCTTAGAATCTCGTATTCGTCCCCGTGACCTTGACCTTTGACCTCTGGATGACTTTTTTATTTTTCTGACGCAAGCTGGGGTGCCAACGAGTCCCTTTTTGCCCATTGCAAGCAAATCGGACGGTAAACGAATAAACTAGAGGGTACACAGGCTGGTACCGAAGCTTGAAATCTCGTATTCGTCCCCGTGACCTTGACCTTTGACCTCTATGTGATTTTGTGTTTTTCCTGACGCAAGCTAGGGTGCCAGCGAGTCCCTTTTTTCCATTGCGAGCAGATCGGACGGTAAACAAAGAACTAGAGGGTACACAAGCTGGTACCGAAGCTTAAATTTTCGTATTCGTCCCTGTGACCTTGACCTTTGACCTCTAGGTGATGTTCTGTTTTTCCTGACGCAAGCTGGGGTGCCGTCGAGTCCCTTTTTGCCCATTGCAAGCAAATCGGACGGTAAACAAAAAACTAAAGGGTACTCAAGCTGGTACCGAAGCTTAAAATCTCGTATTCGTCACCGTGACCTTAACCTTTGACCTCTAGGTGATGTTTTGTTTTCCTGACGCAAACTGGGGTGCCGTCGAGTCACTTGTTGATCATTGCAAGCAAATCGGACGGTAAACGAAATAAAAACTAGAAGGTACACAAGCTGGTACCGAAGCTTAAAATCTCGTATTCGTCCCCGTGACCTTGACCTTTGACCTCTAGGTGATGTTTTTTTTTTCCTGACGCAAGCTAAGGTGCCGGCGAGTCCCTTTTTGCCCATTGCGAGCAAATCGGACGGTAAACGAAAAAACTAGAGGGTACACCATGCTGGTACCGAAGCTTAGAATTTCGTATTCGTCCCCGTGACCTTGACCTTTGACCTCTGGATGACTTTGTGTTTTTCCTGACGCAAGCTAACGTGCCGGCGAGTTAATTTTTGCCCATTGCGAGCAAATCGGATTGTAAACTAAAAAACTAGAGGGTATACCATGCTGGTACCGAAGCTTAGAATCTTGTATTCGACCCCGTGACCTTTACCTTTGACCTCTAGGTGATGTTTTGTATTTCCTGACGCAAGCTGGGGTGCCATCGAGTCCTTTTTTGCCCATTGCAAGCAAATCAGACGGTAAACAAAAAAACTAGAGGGTACACAAGCTGGTACCGAAGCTTAAAATCTCGTATTCGTCCCCGTGACCTTGACCTTTGACCTCAAGGCAATTTTGTATTATTCGTGACGCAAGGTAGGGTGCCGGAGAGTCCCTTTTTCCCATTGCGAGCAAATCGGACGGTAAACGAAAAAACTAGAAGGTACACAAGCTGGTACCGAAGCTTAAAATCTCGTATTCGTCCCTGTAACCTTGACCTTGGACCTCTATGGGATTTTTTTGTTTTTCCTGACGCAAGGTGGGTTGGCGGCGAGTCCCTTTTTGCCCATTGCGAGCAAATGGGACGGTAAACGAAAAAACTAGAGGGTACACCATGCTAGTACCGAAGCTTAAAATCTCGTATTCGTCCCCGTGACCTTGACCTTTGACCTCTGGATGACTTTTTGTTTTCCTGACGCAAGCTAACGTGCCGGCGAGTCCCTTTTTGCCCATTGCGAGCAAATCGGACAGTAAACAAAATAACTAGAGGGTACACAAGCTGGTACCCAAGCTTAAAATCTCGTATTCGTCACCGTGACCTTGACCTTTGACCTCTAGGTGATGTTTTGTTTTCCCTGACGCAAGCTGGGGTGCCGTCAAGTCCTTTTTTGACCATTGCAAGCCAATCGGACGGTAAACGAAATAAAAACTAGAAGGTACACAAGCTGGTACCGAAACTTAAAATCTCGTATTCGTCCCCGTGACCTTGACCTTTGACCTCAAGGCAATTTTTTATTATTCGTGACGCAAGGTAGGGTGCCGGAGAGTCCCTTTTTCCCATTGCGAGCAAATCGGACGGTAAACTAAAACACTAGAGGGTACACAAGCTGGTACTCAAGCTTAAAATCTCGTATTCGTCCCCGTGACCTTGACCTTTGACCTCTATGTGATTTTTTTGTTTTTCCTGACGCAAGCTAGGGTGCCAGCGAGTCCCTTTTTTCCATTGCGAGCAGATCGTACGGTAAACGAAAAAAAAACTAGAGTGTACACAAGCTGGTACCGAAGCTTAGAATCTCGTATTCGTCCCCGTGACCTTGACCTTCGATCTCTAGGTGATTTTGTGTTATTTCTGACGAAAGGTGGGGTGCCGGCCAGTCCCTTTTTTCCCATTGCGAGCAAATCGGACGGTAAACGAAAAAACTAGATGGTACACAAGCTGGTACCGAAGCTTAAAATCTCGTATTCGTCCCCGTGACCTTGACCTTGGACCTCTAGGTGATTTTTTGTTTTTCCTGACGCAAGCTGGGATGCCGACGAGTCCCTTTTTGCCCATTGCAAGCAAATCGGACGGTAAACTAAAAACTAGAGGGTACACAAGCTGGTACCGAAGCTTAAAATATCGTATTCGTCCCCGTGACCTTGACCTTTGACCTCTATCTGATTTTTTGTCCGAACCCGCGGGGGGGGGGGGGGCAGAATCTTCCCCTCCCTGATTTTCTCAATAACCTGAAAACTATGATAGATATCAACGTGAAACTTTCAGTACCTTATCCTGCATCAAGTCTAAGTCTTCTCACCAACTCTAAATGAAATTGATGTAGTATTTTGGGAGATTATGACGTCTTAATGACGTCACGTCATGCCATTTTTGGTGGAAAAACGATAAATGTTTGGCAAATCGTAGAAATCAGAGTTTTGAAGCAAATTGGAAATAGAACACGCGAAAAGAAGGGAAAAGACATTTTCTTCAAAATGGCTCTCGGATTTCCTCTTTTTTTGTCAACCCCAATTTTGTTTTGTTGTGAATTTGAAAAGTGAATTTCTGATGCTCGAATACCGAAATAAGGTAACCGGCCCAAATCCGCGGAGAAAAAAAATGGGGGTACCTTTTTGCCACAAAAAGTTGGCCCCAAAAAAAACTGACGGCTGGATCCGCCAGTGTCTGGGTCCGTCCTTGAACAATGACGCGCCCAGAAGACAAATCTGGTAAGGCAATTATTGCCCCTCCACCTCTGTTTTTGGCCCCACCAACGTTGTAGGTATTTGACACAACATTGCTCAATATGAAGGCATATTAACGTTAAAGAAGAGATTTTCCAGCAAAGGAACCCAACAAGTTGAAAAAATACAGTTCTGCAGCTCTGAATCTCACAATTTGCTTGACCAACTTCCTTGGAAACGCTTCTGCCATAACCGCTACCGTTTTTTTTGGCAGGGGTGTCTCCACAAAATTATGAGTAGGGGAGCCAGGTTTGCTCCCCCCCCCCCCCCCCCCCCCACTCCCATAGGACCGATGTTAAAATTATGCGAATCTGGGAAGGGGGGCAAAGCGATCCTGTGGGGGGAGGGGGGGGGGGGGGGGGGGGGGTCCGCCCCCCCCCCCCCGCCCCCCTCGGTGGCGACGCCCCTGGCTTTTTGCATTATATTTTTTTATATACAGAACCTCGCTGACAAGTGGAAAAATGAAGGTAAACATGAGTAAAAATGTGATGATTGCAGAATTTGGGGAAAAAACTCACATTTTCGATGTCTTATATGATAAATAAGTTTTTACGGAACGTTACGATCAGCCACGCCAAAGTGGGGGGGGGGCACCGCCCCCCGGTCCCGAAGTTGGGGGAAGGAGGGCAAACGCCCCATCGGCCCCCTGTTCCCGGACCTATGAGGGTAGGCCTTGCTAAGGCCCAAATTTAAAATCAAACTTTAATTTCTTTAAGATCAGACAACCATGTTTGTTTTAAATGCTACCTTCCAAAATTTAACTACATAGCCACTAACTTGGCTATGTCAACTCAAAACTAATGTCAAGGTGGGTTAATGTCCTTTTAAACATATCCAAAAATTATAAATACTGTTGCACCAGGGGCGGATCCAGGATTTGCATGGGGGGGGGCAACAGGCCCGATGGGCGCATTTTCCGGCACCTGACGCCATGGTCATAAGGAGCGGCAAGGTTGTCGGGGAAAAATTGCAGTTTCGCGCCAAAATAACTCATTATTGTAACACACCAACAATATTTTGACAGTGCTATGATTTGGGGCGCCCTCCATGGGTTTGGGGGCGCCCTCCTCAGATTCGGGGTGCACCTCATTGCGTTTGATGACGCACTTCCGAGTTTCGAGGGGCCCTTCCGAAGTTCCGAAATTCGGGATGCTTTTGGGGAGTCCTTCTCCGGAATTGGGGGCGCCCGCTATGGGTTTGAGGGCTTCCTCCTCGGATTTGTGGCGTCCTGTTTAGATTCGGGGTGCACTTCTGGGTTCTGTCAGCGCATCAATAAGCGCCTTCTCGACGAAAATAGCCATGTTCTTCGGTCCATTAAATGTTATTTTCCATGCTTAGATAGGGGCGCCTTCAGTGCCTCTGAACAATTATGTTGGCGGCTACTGCTTACCAGTTGGGGCGCCTTCCATTCAATACAAGTAAGAGGCTAAGAGGTGTTTGAAGGCATCAGGTGTCTCCCGAGGCGCGTAATGTGCCACTCCTGGTGCGCTTGCGGCGCCCAGATTACTAGTGAACGCCAATTTCCATTTGGGGGTGGGAGGCGGCAGGGACCCTCTACAGATCGACAAGGTCCTATAAAGGCCGGCAGAGGGCCCTCTACAACCGACAGGGCCCTCCAAATACCGACAGGGCGCCATCTGCAGATCGACAGGGCCCTTCAAAAGCTGGTAGAGGGCCCTCTCCACACTGGCTGGGGCCCTTTTTGTACGTAATTACACATACATGCCTTTAAGAGACAAGCAAGTGCTGTTATTTATTCGTGTTACGATTTTGTTATGTTCGTGTGCGTTCTTTTATGCGACGTAAGGCGTTTTGCGGGAGCCTGAAACCATCCAAAACACTCGGGCCTTCAGCCCCAGGGGGCCCTCGCTCAGTCGCCAGAGGGGCACGCCTGGCCTCCAGGGGGGGGGGACATGACTCCCTCCCCCCCCCCCCCCCGCTTGCCTACACCTTTGGGCAGGATAACACCTGGGTGCGGGCTTGCGACCCCATACTCTGTTCTGTTGCGGGGGCAGAACATTGCCAAAGTCGAGCGGTAATGACGACCCGGCAAAAGGAGGCGGGTGACTAGCCTGAGATAATGCTGGTATCCAGTCACGTATCGAAGCGGCACTCATTGCCTTGTGTAGCATTTAGCAACCAAACGCTATGTGAAGCCATTCATCCCCAAAACATGCCTTAAAACGTGTTCGTATGGGTTACAGGACAAAATGGCGAATGACATTTTGCCGAATGTCATTTTCACGAATGCATATTGTCGAAGGACACTGACGAAATGCCTTTTTGTCGAAATGTGAATTTGTCGAATAGCGAAATGGCGAATGCAAATTTTCGAAATGCATTTTTACCGACATGTCAAAATGTCGAAATGTCTTTTTGCCGAATGTCATTTTGCCGTCATGTGAAAAGATCGAAATGTCTTCCTGCCGAAATCTCATTTTGTCGACATGTGAAAAAGTCGAAATGTCATTTCGCCGAATGTTACTTCGTCGACGTGTGAAAAGGTTGGGTAATCTTTAACTAAGGTACCTGTCGTTACGCCGTGTTATGCACACTGTCACCATGGTAACATATGATAACATCAGAAAAGCAGCGGCATTGTGCACCATGGCAAAATTTCCATATTTATTCAGACGAAGCCGTTAAACCTAACCAGGCTGTGGCAGGAACAATTGTAATAACATAATCGAACCTGACCTAACCTTTACAGCAATTACGGTCGCAGGGACTCACGTTTAGAACGCTCCGCTAGTATTCGCACGCTGCGCTGCGCCCTGCGGCCCTACCGGCTGTCGCCTCCCCCCGGACTCCCCAGACCATCTCGTAGACAAAACCTAACCCTACGGCGTAAATAAGCTGTCCGGTGTGTCTACGTAACCTAACCTATCAATAATAATAACGGCTTCGTCGGAAGACATATGAAAATGTCGCCGTGGTGCACAATGCCGCTGCTTTTCTGATGTTACAATATGACTGTGTGACGTCATACTGTGCTGACATATTTTGCATAACACAGCGCACCGACAGGTACCTTAGTCAAAGATAACCAATTGGACGCGTCAATGAAGTGACATGTGGAAAATATACATTTCTACCTTTTCATATGTCGCCAAAATGAATGAATGAATGTCAAAATGAATGAATGAAAAGACATTTATACTTTTTCACATTTCGACAAACTGAGTTATACCGCCCCCAGTATGCAAAGCTTTTACGTCGGCCTATTAGTTTCGCCACATGACGGATGGGACAAAACATAATATTAATAACCGTATTTGTCACGCTGGGGTGATACGGGTTTTAACCGATCCACATAGAGAAGCACCGCCCAGTGCCCACCTGAGCACCGCCCATTGCTCGCTGCTCCCCATTCAACATGTATAGTCACATGTATGCTTCGTCATTACCGCTGACATTACACAAACACGGTGCGCGCCGCCGAACGCCAACACTGATACACTCGAATACACGTCCAAAGGCGCGACTAGCGTCATTCGTGTCTGGGTCCTATGTAGATTATAGGTAAAAGCCGATCGAGGAAAATAACTGCTAAAGGCCAGTCTCGATCCATAAACCTTCCACTCTCAAACACGATAATGTGCATACTTTGTAAGAGCGATGGAAAGATATTATCGGTTACGGCAAATTCTGGCACTTGCCGCCATTATAGTATTGAAACGAACCTGATCGTCACTGTCAAAATCCGGCCGGGACAAACACTGTTCACTACGCCACGATGTCGTTGCCAAAAATATGACCTTGAAAGGCAATGCGCTAATTGAGTTGTATTGATAAATGTTGTAGGTATATACCTAGTGCACGAAGCAACGGCCTAGACAAAGTTGTCTTTTGAAGGGCCCTTCACATCCGCTTGGGGCCTCTCCCAGCGCCAAGGGCCCTAGAATCAAGTATCGGGACCCCCCTTGGCCCAATCCTAGCTACGCCGGTAATCACAATCTGGACGAAAAGGTTCAGTGCTACCAACTACGAACAAGGACATGCGAAACAGCGCGATCATAACCATGACAACTAACAAACAAACTACCGATTCTGTCTGGCCTGTCGTCAAACGTAGTGGTACACACTAGCCGTTTTCACAATGCTTTTGTATTGCGTTGGTACCATCCGTAAAGTACCACATTCCTGAGGGACCGAACCACATTCCTGAGGAACCTAACTGCGTACAAAGTCGAACTGGCGGTCGGCGATCTTGGTTCATCTCAGCTGACTCCACGTTAGCATGGAGTCGCAGCACGTACTTACTCCGGGTCGCTCGTACTGGCGGCATAAATCATTATGATGTCTATGCCAAAGACTCGTGCATCCAAAACTTTGCCAGCAAAAGTAACACACATTCTTCTAATTATAAAGCATATGGAAATGGTTGCCACAAAGTCCGCTGGTCGTCGCCATGCTTTCATTCGTGCTTCAGCGGTGTATAGTAGCTCGCCTTATTCTGTGATATACAGGGTGATCATTTGAAACTGGGATACTAGCTAGATGACTGGGATACTAGCTAGATGACTACCAGAGACATATATTTCACATTGATATGAATGCAACGCATACCGTGCAACACCCCAATGTGGGGCATTCATGATACCATGATGCCGATCACCGTGCGCCATAGGCGTAGGAACGGGGGGCATGCCCCCCTCCCACACACACACTTTTCAGGCTGGGGGAGGGGGAGGGGGAGCAATGTTAACTGCCTCCCCTCCCACTTTTGAACGATTTCTCCTCCTCCGATCACTGATATTTGTTCGATATAAATGCTTTAAATTTGCAAAAATAATGATGAATTTACAACCCCGCAATACCAGAACCCACAAGTGTAAAAACCGAGTGGTCGGGGAGGCAAAGGCCACACTTTTTAGGATGGGGATCCAACAATATTAACTGCTCCCTGCTTTTGAGCGATTTCCAATTCTTCAATCACGGATATTGGTTCGATATGAATGCCTTTTAAGTTGGCAGAATACTAATTAATTCACAACTTCACAATCATAGGCGTAGGAACGGGCACTGGGGGGTAATGGACCCCACTTTTAGGCTGGGGGCCAACAATGATAACTGGCCTCCTCACTTTTTTCAGCGATCTATCCCTCATCGATCACTGCTGTTGGTTTAAGATGAATACCTTGAAGTTGGGAGAATAACTATTAATTCACGACCTCGAATAGGGAAGGCGCAGGGGCCATATGCCCCACTTTTTAGCCTGGATGCCCCAAACAATGATAACTGGCCCTCACTTTTGAGCAACTTCACCCTCTTCGATCACTGATATTGGTTCGAGATGAATTCCTTTGATTATATTTTTTAATACAATATATTTTTATATTGTAAAAAATGGTCATACATCGCGCCGATTCAGGACAGAAGGTCGTAAATTATTAATCTTATCAAAGCTATATACATACTCTCTGAGTCAGAGTCCTGACGTCACGCGAATGAGAAGAAAAAAAATGGTTCAGCCAATCAGATTCGAAAGTAGTCGCGTAAGGATAGACTCGCATTAGAGAAGTGCCAACCGGCGGCCACCGATTCGCTTACTAGCACCAGCTGCAAGCTGATTGGCTGATGGTATAGTCTCTGCCCGGGCTACCGACATCACCGCATTCTTTCGTCAGCACCGTATTCCTTCGCCAAAAAATCAAATATATTTGGCTGGAGAGTCTTTTCAGTCCAGAAAACTTGCAGATAGGAGTTTCCCAACACGGGCTTCAAAACTGCTATCTCAGTTCATAACCCATGTTGAAGGTGAACTATTTCCTTTAAAGCTGGAAGAATAATTATTGATTATTATCTCAATCATAGGCGTAGGGAAGGGGGCCGGGACCATATGCCCCACTTTTTAGCCTGGGGTCCAACAATGATAGACCTGCCGATAGGTCCTGCTCTGCAGACTGCCGCGTGTCGGTGCCTGCGCGTTCACGCTGTCCGACTTGCGAGCGGCAGTACTTTGTATGAGCGGGTCAGCCGCCCGCGGTGAGGACGGCGTCTGTATCCACAGGTCTTTTGACGCGATTGGCACGGTGCTCCTGCATTTGGTCAATTCCAGCATCTCTCTCTTGGATGTTCCTCAATCCTGGAAACACTCCCTCGTTTACCCAAACCATAAAGCCGATGAGCCTTCTAATCCATCCAACTTCCGGACAATTTTCATAGTTCCGGTGATCTCCAAAATTGTAGAGCGGGCCGTCCATCAACCTAGCTCTACAATTACCTCTTCCAAAACCACTTCCTTTCCTCAACTCAGCACGGTTTTCGTCCTCGTCACTCGACGGAAACCACCCTGATATCCATATACGATCATATCCTTTCCGCTAACGACCGTGGAGAGCTGTCCCTCCTCTCATTCCTGCTGGATTTGAGCAAATGTTTTGATGTGATAGACCACGCTAAATTATTGACAAAATTGCAGCTTTACGGAATTGATATTACTTGGTTTTCTGTTTATCTTCGCAATCACACTCAGAGCGTCAGAGCTTCACTGACGCCCTGGGCAACACACAAATTTGATATATTCAGACGCACATTCACAATTTGTGTGCACACACACAAAATACACACACAGACGCACACAAATTGTGAAAAATGACAGACAGACAGACAGACAGACAGACAGACAGACAGACAGACAGACAGACAGACAGACAGACAGACAGACAGACAGACAGACAGACAGACAGACAGACAGACAGACAGACAGACAGACAGACAGACAGACAGACAGACAGACAGACAGACAGACAGACAGACAGACAGACAGACAGACAGACAGACAGACAGACAGACAGACAGACAGACAGACAGACAGACAGACAGACAGACAGACAGACAGACAGACAGACAGACAGACAGACAGACAGACAGACAGACAGACAGACAGACAGACAGACAGACAGACAGACAGACAGACAGACAGACAGACAGACAGACAGACAGACAGACAGACAGACAGACAGACAGACAGACAGACAGACAGACAGACAGACAGACAGACAGACAGACAGACAGACAGACAGACAGACAGACAGACAGACAGACAGACAGACAGACAGACAGACAGACAGACAGACAGACAGACAGACAGACAGACAGACAGACAGACAGACAGACAGACAGACAGACAGACAGACAGACAGACAGACAGACAGACAGACAGACAGACAGACAGACAGACAGACAGACAGACAGACAGACAGACAGACAGACAGACAGACAGACAGACAGACAGACAGACAGACAGACAGACAGACAGACAGACAGACAGACAGACAGACAGACAGACAGACAGACAGACAGACAGACAGACAGACAGACAGACAGACAGACAGACAGACAGACAGACAGACAGACAGACAGACAGACAGACAGACAGACAGACAGACAGACAGACAGACAGACAGACAGACAGACAGACAGACAGACAGACAGACAGACAGACAGACAGACAGACAGACAGACAGACATACGCTTATCAAATAGTAATATAGATGTTATATGGAATCACTGGAGGATCGAAAGGGGGCGGCAGGGGCCAAAATCCCCCCCCCCACACACACACACACACACATATTCCAAGCTCGACAGGGGCGGCAATAGAAATTATCCCACCCCCAAAATCCGCTGAAACTGGCGATGCAAATGGGTACTGCCTGCGATAAAATAAATACTTTTTGCGAAATAAATATATGTTTTGCCTCATTCCTGTTTCCACTATTTGCTAGCATTTTGATGGCAGTAGGGTACGGGGAAGCACTCGCCGTGGACCCCTACCGGCCGGGCTGTCTAATGCTGGCCGCCATCTTGCCGGTACCAAAAAGGCGGCCGGGCGCGCGGCCGCCCGTGTTAAAGGCTGGGAGGCGGGTACACCGGCTGACATTTTACAATATATTGAGCGAACTACTAGTCGTTAGCGCAATATGACTACCACTACAACTTTCCAAATTGAATGGAAAATGATTTTAGGTGTTCATATTTTTGTTGTTTTTTTCACGAAAAAAAATATATAGACACCTAGAATAATTTTCCATTCAATTTGGAACGTTGTAGTGGTAGCCATATTTCCATACCACAAGTATTTCGCTCAATATATAGTAAAATGTCAACCGGTGTACCCGCCTCCCCATTCTTTAACACGGGCGGCCGCGCGCCCGGCTCCTTTTTGGTACTGGCAAGATAGCGACCGGCATTAGACCAGTCTTCCGGCCAATGAGCGTTCCTTCCATGTTATAGAGTTCAGTGCAGTAGGGATAGGGAAAGTGGCGCGTCGGACGCTATTTTGGAGTGATTTACAACCGTTGTATTTGGATGAGGCGGCAATGCACTTATACATTGAGGTTCCTGTTAACTCTTTGCTATTCGGTATCTCCGGAATCGGAGGACCAAACATCAGCTGGCATGACTTTCTTGTGATGCCTCAACCCCGCGCCCCCTGTATCTGTCCGTCTATCCGGCACCGCTCAGTTTATTCAGTTTAAAAGTCATAGTTAATTCACGTGCTGAATTGGTGCGACTTTTGAATGCATTTTTTTACGTCACCCCCAATCCATCTCGAACACCAACCAACCCATCTCAGACACAGCTATTGCTATTTAGCCCTATTTGTAACAAGGGGGGGGCGGATTCCGCCCCCCCCCCCCCCCCTCATGTTTTTCGCAGATATCTCCAGCGTCAGCTGCGGGTTTGGTTAACTCTACTGACAGGAAGTTAACGGGAACCTCAATGTATAAGTATATATTGCCGCCTCATCTAATTGCAATAGCGTCACCTGCGCCGGTTTGGTCACATGTGGTTAACAGGAGCCTTAATGTATAAGGGCATTACCGCCTCATCTAATTACCGCAAACATGAGTTTCTTATTGGATGCTGATGAAAATTTCCAAATAGTTGAAAAGTTTTATAATTCAATTGATTACCAATGGTATATAATGCTTATGCAAAATATGTTTCGTTTAGGAGAAAAAATGTACTTAGTTGTCAAACCATGCACCCATTGTCTCTATCTTGAAGCGGCAAGCCCGCGCTACCTAGTTATTAAGTTACCTTGGGACAGATAGACAAACAGATAGACAGACAGACGGACAGACGCTTATCAAATAGTAATATAGACTAGCGCCTTGTGCTCGCTCCGCGTCGCAATCCAATAGACTCGCAATCCCGATAGATGGATGGAGATTTGTATTTTTTTACTTGGCGGGCTTGGCGGGCTTGGGGGGGTTGGGGGACTTGCAGGGCTTGCGGGGCTTGCGGGGCTGGTCTTTTTCTACTTGTTTTTACTTTTTTCACTTTTTTGAATTGGTGCGGATACCTCCATCCCGGAGATGCCAGCTAATCTTCCAGCGGAGCGGACGGGTTAGCACTAGTAGTTGCCTATGTAAGGAAATTAACTCACGTGCTCCTCTGCCACCCAGCAGGCAGCAGGAGGCCAAAGGCTGCGACGCTGCGTGTAAAAATATAACTTATGTTAGAACGGCTGGGCGTAGGCCCATGAAATTTTGGGACTTTTCCTAGAATTGAATACCGCATTTGGAGTCCAAATTTTCAGTTCTTAACCTCAACAGAGGCGGTTCCAGGGCACAGTTTTGGGTGGGTTCGGAGGCGATATTTGGCGATAATACGGAAATGCGATCTTCACGGTTTCTTCCTAACGGCCTCAAGTATGAAGGAGTTACATCGTTTTACGGTGATTGCAACAAGTGAAAATGGGTTGATGTTAATGAAATCTTATAAAAATTGCATGGCAGAGGCGGTTTCAGGGGCTTGAAAAAGGGGGGTTTCCAGGAAGTATTCAATGCTTGGCGGGAAGCAAATAGAGCAATGTAAGGGGAATTTATAGTTATCAAGATGTAAAAGATAGCTTCTGCTTCTATTATTTGCATAATTTTTTACATATATAGTTTCAGGGGCGTGTTCAGGCACATGGAAAAGGGGGTAACTGGCATGGTGATGACGATATGCCAGCGATAACGGCGCAATAGACGGTTAGCTTATAATGATATATGCACATATAAGGCCAGAAAAGGGAAAAAGTCATTTTTTTGCAGAGGCGCGCTCAGGAATGGAAGAAAGGGGGTCATATTATTGCAAGGAAACTATGAGGCATGGGCGTACAATGACATAACATACTGCAGTTTCGGATGAAACACGCACCACAGGCTACTCTACGAACGATTATAAGATAATAGGCGAGTCCAGGTAGGGTAAAAGGGGGGTAAGCAATGTTAATTGAAGTTGTAAGTGAAATAGTCACTGTTGACTAGTTAGTATCATAATAGCGGATAATATACTTATCAAAAGGTCTTGCGCCGCCCCAGTTTGGATCCTGGATACGCCTATGATGAAGTACAACATGTAAAAAGGAACTATCTACGATCAGTAACATATTTATAGTGCTGGGTAGCAACTTGTCTGCGGTTAATGTTTTTTCCCAATTTGACCTCCCTTTTTCACTAACCTGGTACCGCCTATGGCAAAAATATTATTTTCAACTGTTTTGTCTAATGTCACAATCACATACCATTTCATTTATCAAAAAAACAACATCAAAAAATGGTTTTATTACGCATTTACTTCACCCCCATATTGAGTGCCCTGCACACGCCTATGATTTTTGAATTTTCAAACGCCACCGTCATATATCCATTTCCAATTCAATCTCTATCGATTCGTATTAGTTGTGTTAAAATCGGTCGATAAACATGAAAGCTATGTTGGATCAAAAATACCACTAAAATTTGTAGTTTTTGCCCCCCTGTTGCCCCCCTATCCAAAATGTATATTTGTATTATTATTTAGAAATGTAGATCGTGTTGAGGGGAACCAAACACCGTTTCATTTTTGCAAATCGGACGGGTAGATCTCGAGATCTCCGGGGGGCGGAATCCGCCCCCCACCTGTTACACATAGGAGCCAGGAGCCTGTTACAAATAGGGTTAACTCACTTGTAATTTAACGAATTTCTCCAGAATGAAGGTTCCCTTTTCACAAAGGCACGTGAATTACACACATATTGTTGACTGTTTTCCCAGCTCGGAACTACAGACGCCGTTCAACTATTAATATTTATCGGCATTCTCCTGGACGGAGGCTCCATGCTCACAAAGGCAAGTGAATTCAGTGACGTCATGACGCCGTGCCGGTGCAGTATGTGCAGCTACTGATACGTGCCGAGTTGCAACGGCCCTGGACGGAGTTTTGGTGCCTTATTGAGCGGGTTTCGAGACCCCCTTGATTGGTTTGTACAGTTCAAGGTCAAGGCAAAGTTCAAGGTCAAGGTCAGGTCACAAAAGGTCACTCACTATGCGTAGACAATTCCCAAAAGTCATGCAATGCATGTTTTATGGGTTATTTTACACATAGTATTCGATAGTGATGGTTATTTTACGATCTGACCTCATTTAAGTGAAGTTAGTGTCAAGCTTAGGTGAAGTTCAGGTCACATATGGTCAAAATTTGAAATTGATAAATATAAATACAAAATGCACTTTTCTAGGCCAGTTTTGTCTCAGAAATACTGTGTTGGCATTTATTTGTCTGTATCTGGTCATTAACCCTCGCCCTACGGGAGCTTTTTTCACCTTCGCCCTACGGGGGTCCTAAAAAGACCCCCCCTTGTTAACTTGCAAACCAAACAACATAGAGCAACGCGGTAAGAACCAACATGTTGCCTGTCATGTTTGGAATCTAACGGTATGCAATTTTTAGGTTTCGGGTCAACGAGTGACCTTCCAGGTCAAGTGAATGACCTCGATCGACCACGTCCAGAACAGCGATTTTGCTCTGTCAGAAAACCTCAAAATGAGAAATTGACAAATGTAAATAAAAAGGCATGTCCCTAGACCAGTTTTGACTCAGAACTACAGAAAAGGTAATTATTTATTCGTATCTGGCCAAAAAAGTCAAAAAACTTATTTAAAAAATGACGTCATAAATGTCTTACACTTAGGGAGCCATCACTCAGTCAAAAATTGAGATATTTCTTTGAAATTTGGTTTGAGTATTTTACATACTCAGTTCTCTCACATATATTCCGTTTTTTTAAACATCTTCGAAAAATTTGATTTTTTAGTGATTTTTCTGAAGAAAAAAAACAGTTTTTGTTCATTTTGGGAGTTTTTTTTTCTCGAAAATCTGAGATTGCCATTTTAAAGAAAATTCCATTTGATATCTTTGCCTAATTGCGTTTCTAATTTGCTTCAAAACTCTGTTTTCTACGGTTTGTCAAACATTTATCGTTTTTCCACCAACATGACGTCATCAAAACATCATTATTTCCCAAATTTCTCGAACAAATTCAATGAAATTTGTACACCTTACGTATAATTGTTGTATACTTAGCTACAAAAAAAAATCAGCAAGATGCACTTAATTTATCAAAAGTTATGCAAGAAAAATATCAGGGGGTCGTTTTAGGACACCCCCGTAGGGCAAGGGTTAAAAGCTAAAAAAAAACGCAATTTCACAATATGACGTCACGAGTCACATATTTGGTCAAAATTTGAAAGTGATAATTATAAATACAAATGGCATGTTTCTAGACCAGTGTTGTCTCAGAAATACAGTGCTGGCATTTGTTTGTTTTCATCTGGTCAATAAAAGCCACAAAATGCAATTTCACAATAAGATGTCATGAGCTACTCATACTTAGGGAGCCATAAGTCAGTCAAAAAAGATTATATTCATTTGAAATTTGGTTTGTATGTTGCTGGAACACCATTCTTGCACATATATTTCGGGTTTTTATATTTGTTAAAAAAAATCCCCCACCCAAAAAAAATGGGGACAAAAATCAAAGATTTCAAAATTACGGGATAGCCGTTTGAAGGAACGTTCAATTTGCTATCTTTCCGTTTTTTGTTTGTTTTAGTTTATCTTAAAATGTCACCATTTTACAGCTGCTTAGTTTGGGTGATTTTATCGCTAATTTCGCGTAAAGTGACGTCACAAAATGGTGTATATCTTTTTACAAAATCGACGAAATAGCTTGAATATTTTTGAGCCGACGTAGAATTGATGTGGAAGAAGGTACTGAAAGTCTCAGGTTGATATCTGGAACGGTTTTTAAGTTATCGCTAATATTCGACAGGGGGCAACATCCCCCGGTCAAGCGCGGGTTAAAAGGTGGCTTAACACATTAGTGCCCGAATATTTGTTTAGCATGTCCTACTATGTCAACTAACATGTCAATTTAGCATGCCCTACTATACCTTTCCATCTTGTCTTTCGAATAAAAAAGTGTTATCCTGTGTTTTGAGTTGCCCAGATTGTTATCCGTTTTCAATTTTCTGCCAAGTATGATTACATTAGTCATACACGATGATGCTATACCACACTGGTCATATCCTGTTCTTATCCTGTAGAACGGTAATGACGACATGTATTTGGACAGCTAGAGCCCTTCACGGGACACATTTTCAGCCCCCATCCCGTTCCAGCCCATTCAGCCCTCTTCCACTTTAACGTCCGACACATCATATTTTATATCTACTTATTCAGGCGATAATAATTTGATATGATTGACCAAGTTATCCTTGCATATCTCTGTAATCCCATCCTGTCCACTGCATTTTGGTTTCTAGAAGCAGTGATCAAGTTAAAGTTGGAGCACCAGAAGCTGCCTTCTATAATTCAATGAAAATTGTCCGGCACGCAACATAACTATTTTCCACATGGCAGAAGGAAGATGCGCATGCAACCAACAATATTTACGTGCGATTTAGTTGCAAGCCACTCGTAATGCGGGTATTGTGCTCACTGTGATGAGAGTGGCTATCATAAGGCGTCTGCTTACAGTTATTATGCTTGTAGTTGTCGGTCCGTTTATTATCGCGTCTCACTTTCTAGATTTTAAGTTAGGCCGAAGGAACATTGTAAGTATATCTGATGTATAATGGTCTGGGAAGTTTCTTATAAAATAGCTGAAGAATGGCCACAGATATGAATGAGGAGAGTCAAATGACATTAAATAAAATCCCCTCATTAAAAATGAGGCAATTGGATTCAACGTTTGGTTGGTAATATCCTATTTGCAAGTGTTATACGGAATATGTTGTATGCTGTTCTGTGGTGTTGGGAGTATGCTGTATCTGAAGTATGCTGTATGCTGAGTATGCTGTTCAAATTCTTATTCGTGCCGTGCGTGGCTGAGAACATTTCCCCTCGCTATCTTGTAATATTTCGTGGTCAAGTTATATAGGTATTCGGCACCGGAAGCGATATCAGGGATGGGTGTATTGCTGCTGAATTAAAGTGCTTAATGGAGCCCGAGCGCGTGCTCAGTGCATCAGCTACTTCGTTATTTGAGCTTTCGATCTTCTGCTGTGTGACATCCTTGCAGTGCAGATCCTTGCAGTGCTGATCCTTGCAGGCTGACCCGTTTGTTAATTCAGACTGTTGCAGGTCCCAGGGTAGGTAGGTAATAGGTTTTAGTGGCATGGAACCTCAGAATTTACGGCGCCCTAAAACCCAGTTCCGAATCACCACCACTACTACACCCAGAATAAGTAGTTGAAATCGTGTTAGCGAAGCTAAAATATGATGAGGGGGCTAGCACTTCATGGAGTGGGAATCTCGTACGGGAATGGGAACGGGACGGGAATGGGTAGGAATGGGGCAAACTTTGGGAAATTAACGGGTTGGAACGGGTTACGGGACAGACCATATATGTTTTAGCACCACAAAAAGTCCAATATGCTGAAACGGGTGGGAATAGGAGCCCCATCAATTATGAATTCGTATTGGAACGGGTTTGGGTCTGGCTGAATGGGCTGGAACGGGATGGGGGCTGAAAATGTGTCCCGTGAAGGGCTCTAGAGGGGGCCCTGTGTCTATGGGGGGCCCATATCACTGACTGCGGTTACTACCTTGGCGAAATCCTGGATACGCCTTTGGAAAAGGTAAGTTCCAACACTGTAGTGTATCCAGATACGTTTTAGACCAGGCTGCACGACGGAGCTGTCCTGCAGGCTGACCGTCCGTCGTCAGTTAATTAAACCTCAATACATATTTGAAGTTTCAGATATCAACGCCAAACTTTGTGCTGTTTATGCTACATCAATTTTACATATGCCTTTAAAAGTTCCATGAAGTCGGTCAAGTATTTTGGGAGATAATGACATTTTAGTGATGTCATGTCACGCCGTTTTTTGGTGAAATAACGATAAATGTTTGAAAATGAGTATAAATCGAGTTTTGAAGCAAATTGCAAATAAAAGCGCCAAAGGAAAGGAAATGACAATCTCTTTAAAATGTGGCTATTAGATTTGGGAAATTTTGAGTTTTTCCCCCCTCCCCATATAATATAAAACCAATTTGGGGAAGCTCCACAAAATCCAAATTTTCAAAAGTATTCAAATAACAGAATACATATTTGAGGACATCGCGTAGAAAGCACCCAAGCCTAATTTCAAACAAATTTGTCATATTTAATTCAATTATGACTCCCCATGTATGACTAATTTGACAATTTCGCGTATGTTTGAGATGCGTCTTAATGAGATGCGTCTTGAACTTTCGATTGCCGCCTTGCGCGTCTCGCTGCGAGTATTAGTTCGGAAGATAACGAGGGGCAGATATTCCCCCCCCCCCCATGCGTTCGGCTGAAAACCCCTGCGAAGCGCGGGTTAACAGTTGTCAGAAACACTGGATTCACAACCCTAAATTGACATGACCTATGTTGAATACTCGTCAACCACTTAGCCGGATATTTTTTAAAATAATACATTTAGTCCGAATATTTGAATTGATGGATGTATGGGATCACAACCCTATGCTAAGTAGAGCTTGTGCGTGGGCCCTGACCCCTACCACCCGATGACGTACTTCCATTTTTCAACGTCAGAATTTGGTGGCAAATGTTTAACGCGTTCGATGTTTGGAACACGGTCCGCCCAGCTCCTGATTTCATCTGACCGATTTGCGGCCGATGCCACCGACCGCAGGTCATCCCGGTCAGAAGCGAATATCGAGCGCAGAAGCAACTCGAACTCACCTTGCCAGGGTGGGCGAATTTCCTGCCCAACACTCTACCAACTGAGCTACGTGGGCGGAGATGAAGTGTGAGGTCACCAAAAATTAACCAATTCTAAAGTGGAAATAATTTTACGGCTGGCCAGTGGCGGAACTAAGTTAGGGAAAATCAGGCTATCCCCAAAAAAGTAGGTAAACGTATGTGTTGTCCCCCCCCCCCCCCCCACCCAACCATGCTAGGAGGAATTGTTTTTTGTTCCGGGAAGCCATATACCCCCATCCCCCCCGTCAACAACTTTTCGCTGACGAAACAGAGCGACATTTCCCCTCCCAAAAGAAGCTCGAAACCTAGATCCGACACTGAGGCTGCCCCCCCCCCCCCCCCCACGTACTTTCAAAACATTCCTACGCCCATGTGGGGGTGCCAGCCCCGTTGCCCCGCCCCCTGGATCCACTCCTGTGCTGCACCCTTGGACTCGCCGTTTTTACGTTTTTTTCCTAACCGCCACCCATTAACCCTATTTGTAACAGGCTCCTGGCTACCCCTATTTGTAACAGGGGGGGGGCGGATTCCGCCCCCCCCCCGGAGATCTCGAGATTTACCCGTCCGATTGTCAAAAATGAAACGGCGTTTGGTTCCCCTCAACACGATCTACATTTCTAAATAATAATAAAATCTAAATTTTTGATAGGGGGCAACAGGGGGGCAAAAACCACAAATTTTAGTGGTATTTTTGATCCAACATAGCTTTCATGTTTATCGACCGATTTTAACACAATTAATACGAATCGATAGAGATTGAATTGGAAATTGATATATTGCAGTGGTGTTTGAAAATTCAAAAATCATAGGCGTGTGCAGGTCACTCAATATGGGGGTGAAGTAAATGCGTAATAAAACCATTTTTTGATGTGTTTTTTTAAGAAATGAAATGGTATGTGATTGTGACATTAGGCAAAACAGTTAAAAATCATATTTTTGCCATAGGCGGTACCAGGTTAGTGAAAAAGGGGGGTAAAATTGGAAGAAAAAAAATATCAACCGCAGACAAGTTGCTACCCAGCACTATAAATATGTTACTGATCGTAGATAGTTCCTTTTTGCATGTTGTACTTCATAATAGGCGTATCCAGGATCCAAACTGGGGCGGCTCAATACCCTTCGATAAGTATATTATCCGCTATTATGATTCTAACTAGTCAACAGTGGCTATTTCACTTACAACTTCAATTAACATTGCTTACCCCCCTTTTACCCTACCTGGACTCGCCTATTGTCTTATAATCGTTCGTAGAGTAGCCTGTGGTGCGTGTTTCATCCGAAAACTACAGTATGTTATGTCATTGTACGCCCATGCCTCTTAGTTTCCTTGCAATAATAGGACCCCCTTTCTTCCATTCCTGAGCGCGCCTCTGCAAAAAAATGACTTTATTCCCTTTCCTGGCCTCATATATTCATATATAATTATAAGCTAACCGTCTATTGCGCCGTTATCGCTGGCATATCGTCATCACCAAGCCAGTCACCCCCCTTTTCATGTGCCTGAACACGCCCCTGAAACTCTATATGTAATACATTATGCAAATAATGGAAGCAGAAGCTATCTTTTACATCTTGATAACTATAAATGCCCCGTACATTGCTCTATTTGCTTCCCGCCAAGCATTGAATACTTCCTGGAAACCCCCCCCCCCCCCCTTTTCAAGCCCCTGAAACCGCCTCTGCCATGAAATTTTAATGATATTTCATTAACATCAACTAATTTGCACTTGTTGCAATCACCGTGAACCGATGTAACTCCTTCATACTTGAAGCAGTTACGAAGAAACTGTGAAGATCGCATTTCCGTATTATCGCCAAATATCGCCTCCGAACCCACCCAAAACTGTACCCTGGAACCGCCTCTGTTCAGGTTAAGAACTCAAAATTTTGACTCCAAATGCGGTATTCAATTCTATGAAAATTCCCAAAATTTCATGGGCCTGCTCCCAGCCGTTCTGGAGATATCTGCGAAAAACATGAGGGGGGGGGCGGAATCCGCCCCCCCCCCCCCCCCTGTTACAAATAGGGTTAAAAGGTGACCAGGAGTGCCCCCACCCTCAATCCCAACGACGCACGACACATTACGTTAGCACCAGAGAACAAAAGAGAAAATGGCGGTTGCGGCACTCCCAGCTAGGAAATGGAAACAAACATAAAAGCATATGAAGAGAGGTAGTTTGGGTGATATAAAAGAAGGCGGAAAGTAGTCATTGTTGAAAACAGCAAATGACTGCCCCCCAACTACGTCCCAGGATATCATCCTCACCCATCCTCATCCAGGACAGGATGAGAATGGATGCATTCACTGTGTAAGTAAAGGGGATATCAGTCATACAGGGCGGAGGACAAATTCTGGTCTATTTGCCAGTTTTCTTGCTGGTACTTTGTGGACCCCACTCAGTTAAGCTGCAGTGGAGTTCACGCATGGGCCGTGAACATTTCCAGTTTGAAAAATGCATACGTTGTACGTGAACAAACTCATAAGAGATGCACGGCAGACACATATAGCTGACTGAGCTATAAGGCCATCAGCGTCGCCTCAGGGTCGTTGACTTGGCGCCAGTTTGCGCGCCCACGTGTCCGTCCAATACCAACCTCGTGCAGCTGCCCTGCAGCATAAGTGGGCAATGTTGGGCTTTTACTAGCTTGGAAGTTGGAATTGATTATGGAGGCGCAGAGCACGGACACATGACGAAACGATGCACAAACATACATTTGTCAATGGTAGGTATGTGTAGTGTGACTCGGGTGATTGTACGGCAAATATTTGCTCACGACTGATGCAATTGTATCATATCTTCCAGGAAGGACTAATTGAATAGAGTTTGAATGGGCAGCATTCGAGTTCGTGTTTGAATTAGTGACGATGAGTATATGTCACAGGCGTAGGTGTTTGCCATCAATCCATTTCACTCCAGGTCTCGGCAGCTAAATGGCATTGATCCAAGTCATTCACATTCCCTAATACCTATGTATATGTACTTATGTACTTAGTTGCCAATTTGGTTCCACCACTCGTTCTGCAATAATGCATACTTGAGATCATTGATCTATAGAGATCCCATGAAGTGTTGGCTCAGATCCTAGATAAATGCAAGCCAACTATTGAGGGCGAAGAGGTTGCGGCACTATTTTATCTCCATCTAATCAAGTGAGCTTACACAAAGGCGGATCCAGCCGGCCGTTTTTTTTTTTGGGGGGGGGAGCTAACCGTTTTTAGCGGACCTTACCTATCCCCAATTCCGAATTTCTTCCCGGATTTTGGCCACTTTATTTTGCAGTTACACGATTTTTTAAAGCTTCTTGACCTTTTGGGATATCGAAAAAGGAACAGGGGCGGATCCAGAGGAACCACAGAGGCCATGCCCCTCCCCCCCCCCCCCCCCCCCCCCCCCCCCTCCCCCCCCCCCCCCTCCCAAAGGTCCTGATACTATATTTTGTCCCACCCCCACCCCCCAACGGTCAGACGTACAGTTGTAAAAATTGCCTTTGCAGCAGTCAAAATCCAGCTATCCACAGTGAAAAACTTGCAAATTTCGCGCCGCTTCGCGGCATAACACAATACGCAATTGTTTATACAAATTTCTAAAATGGGAAAATGAATTCATTAAGTGGCTGGCAGTCTCTCCTTGGCAGTACCTAATTGCTAGCCCCAGGGCCCACTCCCTTCATAAAATATTAACTTTCAAGCGGGCTACATGTTTAGCTTGCCTGCCGAGTTCCAAAAAAAGCGACGCGAACGCAAAGACGCGGACATCGGCACCCGGAAGCTGCTCCAGCGGTGCCCAACTTGCTGGAAGAGCTATTAGTAAGACTAGGCCAGGACCATCTCCCCAAGCCATCTCGCCCAGGCTCCTCCAGATCTGCAGGGACCATTTATGTGCGGAGAAGTCGTTCTGCTTTCGGGGAACGCGGAAAAGAAAATGTGTGCGGAAAATTATGTGCGGTATATATATATATATATATATATATATATATATATATATATATATATATATATATATATATATATATATATATATATATATATATATATATATATATATATATATATATATATATATATATATATATATATATATATATATATATATATATATATATATATATATATATATATATATATATATATATATATATATATATATATATATATATATATATATATATATATATATATATATATATATATATATATATATATATATATATATATATATATATATATATATATATATATATATATATATATAAATATATATATACATAAGTTAGTTTAGTTATTTTGTGTCTTAGTTAACTGTTGCCGAATTAAAGCCCATTAACACGCGCACTGACGGTGGTTCGCGCCAACCACGAACTGCCGGGGGGGGGGGATTTCCAACCCCCCCCCCCCCTACGATCTCGAAAACAACGCAACGTAGCGACAAGCAGAAAACGGTGTTAGATAGTATTTCGGCTATATATGAGTGCCCTTGATAAAATCGTCTATATCTCGATAACTAAAAGAGCTAGCGACGCGAGGAAAAAGTCTTCGAAAGATAATTGAATTTGCTGCCACTAAGGTTGGATCACAATTGACCTCAGATCAATAGTCAAGTCAGCAGAAGCCATTTAATTTGAAACATTCTCAAAATTGCCGCATTGTTTTTAAGGAATAACTTTTTGACAGAAGAACGATAGAGCAAAAAACAATTCACCATTGTGTTAGTCTCGTCGATTCGCATCGAATCATATATTGGGTGACCTGGTTAGGTCATATCCAAAAATTGGCCTGACCTGAGGTCAGGTCAAGGTCAACTTTTTCATCAGTTGATTTGTCTCGACAAGCCGAATGCAATGGGGAAAACAAAACATTGCTTTACCTTGATTTGGTAAAGAGTTATCGAAGAAAAACCATACGTGACCTGGAGTCACCTGAGTTGACCTCGTAGAAGTCAAGCAACAGAGATGTGACATAGGCCTTTGCAATTGGGACAAGAGTGGTGGATCGGGTGAAAATTGGTCAAATTTAGCGATTTCCTATGGATTAATACTTGTTTTCATTTTTTCCCCATTGAATTATAATGTAGAGGTCACGAAATCAACCTGACCTTAGGTAACCTATATACAAATTTGAGATACACGAATTGCAGGTACTTATCACATGATGACATCCTGTGAGTTTCAAACCGTTTGGTCAATCACTTTGGCTGTGGCACGACCGAAACTTTTAGAGGTGGTGTCACTTAACTTGAACTTTTGACCTGACCTGAGATGACCCGAGGTCAAAAATTTCACAACGTGTAGGTAAATGATGCCCACAAAGCTGTGCCAAATTTCGCGGCGCTGCGTGCCGCCGTTGAAACTCCGATTACAATACTATAGAGATTACTATACCGATTATATACTATACAGAGTGATCGTGTAAAAAGTTTTTGGGGGCGTCGCCCCTCCCCCCCCCCCCCCCCAGCTCCAAAGTTGTGGGGGTGAGTTGCCCCCACTGCCCCCCCCCCCCCCCGGTTCCCACTCCATAGCTGGAGCCGCCAGCTTTCACGCGCGCGGTGAAACGACACCTCGTGTCCACTACGACGGCCGACGGACACCAACAAAATGACTGATCTCAGTGACCCATGTGTGTGTCGGGACGTATGTGAATGCTTGTGGTTTTAGGTTTTAGGCTGTGCGACTGTGTGTTCTCTTTCTCTGCATGTTCTACTCCCCCACTTGACCCGGGGCTTAACCCGCGCGGCGCTGGGGTCTCCATCCGAACGTGCGGTGCTGGGGGGTAAATTTTACCCCCCTCGTATCTTCCGAACCAATAACCGCAGCGAGACGCGCAAGGCGGCGATCGAAAGCTCTCAGTGAAAAGAATCTAACGCACTCCCGAAATTATTAGCATAAGGTCACATGTCAGGTCACGGTCAGGTCAAGTGTCAAAATTTCAGTATTTGGGTTTTTGGGCTATACTTTCCATCCAAAGCGTTGTATTGCAACTATTATCTCACAAAGTGCTTCCAAATGTATAATGCATCTCCCGCATAAGTAAAAGTGAAATTTTAAGCAAAGGTCAGGGTCAAGGTCAGGTCACAAAAGGTCACAGGTCTACGAAAGCCATTCGACACATGTTGTATGGGTTATTTTACACGTATAATTCGATAGAAGCAGCCATGTTCACAGCCTGACACCATATAATCGCCCTCAGGTCAAGGTCAGGTCACAAATAAGGTCAAAATTTGAAATTGATTTATCTAAATAAACATTGCATGTTTCTAGACTAGTTTTGTCTTAAAAATACAGTGGTGGCATTTATTTGTCTGTATCTGGTCAGTAAAGGCCAAAAAACGCAGTTTAAAAAAATGACGTCATGAGTTACTTATTCTTAGAGAGCCATAAGTCAGTCAAAAATAAAGAAATTGCTTTGAAATTTGGTTTGAACATCGTTCATACTCGGCTCTCTAATACATCTTCCGTTTTTTTTTAAATTTCAAACAGAAAACTTTTGTGGAAATTCTTCCCCAAAAATATTTTTTTTTCATTTTTTGGGGTCAAAAACCCAAAATTGTGAACATCTGAGATCGACATGTTAAAGACGATTTTATTTCCTTTCTTTTGACGCCTTTTATTTGCGATTTGCATCAACACGCTTTTTTCTACGATTTTTCAAACATTTAACGTTTTTTCACCAAAAATGACATGACATGACGTCACTAAAACGTCATTATCTCCTCAAAATTGTGACGAATTTCAACGAAATTATAACACAAGATGTACAATTAATGCACCATAAGGTACCGAAAGTTTCACTTTGATATATGTGATAGTTTTCAAGTTATGGAGAAAATCTGGGAGGGGGGTAAAATTTACCCCCCCCCCCCCCCCCCCCCCCCCCCCAGCGCCGCGCGGGTGAATAGCCACGCCATCCCCGCCACGTAAATACATACATATATACGCTCAAATACCTCGACTTTGACCTTTGACCTGACCGTGACCTGACATGTGACCTCAATGTAACTCTTTTGAGTATGCTTTAGATGTGTTTAATTGAGAGCTTTCGAATCCCGCCTTGTGCGTCTCGCTGCGATAATTGATTCGGAAGATCCCCCCTCCCCCGTCAATGGCATTCGGCTGAGACCCAAGTCAAGGGCGGGTTAATTTTTTTGACATGACAGCCAGAATGGACCTGTGTGGCTAGATTTCCAAATTTTACATCTATATAGACATGTACATACATCATAGACATGTACATACATGAAATATACATCATAGTTTAAAAATGCTTACATAACTATTAACTATTCATCACTTTATTGGTGTTCCTTGCAGGAAGGTTCAAATGAATATGACATGACATTCATTCATTAGTCATGTACTTGGTTTAAGGTTTTGGAGTAATGTCCAACACTAATCTATGCTTTTGTCCAGTTCATCTAAGTTCCAAAATATCTGCTGAAAACTGGGTAAGTGAATATCTTTCAGCTGTGCAACTTTCAAATATGGAATCAATTCGGCAAAACTAGCAGTGATTGTGTCATAGAAAAATGCGCATGTTTTTATTGCAAAATAGGCCTATTTGGCCTGCGTTAGTTTCCGCTACTGTGTGTTTTCTTTTATTTTCAGCATCTTGCAGTGATCGTGATACTTGTTATCGAAAGCTTTGCTAATACCTATAATATAAAACATCATTGAGTTATTATTGTCATTATACGCCATCTGTCATGGATCAGTTAGAATAACTATATATGTATATGTGTGTGTGTGCATCTGGTCGTATGGCCTATAACAGGGGTGTAGCTTCTCCAGAAAAGTGGGGGGAGTAGCTGGGAAAAATCGCTTAAAGTACCATGAAAATCCACAAAAATACAGATTTATCTCTATTATTATACTTGATTATACTTCCTCGTCCAAGTGGGGTGGGGTGGGGGGGGGGGGGGGTGTGAAGCCAACTCAACTGATTAGGATCCTACAACCCTGGCCTGTAACTAAATTGCACAGAACAGTTAAAATGTGCATCTCGCCTTAAACTTCCCCCCCCCCAGTGGCCGTTTTTTGCCTCGACTGGGGGGGGGGCAGGAGCCGTGACTGCGGGGTTTTTGCCACCGCAATTAACATGTTTGACGAGTCCCTGGAAAGCACAACGACTTTTCCGCACATAAATGGTCCCAGCGGATCTGGAGGAGCCTGCAGGCGCGAGATGGCTTGGGGAGATGGTTCTGGCCTGGTCTCACTAATTCGCTTCGCTTCTGTCCAGCAAGTTGGTCACTGTTGGAGCAGCTTCCGGGTGCCGATGTCCGCGTCTTTGTGTTCGCATCGCCTTTGTTCGGAACTCGGCTGACTAGCTAAACATTTAGCCCGTTTGAAAGTTAATATTTTATGAAGGGAATGGGCCCTGGGGCTAGCAATTAGGTACCGCCAAGGAGAGACTGCCAGACACTTATTGAATTCATTTTCCCATTTTCCAAATTTGTGGAAGCAATTGTGTATTATGTCATGCCGCGAAATTTTCAAGTTTTTAACTGTGGATAGCTGGATTTTGACTGCTGCAAAGGCAATTTTTACAACTGTACGTCCGACCGTTTTTTTTTGGGGGGGGGGGGCAAAACATAGTATCAGGACCTTTCGGGGAGAGGCATGGCCCCTTTGCCCCCTCCCCTGGATCCGCCCCTAAGCTTACACACTTTTAATGTGAAATTAACCAACCTGACCTACTACGCTTTTGGGTTTACTCAGTTCAGCAAGACGGGATGTTCGAACCAATAAGGTCCGCACCCTGTCGGTGCTAACTAGTTACCCTCAGCATGGGATGTCCTGCGGTTGGTGCCAGCGACAGAGGTCAAATAAGGTCAATGGTCGTCGAAGACCATGCCTAAACTTGGCGGTATGTCAAGATTTGATCATAAATTCGACCGATGCGTAGGAGTTGCGCGATAGGGTGGTATATGAGTTGCGCGATAGGGTGGTATATGAGTTGCGCGATAGGGTGGTATAGGAGTTGCACGATAGGGTGGTATATGAGGTGCGCGATAGGGTGGTATATGAGGTGCGTGATAGGGTGGTATATGAGGTGCGCGATAGGGTGGTATATGAGTTGCGCGATAGGGTGGTATAGGAGTTTCGCGATAGGGTGGTATAGGAGTTGCACGATAGGGTGGTATATGAGGTGCGCGATAGGGTGGTATATGAGTTGCGCGATAGGGTGGTATAGGAGTTGCACGATAGGGTGGTATATGAGGTGCGCGATAGGGTGGTATATGAGGTGCGCGATAGGGTGGTATATGAGGTGCGCGATAGGGTGGTATACGAGGTGCGCGATAGGGTGGTATATGAGGTGCGCGATAGGGTGGTATAGGAGTTGCGCGATAGGGTGGTATATGAGGTGCGCGATAGGGTGGTATATGAGGTGCGCGATAGGGTGGTATATGAGGTGCGCGATAGGGTGATATATGAGGTGCGCGATAGGGTGGTATATGAGGTGCGCGATAGGGTGGTAAGGGCGAGCGTTTACGCAACACACTTTGCATAGCGAAGGCGAGAGTCTTTGACCCCAGGAACCCATCCAAACACAATGTTCGGAGTAAATTTAAAAAGGTTGTTCAGTTTAGTCTTAACCCGCGCCCCGCTGGGGTCGCCTGCCGAACGCGCCACGCTGGGGGAGGGGGGGTAAATTGTACCCCTCCCTCGTATCTTCCGAACCAATGACCGCAGCGGGACGCGCAAGACGGCGATCGAAAGCTCTCAAGGCGATGCATACAATGCACACCAGTTAAAAAAAAATAAGGTCACGTGTTAGGTCACAATCAGGTGAAAGGTCAAGATTGAGGTATTTAAGTTTTTGGGCCATACTACCCATCCAAAGCCCTAGATTGCGACTATTATCTCACAGGGTGCTCTCAAAGGTATAATGCATCTCTCGTATAAGCGAAAGTGAAATTGTAAGCAAAGGTCAAGGTCAGGTCACAAGATGTCACAGGTCTACCAAAGCCATGCGACACATAATACACGTATTATATACACGTAACGTAACACACGTAATTACACGTAGAATTCGATAGTAGCAGCCATTTCCACAACTTGACCTCGTATAATGGCCCTCAGGTCAAGGTCAGGTCACAATAAGGACACAATTGGAAATTGAGGAATCTAAATAAAAAAGGTATGTTTCTAGACCAACTTGCTCTTAGAAATACAGCGGTCTTATTTATTTGTCTGTATCTGGTCAGTTAATATAAAAACGTAACTGAAAGAAATGACGTCATGAGTTACTTATACGTAGGGAGCCATATGCCAGTCAAAAATAAAGATATTTCTTGTAAATTGCGTTTGAGTATCGCCAATACTTGGTTCTCTAACATACCTTCCGGTTTTTAAAATATCTTTAAGTAAAAAATATTTTGCGAGAATTAAAAAAAATCTTCATTTTTGTTTGTCCAAAATCCGTAATTCTGCAAATCCCAGAACGCTATTTTGAATACAATCTCATTTCCTTTCTTTTGACGTTTTTCATTGGCAATTTGCATAAAAACTCGATTGTCTACAAATTTGCAAACATGTATCGTCTTTCCACCAAAAATGGCATGACATGACGTAATTAAACGTCATTATCTTCCAAAGTGCTATCTCTATTTGAGTGACGTTTTGTGAGAAGACGTAGAACTGATGCAGCATCAGGTACTGCAAGTTTCACGTTGCTATCGCTCATAGTTTTTCAAGTTATTGAGAAAATCCGGGAAGAGGGGGTAAACTTACCCCCCAGCGGGGCGCGGGATAAATCACATCCCGATTATGCATGTCCTTGTTGATTATTGCACGAGGTTAGATCGTAGCAGATAAGGTTATGGGCCTATGGACAGAGTTCTTATTCAGACAGTGATGCCATTGCATCGTAAAGTCTGTGTTTGCGACATCAGTTTCTCAAAACTCATATTTTAAGGCATTCTAACATTAACATTAACATATTCGAGCATTTAACGTTACCAGCGAAATGTTCCATCGGTAAGCCCACCAGTGCGACATTTTGTACAACCAACTTGTACTTATAAAAGGTCCGCCCTTGAAGACCACACTGTCATGCCCAAGACCAGGCGTTGCCAAATATAGGCAGGAAATTGCTGGTCTGCGAACTACACTTCAGTTGGATATACCACCACTGCAGCTTTCTGACATGTCTGGAAGTCGGTTTAATCTCGAAATGCATGATAGCTGCATTAGTAGATGTCGGTGGGTCATTATCCGCAGGGTGATTAGTTGAAAACTTATATCTTTGAGTATCAGGCACGTAGCCAGGACTTCGTCCGGGGGGGGGGGAGGCGGCGCCTCGAAAGGGACCCCTTCCTGAACGCTGAAAGGGCCCCTTCCCAAGCGTTGATAGGTCCAAACAAAACGGATTAAAAGGCACGTTACACGGATGGAAAATGCCGTATGACAGGTGTGGTATGGGCCATACCAACTTTTAGGAGCTGGAGTTAGCAAACTGCCATATCAACTTTGGAACCAGCGACACCAATTTAGAATCAGCTATACCAGCTTGGAATATTTTTTGAAGCTCAAGACCTGGAACTATTAAGCAAATTGCGTCACGGAGCGGCGCGATTTTTTTTAGTCTGATGCCCTATATATGCATTCTAGCATCAATGCATCACATTGCGTATGGTGCTGACCTCTAAAAATGTTGATGTGCGTTTAAAAGTGCGGTAAAAAAAATGTTTAAGTGAACTATTTTGCCCAATTATATAGATAAGTAGCAAGATAAATGCGCCGACAAAGTTTTTTTCTAACCCGCATATAATGTAATTTGTAGTTAAATTGCGCCGCGGAGCGGCGCAATTTTAAAAGTTGTATTCCCTGGGCTACTGCATTCTTACTGTTGAAAGGTCCAGGGTCCCTTCAGATCGTCTAGGGGCCGCTATGACCTTTCCAACGCCCTTCTGACCTGTTCAGGGACTCATCTGTGATCCGCGAAAAGACATGATGTGGAGTGGGTGATATATATTAAATACAAAGAGGGCTTACTCTATAAGACAAATTAAAATCGGAGCTTGCGGGTATATTGTAACACCCTTCGTTAGCGATTAACAGGCATTCGGTAACATGTCATTGTTCATCATAAAGACGAGCAATGATCTGTTACCGAATGCCTCTTAATCGCTGACGTAGGGTGTTACAATATACCCGAAAGCTCCGATTTTAATATTTGTCTTGTGGAGTAAGTCCTCTTTGTATTTGATCTTCATCTCGGATCACTACGTGCTTAATTGGGCCCTTCCGGTCTGACCAGGGACTCCTCGGACCTTCCAAGACGCCCCTCTTGTGTGGGGCCCATTCGGCCTGTTCAGAGGTCCTTCCGACCTGGCCAGGGACTGAACTAGCTGCTTTGTCACCCTGCCGACATGCTCAGGGGCCCCTCCGACCTGCCCAGGGGTCCCTCCAGTCTGGCTAGGAACTCATCCAGCATGCTCAAGGGCCCTTCCGACCGGCCCAGGGACCGTTTCAGTCTAGCCAGGGCCCCTCTGACTGGCCCAGGAGCCCCTCCGATCTGCCCAGCGACTCTTCTGGTCGGACTGCACTGGCTGCTTTGTCGCCCTGCCGACATGCTCAGGGGGCCCTCCAACCTGCCCTGGGCTTACCCGCCCAGGGGCCCTTTCGGTCTTGTCAGGGGACCATCCGATATGCACAGGGGGACTTTGAACCTTTCATGGCCCCTCTGGTCTGTTCAGGTGTCCTCCAGCCTTCTAAGGGCCCTTCCGACCTGGCAAGGAACTGCGCTGGCTGCTTTGTCGCCTTGCGCCATGCTCCGAGGGCCCTCCGACCTGCCCTGGGGCCCCCCGTGCTGACTAGGGACCCATTCGGCATGTTCAGGGGCCCTTTCCGTCTGGTCAGGGGCCCTCTGACCTGCACAGGGGCCCTTTGAACTTCCCAGGGCCCTCTGGGGTATGTCCAAGGGCCCTCCAATCTGCTCAGGGGACCTTATGAACTGGCAAGGGACTGAGCTGGTTTTGCTTTGTCGCCCTGCCGACATGCTCAGGGGCCTCTCGACCTACCCAGGGGCCCCTCTGTGCTGGCTAGGGGCCCATTCGACGTGTTCAGGGGCCCCTCTGATCCGCTCAGGGGCCCTTTCGGTCTGGCCAGGGGCCCCTCTGACATACAGATGGCTCTTTTGAACGTCCAAGGGACCCTCTGGTCTTTCAGAGAGGGTCCTGGTGGCTCTAAAGGGCCTCTGAAGTGCTCTAAACTCTCTAAAGACCACGCTTCGCGTGGTAAAGAGCCCATGATACCGCGCTTCGCACGATCTTGTCGGCTCTTCTCGGCGCGCTGCGGGCGCCGAAAAGAGCCCTCCGCCGCCAAAAAGGGGCCCCCTGCCCTCCAGGGGGATGGGGGGGGGGGCGCCCCCCCCCCCCCCCCTTGGCTACGTGCCTGTTGAGTATGGTGTCATTCTATAATATTTAGTCCCATTCCCATTCGTACCTATTAACGTTGCTGCTTTGGTATTCAATGAACAATCGTTTGCGACATATATTTAAAGTCATATTTAAAATGAAAGATTCTAAAATGGAAAGATAGACATGTTCATTTCATAGATCTATGAACACATAATAGCTCTAGTACAATTAAAAACATGGAACGGAAATGAAAAATGGAACTATCATATATCAAAACTGCATTAACTAGACACGCTATACTCAGTGTCGTACGCTTAAGCAAGTTGTAAGCATTAAGTTCGCCGTCCACTGGTACTCGCCTAATCGCCTAATTACCGAATAACAGCTAGCGATAACGTTTCAATATTAGCTCCGGCAACACTTATAAACATGCCAGTCATTACGCCCATTCGTAATGTTATTGGAATGCTTTTTTCCTCGGCAGCTTTGCCTAGTGTGTACTTTCCTCCACTTCTTGAAAGGGAAAACCACACGAACCAGTCCTTTGCATGGGGCTCGTTCTTACAACGAATAGCAGCGGAGTTGGTGTCAATATTGTGCCACAAACAGTCGGTCCAGTCGGCATGAAAAAGTGTTGTACTTTAGGAGCCAGACTGCTTTGTCGCCAGCCATCTGTGGAAGAAGAAAGGTACGCCTACGGGCCAGGCTGCTTTGTCGCCAGCCATCTATGAAAGAAGGAACGTACGCCTACGGCCAGGTGCGTCGCTACCGGGGGGGGGGGGTGGGGTCCGGGTGCCCCGTACCCCCCCCCCCCCACACACACACACTTTTGAGCGGGCGCCGAAGGCGCCCCCTCAAAAAGTGGGTCTGTTCTGGGTTTTGAGAGGGCGCCGGAGGCGCCCCTTTAAAAAACTCACAACAAAAATAAAACCAAGGAAAAACTAAAAAAGCCACCAAAAATGCCCCGCCAGTATGTGTGCGCCCCTATGACAGTGAGGGCCAAGCCAGTGGCGTACCGAGTATACGGTCATTAAGGGCATAACCTGGTCCTTTGGACCCGAGGCGCCCACGCAAAGCTGGCGATCAGTGACGGCGCCCCTCCGGCCAGTGACGGCGCCACTCCGGCCAGTGAAGGCGACCCTCTTGGGCCCGTGACAGCGCCCCTCCGGCCAGTGACGGCGCCCCTCCGACCAGTGACGGCGCCCCCTCCGACCAGTGACGGCGCCCCCTCCAGCCAGTGAAGGCGCCCCTCGGGCCAGTGACGGCGCCCCTCCGGCCAGTGACGGCACTCCTCCGGCGGGTGACGGCGCTCCTCCGGATAGTGACGGCGCCTCTCCGGATAGTGATGGTGCCCCTCCGGCCAGTGACGGCGCCCCTCCGGCTAGTGACGGCGCCCCTCCGGCCAGTGAGGCGCCCCTCCGGCCAGTGAGGCGCTCCTCCGGCCAGTGACGGCGACCCTCCGGCCAGTGACCATGCCCCTCCAGCGAGTGACGGCGCTCCTCCGGATAGAGACGGCGCCCCCGGCCAGTGACGGCGCACCTCCGGCTAGTGACGGCGCCCCTCCAGCCAGTGACAGCGCCCCTCCGGCCAGTGACGGCGCCCCTCCGACTAGTGATGGCGCCCCACAAAATGTTAAAAGTACGACGAGCACGTGAGGAAGGAGAGGCGTCCCCCCCCCCCCCCCTGCAAAATGTTCACCAATATTGGTGGCGCCCCTGTCGATTGGGTGGCGCCCCTCAAGGCAATGACCTGGTCCTTTGTGAATTTATGCGCACGTCACTGGCCCAAGCTCATGGGCGCCCCTCTTACAAAATGTGGCGCCCCTTTATTACAGTTGCGATGGCGACAAGATGCTTCCGAGGGCGGCAAAGTGTCTTCAGAGGGCGACATGGTGCCTTCTAAGGGCGGCATAATACGCTCTAAGGGCGGCAGAATGCTTTCCGAGGGCGGTAAGACGTCGTCTGATGGCGGCAAAACGCCTTCCGAGAGCGGCACGATGCCTTCCAAGGGCGATATAATGCGTTCTGAGGGCGGCACAATGCTTTACGAGGGCGGCAATATGTCTTCCGGGGAGGGCGGCATGATGCCTTCCAAGGACGGCATGATGCCTTTCGAGGGCGGCAAGATGTTTTGCGAGGGCGGGTGGAGTTTCCTATTCAAATGGTGGGGCCCCAGCAACTTCCCGCTTTGCCCCACCAACTTTTGTCAGATTTGAACGGTAAATAATTTTCACTTCAAACATGCAAAACAACCAGGCGATGTGATAGTTTGTCCCACTAACTTTTATCTGAAAAGATCCACCCATACTTCCGAGGGCGACGAGATACCTTCCGAGGGCGGCATAATGCGTTGTGAGTCGTGACTGAGCAGTCGGCGCCCCTGCATGCTTCGCGGGGGGGGGGGGGGCTGCGAGTGCATGTGTCGTCTGTCGAGTCGTGAGTGCCGGCGGCACCCCTTTGGATCGGAAATTAGGCCCCTTTTGGACTAGAGATGACGACCCCAACAGCCGTATCCTCCCCTTCTTGAAATGTGTTCTCTGGTTGTGCGCCTGGGCCGATCCCTTTGAATATAATTCACCACTGTACCCGTCATGATGCACCGAAGCGATGGGTACCATTTGCATGTCTGTGCGATTTACCGTTTGCAAGTTATTGGCTGATATTTCTTTCCTTCCTTGATAAACTTTCCCTTATTTTTTTCTCTTCATTGTGAAATCGGTTTACGGCAGCGCAGTTGCTATAGCAGAAGACCGACATACACCGCGATGTTTTGTTTTACGTCGCGTGATTTTGAGTTCCAACCTCACAGGCAGTCATGAATAGGTATGTCCAATGTTAATGTGCAACAGGGGCGGATCTAGGGGGGGCAAAAAGGCCATGCCTCCCCAAAGGTCCTGAAACTATGATTTGCCGCCCCCCCCCCCCCCCAAACAAAAACAAAACGGTCGGACGTACAGTTGTAAACATTGCCTTGGGAGCAGTCCGAATCCAGCTATCCACAATGAAAAACTTGACAATTTCGCGCCGCTTCGCGGCATGACACAAAATACGCAATTGCTTATACAAATTTGGAAAATGGGAAAATGAATTCATTAAGTGTCTAGCAGAGTTTCTCCTTGGTGGTACCTAATTACTAGCCCCAGGGCCCAATCCCTTCATACAATATTAACTTTCAAGTGGGATACGTTTTTAGCTAGTCTGCCCAGTTCCGAAAAAAAGGCGACGCGACCGCAAAGACGCGGACATCGGCACCCGGAAGCTGCTCCAGCGGTGCCCAACTTGCTGGACCGAAGACCAGGCCAGGACCATCTCCCCAAGCCATCTCGCCCAAGCTCCTCCAGATCCGCAGGGACCATTTATGTGCGGAAAAGTCGTTCTGCCTCTTGCTGCTTTCAAACCATTTGCACTGTTACCAGTTGTGTGTTACAGTTCGGTACATACATAGTTGTTGGTTACAGTTCGGTACATACATAGTTGTTTTTTACAGTTCGGTACATACATTCGGTGTATGTATACAGTTATTATTATCATATGTACCATTGAGCGCTGACTGCCACCGGTCATCGTGATTTACTATCCGAAGAATATATATATATATATATATATATATATATATATATATATATATATATATATATATATATATATATATATATATATATATATATATATATATATATATATATATATATATATGAAAAACTACTTTAATTTCAATATTTTTCATCATACCGAGATGTGCAACCAGGAATAGGGGTTACCTGAGACCTGGCTCCACTCACGGTCTGGTTCTAATATGAACATTTCGTTTTCCACGACCTAAAACTAAAATTTTCACGCCGCTTCGCGGCGTCACATCAGTGGCCATCGTCATAACGAGCCATTGCCATCGTCTTCGGTTCGTTGTAACGGTGAATTGAGTGAATAGCATGTTTAGCTTCTTATTCTCTACAAGGCCCACCGCCTATGTTTCTGGGTTTTATCAGGCAAACCCGTAACAAAATTCGCCGCTTCGCGGCGCTAAATAACAAGTACCTACTATAACATGAAAATCCACATTAAAAATGCTACAAAGGCTTAAAACTACACCAATACAAAAATGGGCTATATTTTTTTCGTCATTTCAGCCGACCCCTCCACTCAAAAATTATCGGCGACGCCCCTGGGTACATCTGAAAATTGACATAGTTTTGCTCATTGTAAGGCAATGTCGGAACAATACAAACTGTAAGCTGACATCTTTCCTTTTTCGATATCCCAAATGGGTCGAAAAGCGAAAAACACAACGAAAAATATCCAAATAAAGACATCATTAAAAATAGTGTGGTTGCAAAATAGAGTGGCCCAAATCCGGTAAGAAATTCGAAATTGGGGTAGGTAAAGTCCGCTAAAAAGTTTTGCCCCCCACCCCCCACCCCCCAAAGAAAAGAAAGAAAGAAAAAACGGCCGGCTGGATCCGCCCTTGAGGTGCAATGTGCAGCCCTTGCATAAGCGCGTGGCTGTGCGGGTGTATGTTTGTAGTTGTCAAAGCGGTATTTTTTTATTGAAAACCAATACAAAATTGAATTGCCCGCTGCGTAACGTCGACATTTATACTCGATATTTCGTCTTGATTCGTCGATATCTATATATTCATGGTTCACCACCTCACCTCTTTTTATGTGAAAGAGGAACCGGAAAATTAAGCAAGTGAAATCAGGGGCGGATCCAGGGGGCAAGGGGCCACGGCCGCCCTAAAGGTCCTGAAGCCATGATTCCCCCCCCCCCCCGAAAAAAACACGGTCGTCGGACGTGCATACCTAAAGTTAAAAAAAATGTGGGGGAGGGGGGATACGCCACTAGATTTGCCCCCCCCCCCCCCCCCCCCTTCGCCCCTGAATGAAATCCAGCAAATTCATGGGGTTTGCGCCCTTCTAGGCCGGGGCGCTCCCTCTGGGTATGGCGCCCCCTGGCAGTGGACCCCCCACTTTTTAGAAGGTAGCGACGCCTCTGCCTACGGGTTACCGAAAGATAACCACAAGCTTTGCCTATGGCCCGGTATGCTGACGAAATGCTGACGGATTTGGGATTGCCTGAAACGACACAGTTTCGTCAATAAGCCGAAAGCAGTTGCTCTTGACTTGCACTTGCACTTGCACTCTTGACTTGCACACAAGCAGTTTTTGCTTTTCTATTCCACAAGAAAAAATCAAATGAATGAACAACAGCACAGTTGAGTATAGCGCTTGACACCAAAACCTTAAACACTACTTGTTATTTGCTTTCCCTCTCCCTCCTTATTGTTCCTTCCCTGTTCTTTCTCCCGCTCTCTGCAACTACTAAAATAAAAATTTCTTGACATTTTGGCATTTTAAAAAGACTTGAGTTAACCTATAAGCTTGTCAAAAAACGTCGTTGGTGAACTTCTGCACGCTTGTTGAGCGGCTTCAGACAAACGCTGCTCGGCCATTTTCGGTTATCGATTGCAGTCGACTTGCTAGTGACTCGACAAACAACAGATCATACCGCCAATTAGGGGTGCTATCGCCTGCAGTTTGTTGTGTTTCGATGTACACTTGGAGTTGCTGGAACTTGTATGCAATATATTTCAGCAAGTTAGTCACCATGACTCGACATATTTTGTAAGGGAAAACAGCTTTGGCCGCTATACTAATGATGACAAACGAGTGTCTCATGAGCTGGACTTCACCGAACTAAGCGACAGCAGTTCACTATAAATCGTCACCTGGCTGCACAGGACATGCCATGTAATGGCCGCATCATTGACCTATAATATAACTAGACAGCCGACTGTCGTACGGCCGGCCGCTCGCTGTCCGTTCCCGCCGGGCGACACTAGGGCCATCTGTAACGAGGCAAAAGCGTCCGACCGCCCATTGCCCCCCATGTTAAATTCGCTCAAAATAAGGCCTAAAATAAAACAAATGAGCGGATCCTTGACATTTTAAATGGTTTCGTTGGATGCAATGGGGATTTAGGCGAAGAATGCTGGTAAAATTATTGCTTCGAAAAAAATATCCAGGAAGCAATTATCTGACAAACGAAAGCGTGCAGACCGCAAAACAGTCAAACCGGGTCGAACGGCCCCGCCTATTTCCGCCGCCTAAGTCTATTTCTATTTCCGCAAGTGTATATTGTAAATCGGCATACCATGCCCGCCAGCTTTTGGAGAAGCTCATATCTCTGCAACCGCACGTCCGATTGACAAGCGGACTTCTTTGCTGAGTAGCCCCATCCACCCTACCCTGTTTGAGACCAGTGCCGACTCACGTGAGCGACTACCACTGCGCGTGGCGCGTGCCGCGTGAGGGGTGTGCAAAGTGTTTTGGAACAAAATACTTTGCACACCCCTCACGCGGCACGCGCCAGTGGCGGATCCAGAGGGGGGAGGGGGGGGGGGGCACATGCCCCCCCCCCCCCTTCCCTTGAGCCTCGAATGAGGGGGGCAATCTGGCCGCCTGAGGGGGGCACTCTGACCACCTGAGGGGGCCCTTTGGCCGCCTGAGAAGGCCCTTTGGCCGCCTGAGGGGGCCCTCTGACCGCCTGAGGGGGCACTCTGACCGCCTAAGGGGGCACTCTGACCACTTGAGGTGGCACTCTGGCCGCCTGAGGGGGCACTCTGGCCGTCTGAGAGGGCACTCTGGCCGTCTGAGGGGGCCCTCTGGCCGCCTGAGTTCGCCTCTGTCCGCCTGAGGGGGCCCTCTGACCGCCTGAGGGGGCACTCTAGCCGCCTGAGGGGGCACTCTAGCCGTCTGAGGGGCACTCTGACCGCCTGAGGGGTACTCTGTCCGCCTGAGGGGCCCTCTGGCCACCTGAGGGGCTCTCTGGCCGCCTCAGGGGGCACTCTGTCCGCCTGAGGGGGCACTCTAGCCGCCTGAGGGGGCACTCTAGCCGCCTGAGGGGGCACTCCGACAGCCTGAGGGGGCCCTCTGGCCACCGGAGGCGGCACTCCGGCCGCCTGAGATCGCCCTGAGGGAGTCGGGATTCGCATCCATAGACGGTGAAACAGGGGGGGGGGCACCGGGCACCGTTCCCCCTTGAATCCAGGAGGGGGAGGCGGGGCACCAATGCCCTGGTGCCCCCATCAAATTACTGAAAACTCACCTATTTTATGCGAAATGGTGCGAAATTTAGAGACAAAAAACGCGCCTCAACTCCTAACCATTATGCTACCGTGTACCAACAGCATGACAAGTTCAACACGACACTTCAACGCAACATCTCAACCACGGTACTTTGAATTCTGGTTACTGGCTTTGAATTTAATTGAATACTGAATACTGATATACTCTGACACAGCACCAAGCGAATCTTGCCTCAGGTTTTACACGCAGCCACCACGCGCGCACGAGTTCACGTCGCGAGCGCTTCACGGTAAAGAGGTAAAAAGGCGAAGTCACGTGACTATTTTAAAGTTGAGGCTCCGACACACCTCAACTTCAGCACCACTTATCAGCTGACAAACTGGATAACATGTCTTACTTTTTTCATGTCTTACTGAGCGCAGGAGTCGGGCATCTAGTTATAATAGAGATCAATGGGCCGCATTGACTGACAATGAATAGTGTGTCTGGTCCATATTTGTATCATAATAGCCTGCGCCGTGCCGGTGCTCGGCGCCACCTTCGCCGTGCGGGGGGGGGGGCGTCTGAACGCCCCTTCTAACTCGGCTTCTATGGAGAGTAACCGGAATCCAAAAACGCAATTCGAGAGCTCGTCAAAAATCATGTCGAAACTATTTCGTTCATTTTTTTTCGGATCAAATCAATATTGATGTCACCCAAATTCAATCACGAAAGTGTCCTAAAAATTTAGCTCAGATCAACAGTTTAGGCTCTAGAGGTCACCAAAGGTCACGATGATATTTGCATCCATTGTTGGTTAATCATATATTATTATGTTACCACCATCGTGTTTGTCTCGTCAAGACGCACTTCGAAACATATTAATGGGACTGGGTTAAATCAACTTCATAATTTGACCTCGGGGCAAGGTCATTTGGTGAACCAGGTGGGTCATAATGTATATTATGCGATGCAACTTGACGAGACAAACACAGTGGTGTCGTTTGCACGTATCTATATTTATTATATCAAGAGTTAATGGCAAAAATGTGCTGAAACCTCAGGTGATGACCTCAGCTGACCTAGCAGAGATTACTGAGCAAATATTGAACCTGGGTCATCAAGACAACAATGAGCTAAAATAGCATGATTCTGAAATAATTGACCTGATCTAATGCATATTCTCTGAATAGGAAGCATTTGTATATTTTCCCATTTACTTATAGTGTGGAGGTCACGATATCGACCTGCAGGGGCGGATCTAGGATTTTTTCCGAAGGGGGGGGGGGGGGGCTGACCCAGGAAGCGGCATTTTCGCCGTCAAGGGGGGCGCCATGGGTCTACAGGGGCGCGAACGGTGATTAAACGAAAAAAATCATGTAAAAATGGAACATTATCTTACGCTTATTCATTTGCAGTGTCCTTTCGAGAGAAAAAAAACATCATTATTACGAGCGAGCGCGAAGCGCTCGCTCGTCTTTCCGTGGTATATGGGGGAAATCTGAATATGAGCGGCCCGGCACCCGTGGCGACGCTTTTGAGAAGCTTATATCTCTGCAACCACACGTCCGATTGACAAGCGGACTCATTTGCTTAGCAGCCCCATCCAGCCTACCCTGTTTGAGGCCGGTGCTTACTCATGTGGGTGACTACCACTGCGCGTGGCGCGTGCCGCGTGAGGGGTGTGCAAAGTGTTTTCTCGCAAAAAAAACTGCAACGGCTGAGCCGATTGCGTTCAAATTTGATGTGTGGTTAGGGACCTCTCAGCCACCAATTTTCCACAAGCCAGGGGTGGGATGCGTCTGCACGTGCGCACGTGCACACCCCTATTCTCTATCTCAGGAATGGCTGAGCCGATTGTGTTCGAATTTTGTGTGTGGTTAGGGACCTCTCAGCCACCGCCTTACCACAAGTCAAGGATGGGGTGCCTCTGCACGTGCGCACGTACGCACCTTTTTGTATCTCAGAAACTACTTGCCCTATCGAGTTGAAATTCACCATACATTTCCTTCGCGCTCGCTCGTTCATCACCGACTACGGCGCCTTACTGGTAATATAAAAATGATAATGGATGTATTACCTAGCGGGCGTGAAGCGCCCGTGAGGTTTCTCGTCAACTTACTAGACATATTTATATTTGACCCGGTCCGACCCGGCCCGACCCGGCCCGACCCGGCCCGACCCGGCCCGACCCGGCCCGACCCGGCCCGACCCGACCCGACCCGACCCGACCCGGCCATACAGACGCTTTTCGGAAGCTAATAACTTTGCAACCACTGCTCCGATTGAGATTGGGTTTTCACCATTGGATAGGTCCATTAAAGCACTTTTGTTTTTGGTATGGGGGTTCTGATAGAGGTGGTACTGTGGTGCGTCATATCACTTTATTGCAGCTCTTTAGCGTTCCGTATTTCCGCAACTTGATTTGTTTACAATTCGTCAGTTCTACCAGAGTAAATCTAGATAATTCTCTAACGCAAATAATTAGGCAGCTTTTTATGTTTATTGCTAATGTGATTCATCTGCGGTTTGCTTTCCTTCTTTGTATTTCTCGTATAACTTATTTAGCTTAATATGTCCGCAATCTGTAGAGAAACTCGCGACTTGTATGTATATCTGTAAACAGAAGTGTCTTCGTACCCAGCAACGCGCGTAACTTTCTCTTGCTTTCCGCTCCTGGGCCTCGTTTCATAAAGCGGCGTAACCTACGAACCTACGTAGTTGACGCCGATTTTGGCGTAGCCTACGCCAATTCGGTTTCATAAAGAAAACACCGGCGTAAGCTACGCCATTGAAACTACGCCGCTTCATTTACGTCAAAGCATCGAATTGTTCGTAAGTTACGGCATTTGCGTTTCATAAAAGGGCGTAGCTAATGTCAAATAATATTTCAGGGCCTTGATTTTCGGTAAAAAGCAACGCAAGGATTTGTTGCGTTGTTTTAGTGCTCCGAAGGCATTGGAAGTTGTTTTGATTGCCTTGCTGGCATATTTTGTGAGCCTGGCGGCGATATTAGAGGCTGGTGTGATGATTTTACATTGAAACTTACTTCAAGAGCATAACAAGATATTTATGTGAAGCAAGACACTGAAGTATTAGTTGAATCTCTGAAGAATTTGAGTGTCTCAAATACCATGTGGACCACCTCATGACATACATGTGTTTGTAAGAATTGATTTATAATTCACTGTAGTCTCATATCATTTGTGCAATGTTGTAATAGATGGCAAGCATTGTTTTCAATGAATTAACATGATTTACAAGACTTCTCTGACCAGTAGTAGTGAACAAGGTGATAGCGTAATGCCGACTGGCAGTTGGGTATCATACTTATGGTGATTTTTCATGGTTATTTGTATTGTGGTTCTTTTGTACATTAGCCACACTAATAATTTGAACATAACATGTAGCATTTAATGACCATGATACAGGGAGACACAAGCATGGCTCACAGGTAATTTAGCCACAAACATACAAGTTCACCAGTTCAAGTTGTTTTATTTTCATGAGTTCATGTTTTTTAGGTAAGCTGTGAATTGGCCAGGTTAACTTGTACACTGAAAAAAATGCTCACATTTTATGCCTTGCCTGAGTTTGCAAAACTCACTACAGTAAAACTCACATTTATTTAGTATTTATCATGCAATACCAAGGCGAAACTCACACAAGGATGAGTTTTGCCTGAGTATTTACGTGAGTTGTCATAACTCACGACAGTAACACTCAGGCCCATACTAGCAAAACTAACCCTTACTAAGGTAATAATCATGTAATGCTAAGCCCGCCCTAAGGTAAAACTCATGCAAACTAAGGTGTAACTAACCCTTACCAATGTCAATACTCAGGAAATGCTAATGCAAGCCAAGCCTGGGGTTAGTTTTATTTCTCTGGCATTACCAATGCTAATACTAATATGATTACTAATGCAATACTTATGACCGTCACACATTGGGCATTACAGCAGATACTGTGGCGAGACTGCAATGTGTTGACGCTGCAATCTTCCCTACTGAGACACACCTTCCCAAATTTTGGTCACCATGCATCTATAGGTGCATGATGACCAACATTCCTAAACCTATCCATTACTTTTGTAAACTGTGGTTGTCAAAGTTGAAAATTCAGACATCTCATTTCAGTCAGCTAGTGCCTCAACATTTGATTCCAATCATTAGTTATTCATAGATTTAGCCAGTAATAATATATTTAGCCAGAATCATCTGTGTCATGTCAAAAATGTTGATGTCATGTCAAAAATCACATCACACAAAACTTATTAAGCCTATTGTATAGGTATGCTGGATGCTTGCCATTTATTATAGCATATTCAATTGCCTCTTGCAAACGCTAAGGTGACCAATGTGGCCAGTGAACAGTTACTTCTTCTGGAACAAACATTATCAGTTGTCTGCAGCTGGTGAGTGAAATTGGTAGGAAAATGTCTGTTCATGCCAAGCTGCAGTTAAGAGTGGATGAAAGCTGAACAAATCTGGATATTGGGAGCAACACTGTGATGGAAACCCAATGTAAGATACAGTTGAAGCTATGAGCGAGGCCTTGAAGACAAGTGCCGCCATGGACCTGTGTGTTGAATGAGATCATCATTGAGTTTTCACCGAATTAAGGCAAATTGTGGAATTTTCAAGGCACCTTTTCTGACATCTATACTGACTGCTGATCAATAAAGGCGTCAGTGTCTGAGTTTGTGTGTTTTGGTGCCGTGGCGTGGCTGAACACATCAATTTGTTGTCAGTGAACTTCCTATTAGATAAGCCATCTGTCATCATGACATGTCATGACGTGTCATCATGACTTGTCATCATCTTAGCTTTTCATCTGTTTTATGTGCTGCCATCTATACACTGGACTGTTTCACACTAACCACACTTAGATCAGTAAATACGCATGATTCATGCCATATGAGCCCATATGAGTCCGTAATAGATTGGATTCATATTTCATACATTGCATCATGCAGTGGCGTACCGAGTATCAGTTCATGCAGGTCATGACCTGGTCCTTTGGACCCGAGGCGCCCATGCAAAGCTGGCGCCCCTCCGATCGGTCACGACGCCCCCCTGGCCAGTGACAGCGCCACTCCGGCCAGTGAGGACGCTCCCCGGCCAGTAACGTCACTTTTGCGGCCAGTGACGGCGCCCCCGGCCACTGCGCCCCAGCCAGTGAGGGCGGCGCCTCTCCGGCCCGTGACAGCGCCTCTCCAGCCAGCGACGGCGCCCCTCCGACTCCGACTAGTGACTGTCCCTCTTCGGCGAGTGACGGCGCCCCTCCGGTCAGTGACTCTCCTTCCGCATGGTGCGGAAGGAGAGGCGGTCGAATTCGCCGGATCTAATACGCAAACACAATCGACAAACAATGCTTTGGCCGACCTCAAATGAAGATGCGGGCAATAGTCTCGACGGTGGCAGGTTACAGGCGCGGATCCAGGATTTCAGTCAGGGGGGGGGGGCGACATACAAAAAGTTGCGCCCTACGGGCGCGTTAGTATGACACGACATGGGCGGGACCCGGGCTCAGGGGGGGGGGGGGGACCCTAGCGCCCTCTGCCTGGATCCGGGCCTGGATTACATGTATATTTAAAGTAAATCTGTCTCGCATCGTTTTGCGTTGCGTGCTGGCAAGTGGCAATATGTCCGATTCATTTTTGAGACGAGGATTTCTGTTGGTGGCTCTATCGGCATTATCACCATGACTGTTCACATGCAATAGAAAGCGTATTATTAATTTGATTTACTAGTAATGTATTCATTAAATAAGAACAAAAAACGAGAATCACGCGAGCTTTTCACTAAACCCACATACGTGCGGGCTTTAAATTCTCACACCGGATACGTGGGCTCGATAATGGTAGCTCTAATGGCTTTCGCCTGGGTCCAGAAAATATTTGTTATTTATTTACTCAGAAACGATATTTTAACATTATTTATTTTACAAATATTTTTTTACATATTTTTATGATTCCAATTTCAATAATTGCATTAAAAACAAATGTTTATTATAATGCTTTCAATACACTACAATTTTTAAAACACCCTTGATTGTTTACGCCAGCAACGCAAATTGCGCCGGAGTAAACAACTCCGTCGGCACCTTGGTGAAACGGACTCATTTACGGTACGTAGCTTTTGATGGCGTAACTCACGCATTTCGTAAGTTACGCCAAAAGCTTTATTAAACGAGGCCCAGGTCGCGACCTCACGTTGCTCGTCATACGATTTATTTAGTTACTTGGTTTGTAATCTGTCATACGTCATAGCCTCATATCATATTATCACATTATATACCTGTCAACTGTTTAAAGCTTGGTCTCCCTTCAGGTTCTTATTATGTAGTCCCGATCGCCTGATCGGTTTGCTCGTTGTCTTCTCGGCGCCATGTTTCCCGCCCGAGTCGCTCATCTGATATACGTCTGACTGCCCGGGTTGGCACTCGGCAGTCATTCGGTGTCATTTTCTCGTCTCCTCTTGTCGGTTCATTCTGTTTCGTTTGTCTGCAGATTGTTTGCCCAAATACATTGTGGGCGTGAGTCGACTTGGTTTCTCCCACCAGCGCCCCACAGTACCACAGCGCGTGACAGTTGGCACACGCAAACGTTGAAATGAACACAAAACCTTGCAAAAATTATTATTGATCAAAAATGGCTGTATTATTCTAAGCATTAATTTATACGCTGAAGCATGCAGCGCTCAGGACGTTCTCCCTTTTGACGGATTTGAGAAAGGAGATCATGAACAATTTAATACATCTTAATTGTTATGTTGGCATGCATTGAGGCCTGGCAATTTTTATGGAGGACTAAAATGACTGTGTTACTACCACGTGTGCTCCCTTACCGTTTCATATTTCAAACCTGTTTTAGCGTTACCAGAGCGCGCTCGCTCGGTCATCGCCCAAAAAGGCGTTTTACTGGTATAATATTATGACCTAAATCCGAGGAGATATCATTTCGCGCCATTGTTGTTGTTTTTTTTTGGGGGGGGGGCGTTTGGCCCAAGGGGAGCCCTGGGATTCTTTGCCCCCCCCCCCCCCACCCCTCCCCCCATCCAAAAATACCTTCAGCCGCCACTGATCCGAGATTCGGAGCTGGAAATTCTGAAGAAAACTACCATTTATGTGATACTCCAAGTTCTGTTTTAAATTTCTATGTTAGTTTCTTTCCACTAACATTTTGTTTTCCTTGCCCGCAAAAAAACGATTCAAATATAAGATACTCTTGTTTTTTGGCAAGGGTGGCGAACCTTGTAGCAAAAAAAAAATAGTTGGCCCCGAAGACATACGGATAGACCCGTCCTTGCTCTTTAACCCGCGCCGTGCTGGTGCTCGGCTTCACCTCCGCCGTGCCGGGGGGGAGGGGGGGGGGCGTTTCGACGCCCCTCTCTAACTCGCCTGCTATGGGACGTAGACAAAAACGAAAATACGGTTTGAAAGCTCGGCAAAATGCATTTTAAAACTATTTCAGGCATTTTGTTTTTCTGAGGTAAATATTGAGGTCACCAGAGGTCATCAAGGGTCAGATTTTCAAGTTTTAGGACTTCGCTCCAGAAACCCCCAAATATCACAGGAACAGCTAGAAACAAGCGGGAAAAAACAATGGAAAGCTCTTGAAAAATGCAATCGCGGAGGTGTCCTCAGATTTAAGCTCAGATCAATAGTTTAAACTCCAAAACTCATCAAATGTAAACAAACTATTTTGACCTCAGGTCAAGGTCAAGTAGTGCCCAATTAGGTTATGTTGCATTGGGAGACGTGTCTTAACGAGACAAAGACATTGGTGCCCGTTTTGTTTCTGTATCTCGATTTTTTCGAGAGTTATTGGCGAAAAAGTGTTGGTGACCTCGGATGACCCTGTAGACCTGACCCTGTCTGATCCTGTAGGGGTCACTGAACCAAATTTGCAACTGGAACTTCAGGAATGGTCTATGATAACATGATCCTGAAGGAATTGGGCTGATATAATTCGTATCCTCAGCATAGGAAGCATTTTATTATTTCCTCATTGGCATAATTATAATGGGGAGGTCACGAAATTGAGCCGACTTTAGGGCACCGATATACAAAATCCGAGATAAACGAATTGTAGGTACTATTGCCCTTATGAAATCCTGTAAGTACGAAATCGATCGGCCAAAAACTATGGCTGTGGTACGACCGGAAACATTTTTGGAGGTGGGGTCACGTGACCTGACCTAACATGACCCGAGGTAAAAAAAAACACACTATGTGGGCAATTGATGTCCCAAAGCTGTGCCAAAAACAGCGGAGTTACGCGCCGCCATTTTTTTACTTAGGGCCTAAACGCCCCCCCCCCCCCCCCCCCCCAGCACGGCGCGGATTAAGGGAATGTTTCACCTTTCTCAAAGTTGTCAAATATACGCTGGTTGTAGTCGAAAATATGAAATAAGTGCTGCTGAAAACGATGGTGATATTTTTTTCACTCGAAAAGTCACTTAACTTTCTACAAATAAAGTTTTAAAATTTGGGCTGATGACGTCATTATTGAGCTATAGACCGCTGCTGATTGGCTGACAAGGTGGGATTGGCTCAAAAAGTGTGTCAGCCAATCAGCGGCTGCACTAGCCTGGGTGCATTTTGCAAATTGTAAATTAAATTACTTAAAAAAGGCTAAGTTTTGGGGAAAATGACCTCAGTAATTTATAAATTTGAATAAAGGCCCAAGATATCTCAGTTTAATTTATAATACGAAGGTGAAACATTCCCTTTAACCCTATTTGTAACAGGCTCCTGCCTACCCCTATTTGTAACAGGGGGGCGGATTCCGTCCCCCCCCCCCCCGGAGATCTCGAGATCTACCCGTCCGATTGTCAAAAATGAAACGGTGTTTGGTTCCCCTCAACACGATCTACATTTCTAAATAATAATAAAATCTAAATTTTTGATAGCAGGGCAACAGGGGGGCAAAAACGAAAAATTTTAGTGGTATTTTTTATCGAACATAACTTTCATGTTTATCGACCGATTTTAATACAACTAATAGGAATCGATAGAGATTGAATTGGAAATCGATATATAACGGTGACGTTTGAAAATTCAAAAATCATAGGCGTGTGCAGTCCACTCAATATGGAGTGAAGTAAATGCGTAATAAAATCATTTTTTGATGTTGTTTTGTTTATAAATGAAATGGTATGTGATTGTGACATTAGACAAAACAGTTATAAATCTCTTTTTGTTTGCCATAGGTGGTACCAGGTTAGTGAAAAAGGAAGGTAAAATTTTAAAAAGATATTAACCGCAGACAAGTTGCTACCCAGCACTATAAATATGTTACTGATCGTAGATAGTTCCTTTTTTCATGTTGTACTTCATCATAGGCGTATCCAGGATCCAAACTGGGGCGGCGCAAGACCTTTTGATCAGTATATTATCCGCTATTATGATACTAACTAGTCAACAGCGACTATTTCAATTACAACTTCAATTAACATTGCTTACCCCCCTTTTTACCCTACCTGGACTCGCCTATTATCTTATAATCGTTCGTAGAGTAGCCTGTGGTGAGCGTGTTTCATCCGAAAACTGCAGTATGTTATGTCATTGTACGCACATGCCTCTTAGCTTCCTTGCAATAATATGACCCCCTTTTCCATTCCTGAGTGCGCCTCTGTAAAAAACTGTATTCCCTTTTCTGGCCTCATATGTGCATATATCATTATAAGCTAAACGTCTATTTCGCCGTTATCGCTGGCATATCGTCACCACCATGTAAGTTACCCCCTTTTCATGTGCCTGAACACGCCCCTGAAACTCTATGTGTAATAAGTTATGCAAATACTGGAAGCAGAAGCTATCTTTTACATCTTGCTAGCTATAAATGCCCCTTACATTGCTCCATTGGCTTCCCGCCAAGCATTGAATACTTCCTGGAACCCCCCCCCCCCTTTTCAAGCCCCTGAAACCGCCTCTGCCATGCAATTTTTATGATATTTCAATAACATCAACTAATTTGAACTTATTGCAATCACCTTAAACCGATGTAACTCCTTCATACTTGAGGAAGTTAGGAAGAAACCGTGACGATCGCATTTCCGTATTATCGCCAAATGTCGCCTCCGAACCCACCCAAAACTGTGCCCTGGAACCGCCTCTGTTCAGGTTAAGAACTAAAAATTTTGACTCCAAATGCGGTATTCAATTCTATGAAAAGTCCCAAAATTTCATGGGCCTGTTCCCAGCCGTTCTATAAAAATATCTGCGAAAAACATGAGGGGGGGGGGAATCCGCCCCCCCCCCCCTGTTACAAATAGGGTTAAGGCCTAAGGGCAAGGGCTGGCTTGATTTAGCACACATTTGTCATGTTGTTTTTTCTCCTTGCAGTCTGGAACGTAAGCATAGGTGCACCTTTTTCGATATCCCAAAATGTCGAAAAGCTAAAAAACAACAAAAAACATTAGAAATCGTGTGTTTGGAAAATAAAGTGGCCCAAATCCGGGGAGAAATTCGAAATTGGGGGTACCTAGGTAAGGTCTGCTCAAACTGGTTGCCCCCCCCCCCCCCAAAAAAAAAAACGACCGGCTGGATCTGCCCTTGTATGTGTATGTGTCATGGTAGATTGCAACACTCCAAGCACCTGCTACAATGCGTGACTCGATTTCCCTCTCACATCTGTGTCTTCCGTGGAATCTGTTCCAGGCCAGGAAAATGTCCACTTGTCCAGTACTATATTGCAAATGTTTTGGTCAACCTACATTGGCTCATCACGGAATGACTCTGAACGGTGGACAGCGCAATCACGATATGCCAGAGGCTCTGTAAAAATTAGCTGAATGACAACAGTTAAAGCTGCATTGAATACAGACATTTGTCCAGCTCCAGTCCACCTGAAGTATAGGCAACCCGCCATACTCTGAAGCTCAACGGGACAATCTATACAAACTAACAAACAACCTACGGGCAAACGTCTGTGTATCGGAGAGGCTCTGACAACTATACCATCTGGGCCCTGTCCTGGGATCCACACGTGTCCGAGCTGAGCCGGCAATGAATGGGCGTGCTGATCGGCCTACCTCATTGCCGGCATTATCTTCCCGACGGCGTCATCAAAATTCTTGTAACAGCGTTGGTGCTCGCGCGGATCAGCTACTGCCTTACAGTCTATGGGAATGGCACCCAGAACAAATTTCGACAGGATTAAAAAGATATTGAACTTTGCTGCCAGTCATCTTTGGACGACGTAAATTCGATCATGTGGCTAATCTGCGTGAGCAACTTCGCTGGATGGCGCCCCGACAGATGGCAGAGGCTCGCACGCTTGCCTTGACCCACAAGGTACTGCGGCAGGGCGCGCCTGATTCGCTCGCGAGCTTGCTTGTCCGGTGTCGTGACGCACGAGAGAGGACCACCCGGTAGGATAGATTCCTGCGTTTCCCCAGACCGAGAACCGAGGCTGGGAAACGACGATTTGCCTATCATGCTCCAGCGCTGAACAACGCATTGCCTGGCGCCTGCCGGTGTCACCGAAATGACACAGCGATGCTTTGTTCGTGCTGTGAAGGCACATCTGACAACCGCTGGCGATACAGGACGTCGCTGAATGTGTTTGTGGGTTTGTGTGTGTCTTGTGTGTGTGTCATATGTCTCGTGTTTTGGACCTGCATGTTTGTATTCCTGTACCGTTTGACTCGGGGTGGTAATAGCCACGACGTATTGTGGATAACCCCACGATCGTAATACAAATACAAATACAAATACAATACATCTGAACTGCGGATGTCATCCAGTTGTCGGTGTGTTACCCATGTGCTGTATGTACTAGAGGTGGCAAAACGTGGACCCGAGGACCCGGTCTCTAGACCCAGTCTAGACCCAGTTGGTCCCAGACTGGGTCCCGCCAAATGATACCGGGTACAGACTGGGCCCAACTTATGTTTCATGCTGGTTTCACGCAAGTAGGAACACTGATACGCAGGTTTATTTGTGCTATTGGCCAATCTGAACTGTATGTATTTGCAACTACAAGAGTTAGTTTACTTGCACTAACTGTAGAGTGCAGAATTGTCAATATTAGTTGCGAGACAACATTTTGCTAGTTGGGTCCGCTGGTTCCAAACTTGCCTGGCACCGGTAGCATATATATTGGATGGCCGTAATGAGCACCATTGCGATTATGTCTTTACAAGTTATATTGAAATAGCCTGTGCTCATGATAATTCAGAAAAAATCGAAAATCAGAAATAAAGGACAAAAAAACTTATATTGCGACTTGCGGCTTCGTCAGAGTTCACAATATTACTAATTGATATTGTGTAATATTGTGATCTCTGACGAAGCCGCAAGGCGCAATATAAGTTCTTTTGTCCTTTATTTCTGATTTTCGATCTTTTCTGAATTATCATGAGCACAGGCTATTTCAATATAAATTGTAAAGACATTGCCTTGCACCGGATATAACTGGGCCCATTTTTCAGCTTTTGGGACCGGGTCCGGTCTGGGTAAACAAATATCAACTTTTGCCACCTCTAGTACCTGGCACCTTGGCACCTAGGCACACCGTCGGTCACGTACAGGCACACTGTCGGGTCACAAAATCGGTGACCGACGCTGAAAACGTTTCTGTAGAGCTGTGGCTAACATCACGGGCATTCATCACAGCTATTTTTAGGCGCCCCGAGTGTGAAAGGTACAATCCGTCGGCACCTTCAACGCCTCGCCAGGCATATTAAAAAAGTGTCACGGTTATATCATGGGGTCCAGGCCTCTGCGTAGGCACCATCCAAGGTGCTATCGGGGGGGGGGGGCAAAAGCGTGTTATTAGTTTCGAAGGTCACGGGTACCCGGTTGCCGTCGGAGGGAAGCTGAAGGCGCCAAAATGTCATCAAGACCCATCATTCTGAATGCGCCGGAACACCGCATCGCTTTCGGGCCGGCAAGGTGCCATTCGGGGGCGGTATGATACCTTCCGAGAACAATGCCTTGCCTTCCGAGGGCGACAAGACGTCTTCCGAAGGCGGCATAATGCACTCTGAGGGCGGCGAAATGCCCTCGGCAAGATGTTTTCCGAAGGCGGCATGATGCCTTCCAAGGGCGGTATAATGCGCTCTGAGGGCGGTATAATGTGCTTTGCGGGCGGCAAGATACCTTACGGGGGCGACGACAAGACATCTCCCGAGGGCGGCATAATGCACTTCGAATGCGGCAAAATGTCTTCCGAGGGTGGCAAGATGTTTGTCGAGGGCGGCATGATGATTTCCGAGGGCGGCATAATGCTATCTGGAGTCTGAGGGCGACATGATGCCTTCCAAGGGCGGCATAATGCGCTTTGAGAGCGTCAAAATGCCTTCCGTGAGCGACAAGATGTCTTCCGAGGGCGGCATGATGTGTTCCGAGGGCGAACGCGGCACCGTCCATCTTTACCTTCCAAGAGCGGCATAATGCGCTCTGAGGGCGGCAGGATGCCTTCCGAGGGCGGCATATTGGGCTCTGTGGTCGGCATACTGTGCTCTGAGGGCGGCAAGATGCCTTCAGAGGGCGACAAGACAACTTCCGAGGGCGGCATAATGTCTTCCGAGGGCGACACGATGTTTTCCGAGGGCGGCATAGTGCGCTCCGAAGGTGGCATGATGCCTTCCGAGGGTGGCATAATGCCTTCCGAGGGCGGCGATGTAGTATGTACCTTCCGAGGGCGGTATAATGCGTTGTGAGGGAGGCAAGATATCTTCTGAGGGTGCCAGGGTGCCTTTCAAGAGTGCTACGATGCTGTCGGTAGACACAAGGGTACAGGAGCGTAGGATCCTATTCAGTTGGGGGCTGATTCAGCCCCCCCCCCCAACTTGTGGCTCAGCCCCCCCCCCCCCCCAATTTGTCAGTCAGCCCCCCAACTTTACAGAATAAATATTAGAAATACAAAACAGTATGAAAGAAAAAGGAAGTGAAAAAACAGATTTAGCATATTACTTATTATATAAACAAAATATCAACAGTATTTATTGACAACCAGGTAGCCTAAACAGTAAACAACCATGTACACACACATGGAAATATGGTACTTTATGAAATATATATGTACATGGTAAAATGAGCGAAGCAAGACATCCCAATTTATGGTTAACTTGCAAGCATCAGAATCCACCTTCACATTTGCCAAAGGTGTGCAGATTTTGAGTACAATTATGGTTATACAAATGACACTATAAAAAATAAAACAGAAATATCACTTGACCATCTCACAGCACACTGATCATCCTAGGCTGAAACAGGAACATGAATGATCATAGATCTAACAACTAAGAAGTACAAGTAAGAGTTATAAGAATCAGAACTTTCAATTTGCTCATAATGTTCCAGCATTACCAGCAATACAAATATGTTTCACAAGATAAATTAAGGTCAGGCTGATCAACAGTGGATAGGCATATCAGTTTAGGTAATTTTGGAAAACAATATAGATCCAAATGCCAATACCGAAGAACCCAAAACTTGTAAAAACAAAGTACAAATATTGGAAAACAAATAATGCTAATGCGACAACAAAGGCAAGGCTACATGCGCATATCTTGGCATAGCTGCGCCATATTTGTCTCTTTTATTATTACTAAAGTAATGCCGTTTGGCTTTCGCCTAATTTGTTTCCCTTGTGAAAAATATGTTATAGAGCTGTTCACTCTGACGTCACTGGTGGAAAGTGGTTCCAACAGCTGACTGCGCTAATGTTAAAGGCAATAGGGAAGATTTTCTTACCTATATTGTGGGAGAATGGCGTTCTATTATGTGATGAAGACTTGTTTTACGGGTAATTTGGATTTGTCCTAATTTTTATCACGCAAAACATGCATTCAGTAAAAACAAGCAACGTCACAATTGACGTCTAAATATTAAGAGGCGGTTATGGCGCAGGTGTTACATTCACAAAAACGTAAGCAATGTCGGCTTTTGGTTTTGGTGGCGACGATATCCGTTCATATTACGGTGTTAGGTGATGTAACCTCAATATTTGTACATTATTATTAACTTTAGGTTGTCTTTCGTTACATTTGTTTCCATCAATGCATTTTTTCAAGGTTTACCAAATTTGATTGAACAAGGGGAAAGACATTGGTTACGTCATTGGAGGCATGTGATTGTGTTAAGGCATGGGCTCCGCCCCCGGGGGGGGGGGACATGTCCCCCAACTTCAAAGTTGGGGAACAGAGTGTATTTTGTGCCCCCCCCCCCCCCCCCCAACTTTGAGCACATGACACTGCCCTCAAATTGCAGGCACCTCAAACAGTACATACCTCAAGCACCGTCTACAGTAAGAATACAGTTATCCAGGGAATACAATGAAAATTTCGCGCCGCTCCGCGGCGCAATGGCAACACATATTCAATTGTATACGGGTTAAAACAAAACTATAAATTGGCACCGTTTCGCGACGTATTTATGTTTTGTTTATATGTTGCTACTTTCCTATATAATTGGGCAAAATAGTTCGCTTTATCACTTTTTTACCGCACTCTTAAACGCTTTTGTTTAGGTCATAGAGGAAAAATGCATATCCAGGGCATAAGATTCAAAATTTTCGCGCCGCGCAAATCCTTCAAAGGTTCCACTTTCCATGGCTTGGGCCTGCACAAATATTCGAAGTTAGTATAGCTGATTCCAAACTGGTGTCGCTGGTTCCAAAGTTGAAATGACAGACCCCTCAGTTTACTAACTCCAGCTCATAGAAGTTGGTACGGCCCATGACATACCTGCCATACTGCATGCTCCATCCTTGTAGCGTGCCTTCTCATCCGTTTTGTTTGGCCTTTTCAACGCTCGGGAAGAGGGCCCTTTCGAGCCCCCCCCCCCCCCCCCTGGACTAAATCCTTCCTACGTGCCTGTGTGGACTATGGTTAATTAACAGCCATGCCACTGCAACTTAGCAGTGTTGCGCATGTATAAGTCGCTCAGCTTTTTAGAAGCGGAAAGAACTCTAACTTAGCCAACAAGTCACCTTTCTAGGCAGTGGCGTCGCCACACAATTTTGAGGGGGCGGGGGCAGCCATGGGTTTTGGGGTCAGCCCCATTGGGGGGCGGACTCCGGCCTGAGCGATCATGGGGGCGCCCCCAGCCCCCCCCCCCCCCCCCTCCCCCCGGTGGCGACGCTCACTGTCTCTAGTTACGACTTACACAGCAAGTAGCGGGAGTATCCCGAGGCAAGTTAGCAGTGGCGCACGCAAGGGGGTCAAAAGTGTCAGCTGACCCCCCCCCCCCCTCGATATTTCTGAGGGACACACATCAAAGGGACCCGTATTCTGGCCCATACCTGGCAGGGGCCCGGTCTTGGTCAGGTCTGATCGAGACAGGGGCCCGGTGCTGGCAAAGGCGTGATATGGGGCCCGGCCAGGACGAGGGCCCGGTCCTTGCATATTCTTGATGCGGGCCCGTTTCTGGTAGGGGCCCGAACGAGGCAGGGGTCCGGTGCTGGCAGAGGCGTGATATGGGGCCCGGTCAGGACGAGGGCCCGGTCACAACAGGGCCCGGTCCTTGTATATTTTTGATACGGGCCCGTTTCTGATAGAGGCCCGTTCTTGGTCAGTCCCGATCGACGCAGGGGCCCAGTGCTAGCAAAGGCGTGATATGGGGCCCGGCCAGGACGAGGGCCCGGTCCTTGCATATTCTTGATACGGGCCCGTTTCTGATTGAGGCCCGTTCTTGGTCAGTCCCGATCGACGCAAGGGCCCAGTGCTAGCAAAGGCGTGATAAGGGGCCCAGTCAGGACGAGGGCCCCGTCACAACAGGGTCCGGTGCTGGTAAATTCTTGATACGGGCACGTTCTGGTGACACGGGCCCGTTCCTGGTAGGGGCCCAGTCTTGATCAGGCCTGATCGAGGCAGGGGCCCAGTGCTGGCAAATACGTGATACCGGTCTTGGCAAATTCTTGATAGCACAGGCCCGTTCCTGATAGGGGCCCGGTCTTGGTCAGGCCCTATCGAGGCAGGGGCCCGTTGCTGGCAAAGGCGTGTATCAGGGGCCCGGTCAGATGTAGAACCCGGTTCCCACCATATCCCATAATCATGTACTCAGCCCTATATCTCGTTGAGCTCATGAATCCACGTCCCCCCAACTTCAAACCTGTGGCGGAGCCCTTGTGTTAAGGTGAACTGATAATTACTCAAATACCTAATTCTGAGGTGGTTTGTCATGGAAAAATTTGTTTGTTAGGTGGGAAAAGTGAGGAAAAATCCCACATTACCCATTAAATAACTTTGTATCACATAATCGAACGCCATTCTCCAACAATCTAGGTAAGAAAATCTTCCCTATGACCTTTAACATTAGGGCAGTCAGCTGTTGGAACCCCTTCAAATCAGTGACGTCATGGGTGAACAGCTCTATACGTATTTTTACATCTCTGATCTCAGCTGTAATATATAGAAGGACCGGCCCTGGACCATTGGCATCGACTTTTAGAGACGCCTCTTACCATGGGTGGAGCTTTCCAGAAAAAGTTGGTGGGGCGAAATGTCATATTGGATGGCTGTTTGCCATGGCTATAAGGTGAAAATTACCATTTAACGTCAGAAAACATTCAAATCTGACAAAAGTTGGTGGGGCAAAACACAAAGTTGGTGGGGCAGTGTTCCCACCATTTGAATATAAAACTCCACCCATGCCTCTTACAGGAACAAGGGCCTTTTGGGTCAGGATTTGTGTTAAAACCATTCACTTTGTTAAGCAAGGGACATTTGAGTAAAAGGTACCCAAAGACGAGAAAAGCTCAAATCCGCAAGAACAAAATTGCATAAGAGGGGTTCTCTCAAAGATAAAAAAGTTGTGACTAAAGATAAGATTAGGTGGGCAAAGAAAAACGGAGACGCTTCGCGCCACCATTTTTCGTTTTTCCCTCGCGCCCCCATACATTTGCAATGAGGAAAATATTGTGGAAATATTGCTTTTCATTTTTGACCGATAAAATAAATTTACCCCAGAGCCATCAAGGTGCCCTCGAACAGCCTGAGGGGACCCTCGATCGGACCTCGTAGTTCTCCGTGAGCTCTCGGTCAGCCTGAAAGGGCCCTCGGTCTGCCTGAGGAGCCCTCGGTCGGCGTGCGGGGCATTTAGTCAGCCTTTGTGGGCTCTCAGTCGGCCTGGGGGGTTATCGGTCTGCCCGATGGGGCCCTCAGTCGGCCTCAGAGGGCCCTTAGCCTCCCCGTGGGTCTCTCAGTCGGCCTGAGTGGGCACTCTGTCGGCCTGAGTGGGCACTCTGTCGGCCTGAGTGGGCCGTCAGCAAGTCTTAGGGCGCCCTCAGTCGGTCTTAGGGCGCCCTCAGTCGGCCTGAGAAGGCCCTCAGTCGGCCTGAGTGGCATTCAGTCAGCCTGAGGGGCCCTCAGTCGGTCTGAAGGTCCTTGGTTGTCCTAGGATAGCCCTCAGATGGCCTGAGTCAGCTTTAGGGACCCTTGGTCGTCCTAGGGGCTAGGAGAGCCCTCGGATGGTCTGAGGGGCCTTCAGTCAGCCTGATGCACCCTTGGTCGTCCTAGGAGAGCCCTCGGATGGTGTGAGGGACCTTCAGTCAGCCTGAGGGACCTGCGGTCTGAGGACCCTCGGTCAGTCTGAGGGGCCCTCAGTCAGTCTGAGGTGGCCCTCAGTCGGTCTGAGGGGTCCTTGGTTGTCCTATGATAGCCCTAGGATGGCCCGAGGGGCTTCAGTCTGCCTGAGGGACCATTGGTCGTCCTGGAATGACCCTCGGATGGCATGAGGGAGCGCTTAGTCGGCCTGAGAGGACCCTCGGCCGGCTTGAGAGGCCCCTCAGTCGGCCTTAGGGGGCCTCAATCGGCCTGAGATGGCTCTCAACCAGCCCGATGGGGCCCTCAGTCGGCCTGAGGTGTCTTCGGTGGACCTGAGGAAGCCTTCGATCGGTCTTAAGGGCCCTTGGTCGGCCTGAGTGGCGTTTAGTCGGCTCGAGGACGAGGGTCTTTGATCGGCCCGAGGGTGAACTCGGTCTCCAATTTACATCTCCCCGCTCAGTAGCAGGCGCCCTCAGTCCTTCAAAGGGGCCCTCAGTCCTTCAAAGTGGTCCTGGGGCTTCGGGGGCCCTGGAGATTGCTTTGCCCCCATCCGAAAATACGATCCGCCGCCACTGACGGGGTGGGGGACATGGCCCCCTAATTTTTGCGTATTTTGCTATTTTTATTTTGCGTGATGATGAAAATTTGATATGGCAAAATGTTCCCAAAGGCGAGAAAAGCACGAAACTACAAATACATTTTGCATAGGGTGGCTTAATTGAGCTAAATTCTCCTGCCGAAATTGACGATGATTGTTGGGCGCGACCATGCTAACTATTCTGAAGGAAAGTGTGACGTTTCGTAAAAGAAATAGTCATTAACATTATCGCGTCGAAAATCAGCAAAAAAATAAACATCAAAAAAATAAACATTGGACAAAGCAAAACTAATTAGATATTTGCTGACACCTCAGACTAGATCGTTAGCTGATGGTGACCAAATCCGATAAGAAAAATCGTTGGTACGCTAGGTTGAACCAAGTGGCGGGCGGATCAACGGTTGGGTAAAATGAGCAATTGCCCCCTCAAACAAAAACATTGGTAGGCAAATGTATGTTTTTACCCCCCCCCCCCCCCCCCCTCCCCAAGACATGATTTTAAAGGTAATCGTACTATTTAACACTCCTCCGCTCAACAGCTTTCGCTGACGGTGCCCTCATGTGGGAGTATGACGCCCTTTTGCGAACTTTGTAGCGAAATTGGGAACACGCAACCAAACTCGAAACCTAGATCCACCACTGGTTGAACCTGAGCAGGGGGGGGGGGGCACGGTGGCCATGTTCCCCTCTCCCCTCTCCTCCCCCCCCCCCCCCCCCCCCCTGAACAAAACAAAATGTGCACTAGATAAAATGCGACATGCTGACGACCCGACCCCCCCCCCCCCCCACACACACACCCTGGCTGAGGAGCAAAATTTGATTCTACTACTGACCCCTGCAAAAAAAAAATGACGGCTACGGCCCTGAACCGTTGAGCCCCCACCCCCAACTGATTTTGCGAAACTATATCCCTGCAGGGGTGCCCTGGCGGCCTCCCGAGAACGCTACGGCGCCTTCGGCGCCGGCAAATCCTTTGCAAGAACGGCGTCGCGGCGCCACGGTGCCCGAGGGCGCGCCGTTTTCTAAGGCAGGGGGCTTCAGCCTCTACCCCTGGATCCGCCACTGCACGAAATGCTAGCTGTCAAAATGAGTTGAGTGACAATAGACAAAGCTGCACTCACGGGCGGCGCCACCTTTCGAAACTTGGGGGGGGGGGGGGGACGGAGGCAATATGAAGTAGATTATTTCCATGCAACCCACATAGGCGTAATGTTAAATCCGAAAATGTTTGGCGCCCCCCCCCCCCCCCCGTCCCCCGGCCTCCGCCGCCCATGGCTGCACTGAATATAGACATTTGTCCAGCTCCAGTCCACCTGAAATATAGGCAACCCGCCATACTCTGAAGCTCAACGGGACAGTCTATACAAACTAACAAACAACCTACGGGCAAACGTCTGTGTATCGGAGAGGCTCTGGCACCTCGACCATCTGAACTGAAGATGTCATCCAGTTGCCGGTGATTTACCGATGTGTACACATTGGTAAAATGCACACTGTCGGTTAGATTACCTTTGTAAATAGTCACCAAGCAAAACCAGCCAATATGGATCGGACGGGGCCGCACGGAGCTGACCGGCCACGACGCTGTCCACCGCCACACGCCGTCGGCGGTCGGTAGTGGTCGGACGCAGCCGTCGCCCGGGGGCTGACCACTCGACCCGTCATGGCGTCGGAAGTGCCTCCACCAGGACGCCTCTCGCTCTGTGGCGTGTGGCAGCGCACCACAGCCCGGTTCGTCTCCGACACGAACTTGGCCGGCGTCAATAACGCCGGGCGAGCGCGCCACCCGCTCCGCAGAGTCGTCTGGTCATGCCTGTGGCTGGCCGGCCTGGGCTATACCCTCAAAGACGTGAGTATCCTGGCGAACAAGTACCTCGAATACCCGGTGTCCACGGACTATACCATCGTCTACGATGGCGGGGTGACGTTCCCTGCCGTCACCGTCTGCAACCAGAACAGCGTCATGTGCACACAACTCCTGGGGCAGCTGTTCACGAACCCCGACGACGCCCAGCTACAGGACTTGGTCAACCGCTCCAGCTGTCTCGACCTGATGCCGAAGTTGTGCTCGTTCGCCTACCGGAGCTTCTACCAGACCAGCACGATGCCGACGCTCCTGCAGAACACGAGTTGCTTTCAGACCACATCCGACAACTGCTGCCAGTTTTCCAGCCTCGGGGAGAAGTGGTCTGTGAACGTCAGCTGGCACCTGGCGGAGCTGGGCTGCGACGAGAGTCACCTGCGGAACTGCACCGCCCCCGGAGGTCAGGACGCAGGTCAGGACGCAGGTCAGGAGAGTGTCGCGCAGAACCAACAGCAGCGCAGGAAGAGAAGCGCCTGGAAACCAGAGGGACGATGGATGGAAGACCTGATGGCACCGAAGGTGATCATATATTTAATTAATGTATTTCATATATAAATATATATGGGTCATTCCATGCCAACTCAACCAGTGAAAGTGCGATTTTACACGTCACTCCCTCAGATTTGTATGGAATCACGTGCAAGGGGTTCTTCATAGCCCTCTCCGAATTCGTGGTCGAAACGGGCCTCCAACAAATACTTTGCCTGTTAAAGTGACGTCATTTTGTGACGTCACAGCATGTTGGGAAAACTGCTAAGCGACATATTTATTATATCAATACAGTTCAATGCTGGATAATACCTTCTATTTTCCAGAATATTATAACATTTTGTCGAAATCCTGCTGATGCGCGCATGCAATGTTTAAAAAAAAGAAAAAAAGTTGTCTTACTTGTGAGATGATGAGACCATCAGTACAATTTTAAGTTAAGTCGACAAGAACATCCACTGTAATTCATTTGTATTTGCTGAATCTATCACCATTTCTGAGGCGGGATAGTTGTGGTACAGCTGACCGGGCGGTGCCTTCACTGCCTGCTGACCTGACCTGACCTGACCTGTTGCAGCGGAGCTCGGCGGTGGTCCGGAGAAGCAGGGAAGCCCTGCCACCGACAGACCAAAGAACAAAGTAAGGAACCGACCAGTGCAGTCCAGCTCAAACATTCCCTCGACCGTGGTGTATACCGCATTTTAGTTGATAGAGCCCGAGAACCTGAGATAGATAAAGTGGTGAGAAAACCATCGGTAGATGCAGGATGCTATAAATACATAACATACTAACAAAATGCATAAACATGTCATAATAAATATACTCAGATTGAAAGGACTTATCTATCAAGGTAGCATGCTCAAAAAGGTCATGCTCAACTATACTGCGGTGTCTTATAATCTCATTACTTTCAGTGACATTATGCCATGTTTTGCACAGTAGGTCTTACAAATGTATCTACAGTCTACACTGCTAAATATAGACATACCTACAGCCGACCTTTTCGGTAAATTAAAGGGAAATAAAGACCTTTTGATTTATTTGTCTGCATTATTTTATGCCACATGTATGGTATCAAAATGATCAATTTCCAATTTAAAAGTGAAATGATGACCTTTTTATATTTCGAAAATTAAATTTTGGGAAATTTAAAAACAAGTAAATATACTTCTTTCGGATTTCATGATCGGTGCTTCCCCTCCACTATTGGGAGCGCGACATATCCGGCGCTTTTGTTTCAATTTCTTGAACGTTGAAAATTGAAAATAACTTAGATCGGTTCTACGAAATACCAAGTGTATGAGAGACCAAAGTGAAGAGCATTTTGCGTACGCTTAAAATTGAATGATCAAATGATGTTCAAACTCAATTAGACCAATGTTATCAAATAATTCAGTAATGTCAACATTTTGTGCGTTGTTGTACTCAAATATTGCAAACGAACTGCATGCATCATGAAAGGGGGACGTTCCAAAATACATTGTTTCTACGAAATACCAAGGGTATGGGCAGGGGCGACGCCGAGCATTTTTGAGTGAGGGAGTCGGCTGAAATGACGAAAAAATGTACCTCCATTTTTGGCGTGTATTGAAGCCGTTGCAGCATTTTTTTTTTTCATCTTATAGTAGGTATTTGTTATTTAGCGTCGCCAACCGGCGCGATATTTTTACGGGTTTTCCTGATACCTGATAAAACACAAAAATATAGGCGGTGGGCCATGTATAGGATAAGAAGCTAAAATGCTATCAATTCAATTCAGCGGTACGAGGAACCGAATACGATGACGATGGCTTCGTTATGATTGCCACTGATGCGACGCCGCGAAGTGGCGTGATTTTGTTATATTTTAGGTCGTGGAAAACGAAATTGTAATATTGTAATTTAATATTGGAACCAGACCGTGAGTGGAGCCGCCTCAGGTAACCCCTTTTCCTGGTTACACATCTCGGCATGATTAAAAATATTGAAATTAATGTAGTTTTTCATATACATTAGCCTCGGATAGTAAATCACGATGACCGGTGGGAGTCAGCGCTTAATAGTACATATGATAATAATAACGGTATACATATGTACCCAGGGGCGGATCCAGGATTTTCTAAGGCAGGGGTTTCAGGCCTGAGGGCGGCATATTTCCTCGGTGACGGGGGCGGCATGGTGCCTTCCGAGGGCGGCATAATGCCTTCCGAGGGCGGCGATGTACCTTCCGAGGGCGGCATAATGCGTTGTGAGGGCGGCAAGATGTCTTCTGAGGGTGCCAGGGTGTCTTCCAAGAGTGCTACGATGCTGTTGGTAGACGCAAGGGCGCCCTGGCGGCCTCCCGAAAACGCTACGGCGCCTTCGGCGCCGGGCAATCCTATACAAAAAGGGCGCCGTTTTCTAAGGCAGGGGGCTTCAGCCCCTACGCCCCCCCCCCCCCCTGGATCCGTCACTGTATGTACCTACCTGTAACAAACAACTGGTAACAGTGCAAATGGTTTGAAAGCAGCAAGGATCAGAACGACTTTTCCGCGTATAAATGGTCCCTGTCGCGGAAACTCTCTATTATAAACAGCAACTGTCTCGTCCACGACACAAACTCTATCGCAGTCTCTCACTGTATTGGAGACTCCAATCTGCACCAGACTCAAACTCAGCAACATGGCGCTCACACGTGCTCCGCCAGTCACGACAGAAGAAGAAGAACATCCGCTGAACCAGACATTGCTCCATTTTTGTATCTCCACTTGTATTCTCAGACAACAGTGATCTAGTTAGTGACATAAGTATTTGCGAAGGTCTAGGAACCAGTGATCACAATATGGTTAAATTCAATATCTCATCAGAAATGAGGCCCAAAGATAACCTTATTATGGTTCCAAACTTCAGCCGGGCTGATTTTGATGGCATTAGAAATGACCTCGCACAGATAAAATGGAACGTTGAGTTGGCAGGTTTAGATGCATGTGAGGCCTGGAATGTTTTCAAAGCTAAATTAAGCCAAATTCAGAATCGGCATATACCCCTCAGGCACAAACGTAACAGAACCAAGGGCAAACCAGTTTGTCTTACCCCAGAAGTAAGGAGTGCTATACAAGCTAAAAGAAGTGCATTTGGCATTTTGAAGGGATCTTCACTAGATATAAATCAGAAGGCCTACCAGAATGCAAGAAATTCAGTTAAGAAAAAGGTCAGAGCAGCTAAAAGGGCAAAGGAACTTGATTTACATTGTAATGCAGATAGTAAGAAGTTCTTCAGTTGTATAAGTTCAGTACAGTTTCCAAAAAAAGTGCTAAATGATCAGTTCCAATCTGTCTTTACTATCGAGGACCAGAGTAGTATTGCAGCACTTCAGCCTGAGCCAGAGACAGAGGAGACTATAGGAGAGCTAGGTGGCATAAGTAGTGAACTTGTTCTAGAATATCTTTGAAAGTAAGGCCTAACAAGGCAGAAAGACATGCTAATCCATGCTAGACTTTTAAGAGAATCTGAAAGGGAGTTGTCAGTTCCATTAGCCATAATATTTTATAAATCACTCGCAGATAGTAAAATTCCACTTGATCGGAAAAGAGCAAATGTTGTTCCTATTCATAAAAGGGAGATAGAAGTAAAGAGGAAAACTATAGACCGGTTAGTCTGACCTCATTAGTCTGCAAGGTGCTTGAATCAATCATCAAAGATAAGATTGTTGAATTCTTGGAGCAAAATGAACTCATCAAGGATACACAGCATGGCTTTAGGAAGGGCCGTTCTTGTTTAACCCTATTTGTAACAGGCTCCTGGCTACCCCTATTTGTAACAGAGGGGGGGGGGCGGATTCCGCCCTCCCCCCCCCCCCCCCGGAGATCTCGAGATCTACCCGTCCGATTTTCGAAAATGAAACGGCGTTTGGTTCCCCTCAACACGATCTACATTTCTAAATAATAATAAAAAAATCTAAATTTTTGATAGGAGGGCAACAGGGGGGCAAAAACCACAAATTATAGTGGTATTTTTGATCCAACATAGCTTTCATGTTTATCGACCGATTTTAACACAATTAATACGAATCGATAGAGATTGAATTGGAAATTGATATATGACAGTGGCGTTTGAAAATTCAAAAATCATAGGCGTGTGCAGGTCACTCAATATGGGGGTGAAGTAAATTCGTAATAAAACCATTTTGTATGTGTTTTTTTATTAAATGAAATGGTATGTGATTGTGACATTAGGAAAAACAGTTAAAAATCATATTTTTTGCCATATAAATCAGAAGGCCTACCAGAATGCAAGAAATTCAGTTAAGAAAAAGGTCAGAGCAGCTAAAAGGGCAAAGGAACTTGATTTACATTGTAATGCAGATAGTAAGAAGTTCTTCAGTTGTATAAGTTCAGTACAGTTTCCAAAAAAAGTGCTTAATGATCAGTTCCAATCTGTCTTTACTATCGAGGACCAGAGTAGTATTGCAGCACTTCAGCCTGAGCCAGAGACAGAGGAGACTATAGGAGAGCTAGGTGGCATAAGTAGTGAACTTGTTCTAGAATATCTTTGAAAGTAAGGCCTAACAAGGCAGAAGGACATGCTAATCCATGCTAGACTTTTAAGAGAATCTGAAAGGGAGTTGTCAGTTCCATTAGCCATAATATTTTCTAAATCACTCGCAGATAGTAAAATTCCACTTGATCGGAAAAGAGCAAATGTTGTTCCTATTCATAAAAGGGAGATAGAAGTAAAGAGGAAAACTATAGACCGGTTAGTCTGACCTCATTAGTCTGCAAGGTGCTTGAATCAATCATCAAAGATAAGATTGTTGAATTCTTGGAGCAAAATGAACTCATCAATGATACACAGCATGGCTTTAGGAAGGGCCGTTCTTGTTTAACCCTATTTGTAACAGGCTCCTGGCTACCCCTATTTGTAACAGAGGGGGGGGGGGGCGGATTCCGCCCTCCCCCCCCCCCCGGAGATCTCGAGATCTACCCGTCCGATTTTCGAAAATGAAACGGCGTTTGGTTCCCCTCAACACGATCTACATTTCTAAATAATAATAAAAAAAATCTAAATTTTTGATAGGAGGGCAACAGGGGGGCAAAAACCACAAATTATAGTGGTGTTTTTGATCCATCATAGCTTTCATGTTTATCGACCGATTTTAACACAATTAATACGAATCGATAGAGATTGAATTGGAAATTGATATATGACAGTGGCGTTTGAAAATTCAAAAATCATAGGCGTGTGCAGGTCACTCAATATGGGGGTGAAGTAAATTCGTAATAAAACCATTTTGTATGTGTTTTTTTTTTATTAAATGAAATGGTATGTGATTGTGACATTAGGAAAAACAGTTAAAAATCATATTTTTTGCCATAGGCGGTACCAGGTTAGTGAAAAATGGGGGTTAAATTGGGGAAAATATTAACCGCAGACAAGTTGCTACCCAGCACTATAAATATGTTACTGATCGTAGATAGTTCCTTTTTGCATGTTGTACTTCATAATAGGCGTATCCAGGTTCCAAACTTGGGCGGCTCAATACCTTTTGATAAGTATATTATCCGCTATTATGATACTAACTAGTCAACAGTGGCTAGTTCACTTACAACTTCAATTAACATTGCTTACCCCCTTTTACCCTACCTGGACTCGCCTATTATCTTATAATCGTTCGTAGAGTAGCCTGTGGTGCGTGTTTCATCCGAAAACTACAGTATGTTATGTCATTGTACGCCCATGCCTCTTAGTTTCCTTGCAATAATATGACCCCCTTTCTTCCATTCCTGAGCGCGCCTCTGCAAAAAAAATGACTTTATTCCCTTTCCTGGCCTCATATGTGCATATATAGTTATAAGCTAACCGTATATTGCGCCGTTATCGCTGGCATATCGTCATCACCAAGCCAGTCACCCCCCTTTTCATGTGCCTGAACACGCCCCTGAAACTCTATATGTAATAAATTATGCAAGTAATGGAAGCAGAAGCTATCTTTTACATCTTGATAACTATAAATGCCCCTTACATTGCTCTATTTGCTTCCCGCCAAGCATTGAATACTTCCTGGAACCCCCCCCCCCCCCTTTCAAGCCCCTGAAACCGCCTCTGCCATGAAATTTTAATGATATTTCATTAACATCAACTAGTTTGCATTTGTTGCAATCACCGTGAACCGATGTAACTCCTTCATACTTGAGTCAGTTACGAAGAAGCCGTGAAGATCGCATTTCCGTATTATCGCCAAATATCGCCTCCGAACCCACCCGAAACTGTACCCTGGAACCGCCTCTGTTCAGGTTAAGAACTCAAAATTTTGACTCCAAATGCGGTATTCAATTCTATGAAAAGTCCCAAAATTTCATGGGCCTGCTCCCAGCCGTTCTGGAGATATCTGCGAAAAACATGAGGGGGGGCGGAATCCCCCCCCCCCCCCCCCCTGTTACAAATAGGGTTAACTAATCTCCTAGAGTTTTTGGATGTTGCAACAGATAGCTTTGATCAGGGTAAACAGCTAGATGTAGCTTTTCTTGATTTCAGTAAAGCATTTGACAAAGTCCCCCATACAAGACTGGGGTTGCAACTTAAAATTCATGGGATCAGGGGAAAGATTCTGGATTGGATAGAAACGTGGCTTTCAGGACGCCAGCAAAGGGTTATATTGAATGGGTGCCAATCACAATGGAAGGAGGTTCTCAGTGGGGTTCCACAGGGCTCAGTCCTGGGCCCATTGTTTTTGATAATATTTGTGAATGCAATTGAGAACAGTATAGACAGCAAAGTCTTGAAATTTGCAGACGATCTAACATTTGTCAGGATTATTAGAGGAAAACATGATCAGGATGTTTTCCAATCAGATCTGGACAAGCTAGTTGAGTGGTCTGAAGCATGGCAGATGAAATTCAGTTTGAGTAAATGTAAGATTATGCACGCTGGACGGGTTAGCAGTAAACATAGGTATGAAATGGGTGGGCAGAAAATGGAGCAGATTGAAAAGGAAAGAGATTTAGGTGTCGTGGTAAACAATATACTATCAGCGTCAGACCAGGTTGTAGAAGCTAGGAAAAGGGCACTTAGAATGCTAGGGGCCATTAACAGAAATGTTTCCTACAAGAGTGAAAAGGTAATAACAAAACTGTATTGTGCATACGTTAGACCACATTTGGAGTATTGTGTACAAGCCTGGTCTCCAACATATGAGAAAGATTGCTGGTTGTTAGAAAGAGTTCAAAAAAGGGCAACAAAAATGGTTAATTGTCTTGGTAGTTTACCTCATGAAGATAGATTAAAGAAATTGGGTATGTTTTCACTTAGATATAGAAGGCTAAGAGGAGATATAATTGAAGTCTTCAAATTTGTAAATGGTCAGCATTCTGGATATTTAAAGGAAATAGTTCACCTTCAACATTAGTTTTAAACTGAGATAGCAGTTGTGTAGCCCGTGTTGGGAAACCCCTTTCTGCAAGTTTTCCTGACTGAAAAGACTCTCCAGCCGAATATATTTGAGTTTTTGGCGAAGGAATGCGGTGCTGGCGAAAGAATGTTCTACTGGTTCTAGTCTGGGCAGAGGCTATACCATCAGCCAATCAGCTTGCAGCTGGTGCTAGCAAGCGATCGCCGGCCGCCGGTTGGCACATCTCCAAGGCGAGTCTATCTTTACGCGACTACTTTCGAATCTGATTGGCTGAACTATTGTTTACATTTGCGTGACGTCAGGACTCTGACTCAGAGAGTATGCATATAGTTTTGATAAACAATAAAAAATTACAGCCTTCTGTCCTGAGTCGGCGCCATATAAGGCCATTTTTGACAATATAAAAATACATTGTATTAACAAGTATAATCAAATCGTGTTGGGTAAAAAATTCAAGGTGAACTATTTCCTTTAAAGGGAATGTTTGAGTTCAATAGGGAAAATCGAGGTAGAGGTCATCAGCGTAAACTCATTAGGAAACAAAGTAGGACTAGGCTACGATAATCATTTTTCAGTAGAAGGGTTGTAGGACATTGGAATATGCTACCAGGGGATGTCGCTGATGCAGTGACACTTGCTTCCTTCAAAATTAGATTAGATAAATACTTTACAGAGAAGGGATTAGTTCATAAATACTCGTGGGATTAGCCTTCTTTTATGCAGGTAGAGTAAGGTGATTTGAAGGGGTGAGACTGGTGGAGGGGGGGGGGGGGTGCAACCTCGGATGGGCCCAAGAGGCTCTTTGTTGCACTTCTCTTTTATGTCTTTATGTCTTTATGATACGGATACGGGCAGCGCCGCCACCGGACCCCTCTCCAACCAGCAGTTCACCAGCTGGCCGCCTCGACAACAGCTGTCGGCAGCAGAACGCCGCTGGTGCCGCCTGTATCTATTGCCGCTGGTGCCGCCTGTATCTATTGCCACTGGTGCCGTCTGTATCTATTGCCGCTGGTGCCGCCGGTATATATTGCCGCTGGTGCCGCCGGTATCTATTGCCGCTGGTGCCGCCGGTATATATTGCCGCTGGTGCCGCCGGTATCTATTGCCGCTGGTGCCGCTGGTATCCATTGCCGCTGGTGCCGCCTGTATCTATTGCCGCTGGTGCCGCCGGTATCTATTGCCGCTGGTGCCGCCGGTATCTATTGCCGCTGGTGCCGCCGGTATCCATTGCCGCTGGTACCGCCGGTATCTATTGCCGCTGGTGCCGCCGGTATCTATTGCCGCTGGTGCCGCCGGTATCCATTGCCGCTGGTGCCGCCTGTATCTATTGCCGCTGGTGCTGCCTCACTCCGGGCGCACCGCATTCCACAACAGTCCCTGTGGATCTGGAGGAGCCTGGGAGGAGATGGCTAGGGGAGATAGTCC
>JAXIVJ010000583.1:147500-197500 GCA_036785665.1 Chirona hameri
AATCGGCCTGTGTGGGTCAGACCAGGACGGAGCGGTGCAGATTCCGCCAAGTATCGGCCGGCACCGGCCAACTGTCAAACCGGTCCGGTCCCGCCTCGGTGCGGGATTCAGCCAGCTGTCGTTTTGCCTACCGTGGGAGACCCAGAGCTAGGGAAGATCATTTTGGGACCGGCTGTACATAAGTACAGACAAATAAATGCCACCACTGTTTTCCGATAATTCAAGTAGGACAAAGAAATTCCATGGCGCTAGCACCTCAAAACCCTACCAATATTGTTTCATAAAAACTCCGCAGACAATGGCGGATCCAGAACGGTGGTTGGAGGGGGGGGGACAAATTCCAAAAATTATCACACAATTCTGAAAACTCATCAGATTTCGCTTGCTTATTCATTGATATCTGATTTAATCCTCAACCGGGTAGGGAAAAATCACCACGTGTTCTGGTAGGGGTTAAGGGGTACAACACCCCCCCCCCCCCCTTGGCGTTTCGCTCCTAATTGAGCTCGCGCTTCGATTAAAACACGAGCGTGTTGCTTGTGACGAGAGGAAGCCGCTGATGCCCGATTTTAAAGTATGCGGTCATTAGGTGACATCTGAGGTCATGTCAATGACACAAAAGTCATCAAAATTGTAAATGCGTATAAATTGAATTTAATGGAGCTAGAATCGTGAATGAGCATATCATAATGCTGAATGTGTGCCACATTTGAAATCAGCGCCACAAAATGTCCTAGAAACTGCCAAATTCTAAAAAAAGGTCATGTCAGGTCATCTGAGGTAAGTGATCTGTGGAAGCGCTGACCCCAGTGGAGCATATAATTATGTAAAATGGATCCCAGATTTGAAATCAGCGTCACAAAATGTCTTAGAAACCGCCAGAAGCCAAACAAAAGTAATATGAGGTCATCGGAGGTCAATGACCTTGATTGACCTCTGAAAAGGTCAATCGAGGTCACAATATCAGAGGGAGCCACAACTGTCACCTGGAAACACCTGCGCATATGCTCCTCAACAACAAACACTCGGAAACGGCACAAGTTACATGCATTGATACTACGGGACATGCATCGATACTACGGGACGCCAATTGAGCCTGACATGACCTTGATAAACAGGTCATAGATCACGGGTCATGTGATTTAGAAGTTCAAAAGTTTGCGAGTGTGTGTCACATTGTTCAAAAGTAGGGTACTGAAAGTTTCATCCCAATCGGTTGAAAACTACGCGAGTTATTCCCGAAAAACCGAGGAGGGGTGGCATCCCTCCCCCGCCTTACCCAGGCGAGGGTTAGCCCGGCATTGGCTGGGGTCTCAGCCGAACGCCATTGGCTGGGGGGGCGTTTTTCACACCCTGGTTATCTTCCGAACTAATAACCGCAGCGAGACGCGCAAGGCGGCAATCGAAAGCTCTTAACGAGACGCATCCAAAGCATATACAAAAAAGCCAAATAAGGTCACATGTCAGATGACGGTCAGGTCAAAGATAAAATTGAGATATTTGAGTTTTTGGACCAGTTTTTGGACCATTGAGTTTTAGTCGCAAACCCTTAGATTGCGACTATGATCGCACAAAGTGCTCTCAAAGGTATAATACATATCCGGCATAAGCCAAAGTGAAATTGTAAGCAAAGGTCAAGGTCAAGGTCCGGTCACAAAAAGTCACAGGTCTACGAAAGCCATGCGACACATGTTGTATGGGTTATTGTATACGTATAATTCAAAAGTGGCAGTCATCTTCACAATCTGACACCATATAAGTTCAAGGTCAGGTCAAATAAGGTCAAAATTAGAAATTGATAAATATAAATAAACAATGCATGTGTCTAGGCCAGTTTTGTCTCAGAAATACCATGCTGGCATTTATTTGTTTGTATCTGGTCATTAAAATCCAAAAAACGTAATTTCATAATATAACTTCATGAGTTACTCATACTTAGAGAGCGATAAGTCAGTCAAACATAAAGATATTGCCTTTAAATTTGGATTGGCTATTGTCGACATGTGGTTGCTCAACATATCTTCTGTTTTTTTATATTTGAAAATGAAGATTTTGAGCGTATATTTTTGTTTAATATATGCTTCATTTTTTTGGGTAAAAAAAACAAAATTTGCAAAAATCCGAGATAGTCAGTTTGTGACCCTGACAATTTTCGATCTTTTGGAGTTTTTTGGTTGCATATTGCTTTAAATATGGCATTTCTGTGGCCTGGAAAATTTTAGCTGATTTTTGTGTCAAACTCGTGTGTTTGTGTCAAACGTCACTAAATTCGCTATATTTCGATGGAAAAAAAGTATTTATTTTCGGACAGAAGACGTATGTTTGATGTAGAAGAAGGTACCTGAAGTTTCACGTCGATGGCGCTATTAGTTTCTGAGCTATTGCGAAAGTCCGTCAGTGCGCCCCCTGCCAATAGGGATTAAAACAAACTTTCCTTAGTAAAAGTTGTTTAGATTGTCTTCTATATCAGGAAATGTGTCAATTTTGTGTCGATTTCAGGCTTTTGGGGGGGGGGGCATCGCCGCCATGGCCGGGTCCACCAACCCCCCAGCCCGGTCCGGTCCGGGCCCATCAACACCTAGCCCAGGCCCGGACCAGGCCCGGTCAAATTCATAATATTGAGGCCCAGGCCCGGTCCGGCCCGTTCAGATTAAAGAGAATGTTTCAACTTTGTATTAGTTTTAAACTGAGATAGCCATTATCTTGGGTCGTTATTGAAATGTCTAAATTACTAAGGTTTTTTTTCCCCAAAACTGAACCGTTTTTAAGCAATTTAATTTACCATTTGCAAAATGATTACAGGATGGTGAAGTCGCTGATTGGCTGACAACCACCTTTTCAGCCAATCCTACTTTGTCAGACAATCAGCGGCGGTCTATAGCTCAGTAATGACGTCATTCGCCCAAATCTGAAAACTTAATTTGTATAAAGTTAAGTGACTTTCGAGTGAAAAAAAATATCACCATCGTTTTCAGCAGCACTTACTTTATATTTTATACTACAACCAGCGTATATTTGACAACTTTCAGAAAGGTGAAACATTCCCTTTAAGCATATCATTATTTTCACAAAATTTGCAATCATGATCCTAGCATATTTACTTGTATACTATAAATGTGATACAATGAACCAACTACGCTAACAAAAAAAAAGCTACAGTTACAACAACAGTGTGGCACTGTGGAAGCGAACTGCAGGTTAAAATATGTTTAAGCTCTGATCTGAGCTCGTGCGCATTATTTCAAAATTCTCAGCCCAGGCCCGTCCAGAACCCGGTGAATTCCTTGAAGTTGAGGCCCGGCCCAGGCCCGGCCAATGGCCCATAGGGCCAGTCCGGCCCGTGGCGAACTCTGTTTTGGAAGATGCCTTGCCTGTTGGTGTGAATGCCTGATCCCCGTTTTGTTTTTTAATTTCAGAATGGGAAAAGACCCCGACTATGATGAGAAGATGGGATTCTATAAAAGTTTTGTGAACGTGCCTCTGGCGAAAAGGTTTCTGCTAGGACAAGAATCTAAGTTCTTCATCAAGAGCTGCACTTTCAACGGGCGGGACTGTCTTAATTCAGCGTAAGATTTACCTTACACAGGCTTATCTTTTGAAAATGTTTACAAAGCAAACTACCATCGCTTTCGTCAACTTTTAAGGACTCGTCCCATTGAAATATAGTTGGGATATTCTCAGATATTCATATTATTCAAACATTATGTACTTCATGTTTCTAATATTCATCCTTCCAACATTTCTCACTGTCACAATTGCAATCAGAATGTATTCGTTTGAACTGCTATGTCAGCTGTCACGAGGCAAACAAATGCACTTGATTGGCTGCTGTTGTCTGTGACGACAGGTACTTTGATCAGATCTCCTTGCCTGAATACGGAAACTGCTTCACCTTCAACTCCAACATCAGCCTTACACCGGATCAGGAGGCAGGGAAGCGCATCACCACCATGATGGGACCCAACAATGGTGAGCCGAAAGTCGGAACAGTGATCATTTAGGATCGGTAATTATAATCTGGCAGAACGCTGATGAAACAATACTGGATAGGTCGAGTGGATTAGTGATAATTACGATGACATCACATGCACGCTTAGCATTGCACTGACCATGACATGTATTTAGGTGCTTCCACGAATTGAGATTTCCAGCATCCACGTCGACGCGCATGCAAAATTATTGCAATACAAAATTGTTTGAAATCTTAGCATATAATAAAACACGACAAAATTCGAGACAACTAGACCTCCGAGAACTAAAACAAAGTTGCCAGGCCTGAGCCTGGTGCTATTTCTAGACACGCCCAACTACATGCCGTCCACGGTGACGCAGACGAAAGGCGCGCGCATGGCAATCCACCCCAGTGACGTCACACCGCTGATGAGCCAGGCCGGACTGGAGATCGGGCCGGCCAGCTCCAACTCCATCTCCATCAGCGCGGTGAGAACAGCGGCATTGTCGATACCCAGCCCAGTGCAGCTGCAGGGTCGACAACGATACTAGTACAGTCGACCCAGCCAATGGGCTGGGTCTTTCGCATGCGAAGGACCACAACGTCCATAATCACAATAAACGCTTTATCTGCGCGTTGATTACGATACATGTCACGTGCATGGCGTGACCCACCCTCAATAACGCATAAATCACCCAATATATTTCACCAACTACTGGTGTAAAGTCTCTGGTAAAGTCTCTGCACACCCTAGTCCATCTGGAAAGGCTGCGGGCTGACTGGAAAGCTTGCGGTTGACCCGTCACTTCTGCCACTCAGACCGCCGCCTGAGGTGCGCTCCTGCGGTTCCGACAGAGCCAGATCGTTCGGATGCCGTCGCCGTACCAGTCTCACTGCATCTCAGAGTGGTGGGAGTCAAAACTCGAGCCCTACTCCGTCAACCCGACGACAGGCGCCGTCAACACCAGCGGCGCGCGCTACACTCTGCCGGTGAGAGTGGGTCCTCATCTCGGAAGGCATGAGGTGCATACTTCCGGTGAGAGTGGACCCTCATCTCGAACGGAATGTGGTACATACTACATACTACATGCCTACTTCCGGTGAGAGTGGGTCCTCATCGCGGATGGCATGCAGTACATACTTCCGGTGATAGTGGACTCTCATCTCGGAAGGCATGAGGTGCATACTTCCGGTGATAGTGAACCCTCATCTCGGAAGGCATGAGGTGCAAACTTCCGGTGAGAGTGGACCCTCATCTCGGAAGGCATGAGGTACATACTTCCGGTGATAGTGAACCCTCATCTCGGAAGGCATGAGGTGCATACTTCCGGTGAGAGTGGACTCTCATCTCGGAAGGCATAAGGTGCATACTTCCGGTGAGAGTGGACCCTCATCGCGGACGGAATGGATTACATACTTCCGGTGAAAGTGGACCCTCATCTCGGACGGAATGTAGTGCATACTGCCGGAGAGAGTGGAGCCTCATCTCGAACGGAATGTGGTACATACTACATACTACATACCTATTTCCGGTGAGAGTGGACCCTCATCTCGGAAGGCATGAGTTGCATACTTTCGGTGAGAGTGGACCCTCATCTCGGAAGGCATGAGGTGCATACTTCCGGTGAGAGTGGACCCTCATCTCGGAAGGAATGAGTTGCATACTTTCGGTGAGAGTGGACCCTCATCTCGGAAGGCATGAGGTACATACTTCCGGTGAGAGTGGACCCTCATCTCGGAAGGCATGAGGTACATACTTCCGGTGAGAGTGGACCCTCATCTCGGATAATGCATGCATGCTTTTGTGGGGAATTTACCGTTCACTTTTACCCGCGGACGTCATCAACCTCCGCCATGCACAGATGAGACTTACGTGTCGGAAGGTTCAGCTGAGACTAGCGTGTCGGAGGGTTCAGCTGAGACTAGCGTGTCGGAAGGTTCAGCTGAGACTAGCGTGTCGGAAGGTTCAGCTGAGACTAGCGTGTCGGAGGGTTCAGCTGAGACTAGCGTGTCGGAGGGTTCAGCTGAGACTAGCGTGTCGGAAGGTTCAGCTGAGACTAGCGTGTCGGAGGGTTCAGCTGAGACTAGCGTGTCGGAGGGTTCAGCTGAGACTAGCGTGTCGGAGGGTTCAGCTGAGACTAGCGTGTCGGAAGGTTCAGCTGAGACTAGCGTGTCGGAGCGTTCAGCTGAGACTAGCGTGTCGGAGGGTTCAGCTGAGACTAGCGTGTCGGAGGGTTCAGCTGAGACTAGCGTGTCGGAGGGTTCAGCTGAGACTAGCGTGTCGGAGGGTTCAGCTGAGACTAGCGTGTCGGAAGGTTCAGCTGAGACTAGCGTGTCGGAGGGTTCAGCTGAGACTAGCGTGTCGGAGGGTTCAGCTGAGACTAGCGTGTCGGAGGGTTCAGCTGAGACTAGCGTGTCGGAGGGTTCAGCTTTAGAGAGCGCTCGGCGCCGTGTGTTCTCACACGCGAACTGCCTGCTGTGAGCGCTCGAGACCAGACTGATTTGCCGCCGACTGCCACTCGGCCAGTCGGGAGAAAACGGGTGGTTCAGTGGTAATGCTTGCGCCTTAGACCCACACGGTTGATAACGACCTGACGGTGTCACGCATGACGTTGTCATGCCGTGATATGATCTGAACCGCTTATGATGGGCCCTGTAGATAACGACCTGACGGTGTCACACATGACGTTGTCATGCCGTGATATGATCTGAACCGCTTATGATGGGCCCTGTAGATAACGACCTGACGGTGTCACACATGACGTTGTCATGCCGTGATATGATCTGAACCGCTTATGATGGGCCCTGTAGATAACGACCTGACGGTGTCACACATGACGTTGTCATGCCGTGATATGATCTGAACCGCTTATGATGGGCCCTGTAGATAACGACCTGACGGTGTCACACATGACGTTGTCATGCCGTGATATGATCTGAACCGCTTATGATGGGCCCTGTAGATAACGACCTGACGGTGTCACACATGACGTTGTCATGCCGTGATATGATCTGAACCGCTTATGATGGGCCCTGTAGATAACGACCTGACGGTGTCACACATGACGTTGTCATGCCGTGATATGATCTGAACCGCTTATGATGGGCCCTGTAGATAACGACCTGACGGTGTCACACATGACGTTGTCATGCCGTGATATGATCTGAACCGCTTATGATGGGCCCTGTAGATAACGACCTGACGGTGTCACACATGACGTTGTCATGCCGTGATATGATCTGAACCGCTTATGATGGGCCCTGTAGATAACGACCTGACGGTGTCACACATGACGTTGTCATGCCGTGATATGATCTGAACCGCTTATGATGGGCCCTGTAGATAACGACCTGACGGTGTCACACATGACGTTGTCATGCCGTGATATGATCTGAACCGCTTATGATGGGCCCTGTAGATAACGACCTGACGGTGTCACACATGACGTTGTCATGCCGTGATATGATCTGAACCGCTTATGATGGGCCCTGTAGATAACGACCTGACGGTGTCACACATGACGTTGTCATGCCGTGATATGATCTGAACCGCTTATGATGGGCCCTGTAGATAACGACCTGACGGTGTCACACATGACGTTGTCATGCCGTGATATGATCTGAACCGCTTATGATGGGCCCTGTAGATAACGACCTGACGGTGTCACACATGACGTTGTCATGCCGTGATATGATCTGAACCGCTTATGATGGGCCCTGTAGATAACGACCTGACGGTGTCACACATGACGTTGTCATGCCGTGATATGATCTGAACCGCTTATGATGGGCCCTGTAGATAACGACCTGACGGTGTCACACATGACGTTGTCATGCCGTGATATGATCTGAACCGCTTATGATGGGCCCTGTAGATAACGACCTGACGGTGTCACACATGACGTTGTCATGCCGTGATATGATCTGAACCGCTTATGATGGGCCCTGTAGATAACGACCTGACGGTGTCACACATGACGTTGTCATGCCGTGATATGATCTGAACCGCTTATGATGGGCCCTGTAGATAACGACCTGACGGTGTCACACATGACGTTGTCATGCCGTGATATGATCTGAACCGCTTATGATGGGCCCTGTAGATAACGACCTGACGGTGTCACACATGACGTTGTCATGCCGTGATATGATCTGAACCGCTTATGATGGGCCCTGTAGATAACGACCTGACGGTGTCACACATGACGTTGTCATGCCGTGATATGATCTGAACCGCTTATGATGGGCCCTGTAGATAACGACCTGACGGTGTCACACATGACGTTGTCATGCCGTGATATGATCTGAACCGCTTATGATGGGCCCTGTAGATAACGACCTGACGGTGTCACACATGACGTTGTCATGCCGTGATATGATCTGAACCGCTTATGATGGGCCCTGTAGATAACGACCTGACGGTGTCACACATGACGTTGTCATGCCGTGATATGATCTGAACCGCTTATGATGGGCCCTGTAGATAACGACCTGACGGTGTCACACATGACGTTGTCATGCCGTGATATGATCTGAACCGCTTATGATGGGCCCTGTAGATAACGACCTGACGGTGTCACACATGACGTTGTCATGCCGTGATATGATCTGAACCGCTCATGATGGGCCCTGTAGATAACGACCTGACGGTGTCACACATGACGTTGTCATGCCGTGATATGATCTGAACCGCTTATGATGGGCCCTGTAGATAACGACCTGACGGTGTCACACATGACGTTGTCATGCCGTGATATGATCTGAACCGCTTATGATGGGCCCTGTGATACATTTTCGCTGCCGTCACTTCTCGTAAAAACTCCATTGTCGGCTCAACTCCGTTTAATTAGGGAAGTGCAACATAACGCATTAAACGAGTCTCGAAACTGGAAAGAGGGCTGCGGGATTTAAACAAGTCAACTCATGCCTTAAACGCGTCGCGGAACACTCTTAACTACCCGAACGTCAGTGCGATATAATTTAAGCATGCTCCGAATCTATCGCCGAATTTACTCTAATATATTCCAACACCTGCACGACATAATTCTACATGCTCTAAACCTGTCCCGTAAGACAGGGTTAGAGCTTAACCCCACCCCAAATTGGCCCGACGTACCTCTCGAAGATGCGGGCGCCAACTGAGCGCGACGCCTCACTTCGAGGCGCCTTCTCAGCTCACAAAACAGTTACCCGCTCAAGGCCATAACCGCTCGCGTCCAACTCTCCGGCTGAGCGGACGGCCCTGCCTCTCGAACCTACCGCGGACTCATCACTTTCAGTGCCTACTGTGAGACCAATTTGTTTGGACTAAACATTGCTGGTTGCATAACAAAACTACTAAATCGATTGGTGAAAAAGGAATGATAAATTACTAACAAAATTTATTTGAAAGCCTGAGTTACAATGGTAGGTAACAATAGTGATACCTAGGCACTGACGTTGTTGCAGCCACAAGCAGAGGTGCAGAAACCTCCTCACCTGTCACATACTTGGCATTGATACATGATTTCTGTCACACGGCTCTTACATAAATGCCCCCACCCAGGGGCCTGACTCGTATTTCACGCCACGCCGTACACCTCACTCCTGTAACACACGTAAGAGTAGTGGCGATTTTGGGAATCTTTTTGTTATTATATACATACAAAAGAGCACGCATTCTTAATTTGGTCAGCTCAAGTTCACAATTTTCGATGGCCGCAAAATCGTCAAGACAATCCAGTTTCGTTTCATATTCCTTTAATTGCAAACCATTTGACCAATAATCCGGCACCATTGCCAGTCAATTAGCGCCAATAGCCGATGGTAGACGAACAATAATAAACATATTGCTCAAAGATGAAACATTCTAGAGTAAGATAAAAACCAACAAACGTCACAAAACGGCAATGATAAATGAAATCCATCCAAGGACCAAAACTGGTGTTGGTTACCACCAACACCACTTACTTCAGTCCCGACCACACATTTGTTTCGCATTGGGATGCTTCGACAAAACAGAGACGGGGGTAGCTAACAACTCACATACACAAAGCAACTTCGAGAGCTCATGCCCCGAGTCAACGGGACGTCCCGCACACCCTGGATTCAGTTCCTACGATACTTATTTGAAGCTCCACAGACACGCTTTAGAGTCGGGGGCCTTTTTGTGGCGCGATATCACTGTCCCTTCCATCGACTGTCCGATAGAGATGCTCCTCCTGACACACCTGAAAGTGTCCTGACCTGAGAGACTTCGCTGGACACTATTCAAGAGACGGTCAGCCCGACACAAGGACGGTCCGTTCCACCGCACCACCAGCTCCTGAGCGGCGTTTCAATGATTGAGCTGGCGGTGATCTCCAAACACTTCGCCGATGATACTTGCCATCGACTCGACCACACTCTCCGGGGGACTCAGAAGCCAAAGGCGCGTCACAAAATCGGCGAATGCTTTAAGGTGGTGGTTCTGCTGGTGGTCGCGACTCGCCAACAGCTTCCACAGCTGCTGACTGGTGCACGAGCGGTGGCGGCGGAGCAGCGGTAGAGCAGCCCGGATGTCGACCTCAGACGGGACAGCGGAGCGCGGAACGAGCTTACTTGCAGCCAGCCTGTTTGCCGCCTCTCGCACGAGACAAGCTGACACCGGCACAGGAGCGTTGGACACTGCCAGCTGGTGGAGGTCAGCGACCAGGCGGATATCTGGCATCCTTCTCTCCACGGTGGTGTTCGCCGTCCCCTTGTCGGATCCACTCTTGTCGTAGCCCTTTGCGCGGTACGAAAGTCGCTCCATCAGCTTGGAACAAAATATGACTATCTTGGCGACCTGGCAAGGACGTAAAATTACTCATTACAATCACGAAGAAGCACACAAAAACGAAGGTTATAAATGCATCATGTCTCGCTTTTCTACATTTAGGATAAAACAAAAGTTAAAAAGAGCAAACGAACAAACGAACGCAAACAAAAGGTGATACTTATACTTAAATGATTATATGAATAGGCTAAAACATGATGCTTTATATTTATACAGCAACAAAGTTGTTTGATTAGCACACACAAGCCTGCAGTCAAAAAGTGAAGTGCTGACATTGCATGCTAATTGTCCAACTCTTAAAGTTTACAAAGTGGAGGGGGTGCATTTTAGTGCCCCCCCCCCCCTAAGATCTCCAAAAGTATGAGAGCTAGAATGATGAAACTTACAGGGTTGGTAGGTGCTATGATGATCTACATTTTCTGAAATTTTCTTGACCTTCGGTCAATATCTGCAAGGTCCAACGAGGTCATGAAGGTCAAATCTGGCCAAATATCACAATTTTGGGAATTTGACCTCTGTGACGTCACAGATCACCAGCAATGTGTTTAAAGTTGTTTCCGGGGATGAACATTGACATTGTCTACCGAATGGCGTTTGAATAATTCCGATCCGACTGTTGGTTCCGAAGATATCGATTTGCCGACCGCGATTCTGGCCGCCATCTTGGACTGAAAATCCATATAACTCAAAAATGTATCGACCGATTTCGATTTTTGTTGCGTCAAACGATCTGCTATTGAGTTGGCATTAATGTCTCGCAAAAACCACCGCTCTGTTGCGCTTCGTTTTTGAGCTATTCACGAAAAACATGTGGGGGAGGGGGCACAAAAGTGCCCCCCCCCCCCTCCACTGCGCGTGTTAAAACAGCGCACTCCAACATATTTAAATGTCCAATCCATGAGCCCTCTGGGTGACCCTTGTTACCATGTGGCTTCACAAGTCATATTCGCAATGTGATTTTTTAGTTACTTAAGCGTGAACTAACACTTACAGGAAATAAAATGGGAAAACATGGAAAATGCCAATCTGAACAACAATATTCACATCATGGAGCAAGTGTCTATAAGTTAACAACAAACATCTTTTCACTTATATTTCAGCATTTTACAGCACCTCACATCACTTCAGTACAACTTTGGAAGTATGACTTGCAGTTTGGGAACCTATGATGAGTACAATCTCCTTTTTTCACAAAATTTCAAATTCAATACAAGCTTTCTGTACTTGTGCAGAACAAACTCAACTTTATCTTTGGACTTTGCCCATTTAAAGAAAATAGTTTGTCAATATGACACAGCCATTCTTCATCTGCCCTGCACATGCAACATGTTCCAGTGCACATCATGTTTTGCTGATTATTTTTGGATTATACATAACAACATTCCAGAAATGTTGAGACTATCTGAGAGAACATGCTTTAAAGTACCAAATGGAGCAAGTCACAAACATTGAGAAACCCTTGAACCACAATTTTCCCTGCTGCATGTCTGTTATTTGGGATTGAATGCCAGTATACAAAAATGCTGAAATTAACCATTTCACCCTTAGACATTTTTTTACCCAAAGTTATTGGTTACAGCCCCTAGTCATATATTTATGGTGCGACATAATAATCACATAATCCAGAAGGGGAGGGTGCTTGAGGAAAGCATGCAAAACTGTTGTAACTCACTGTTTTAGGTTTTTGGAAAGCTGGATATACTTAACTTTATTGTTATTTCTGGATGGCCACAAATCTGTATCAACATGCCACAAATGATGGTCAACTTAAGTGTGAAATGTTGCGTGAACATGGGTTCTCTCATCTGATAAGTGGATGATCAGCTAAAATTGATATAGGTAGTATAAAGAAATGAAATGTAGTGCAGGATTGGGTGTAACTACCCATAGTCTAGTCCAGAAATGGGAAAAAACTGACACTTTTAACTTCAAGGTCTAATTATATGATCTGATAGAAAGCGAGCTGCTTCTCAACTCTCACAGAAGCTTGAATAAATGTTGACCCAATTTCGATTTGGTACAGGGTTTCTGACCCTGCAATATTTAAAAAAAAAATCAAAGATAATTTAGACCAGAAGCAAAATATGCTGCATTTCAGTTTTTCAGTTCCTTATCAGGCTTCTACAACATAAACTGATGACAAAATTAACTCACAAATGTTGCAGGAATGTTTTGGGACTAATATGAAAACATTTAATTGATCAGGTCATGAGCAATTAAGTGAGCTGAATTTGTTCATTTTACAGCTGAAGTCTGAAATAAGGGTGGTTTACCCGGTAATAGTTCAGTAATTCACCTCCCCAGTTTATGATATTCTTGAGGTCCCTAAAAGAAGAAGAGTAGTCAGCTGACAGTAATATTACGACAGACTGAAAAGTGGGTTATCTTTGACTACAAGATAATCTGGGGGGTCCAGGGGGGTGACAGCCCCCGGTAGGTTCTGCAGCGCAGCAAGCGAAGAGTTCTAAACGTGGGTCCCTGCGACCACAATTGCTGTAAAGGTTAGGTCAGGTTTAAATATGTATCGTTTTGGTGACGTAATGGCTTTGGTATTACTGGTACACTTTTTGGTAATAGTTCAGTAATTCACCTCCCCAGTTTGTGGTGTTCTTGAGGTCCATAATAGAAGAAGAGAGTATTATTATGACAGACAGAAGTGTACCAGTAATACCAAAGCCATGATGTCACCCAAAAAACATTTATCAGCGACATTTCAACATCACAGCGACATTTTCATATTTCTTCCAACGAAGCTGTTATTATTAATAGGCTAGGCCTAAATACATCAGAATACTTCTTTATGCCATAGGGTTTGGTTTTGTCTATAAGATGGCCTGGGGTGTCTGGGGGGTGACAGGTGACAGCCCCCCCCCCCCCCCCCCCCTGTAGGGCTGCAGCGCAGAGCGAATGTGAGCGGAGCATTATAAACGTGGGTCTCTGCAACAGTAATTGCTGTAAGGTTTGCATAGGTTTGATTAAGTTATTATTGGTGACGTCATAGCTTTGGTATTACTGGTACACTTTTCAGTTTGTCATAATAATACTGTCGGCTGACTGTCCTTCTATTAGGGACCTCAAGAAGAACCTTAACCTAGGGAGGTGAATTACTGAACTATTACCCACTTTTCTGTCTGTCATAATAATACACTTCTTCTATTAGGGACCTCAATACTACCATTAACTAGGGAGGTGAATTGCTGAACTATCCCGTTTACCCTACATTAAGTTACACAGATCATTATTACTTTTATGTACCCAGATGAAATCTCACCTTCAGATGATCCTGGTCTTGTGTCAGTGTTGGGGCCATCAGTGTCCATCTCCACCTCATCCACATTCGTCACGACCCAATCACGCCAGCGCCCTCCATGGCCAAAAGCATTGTTCTGAAAAACGATTGTTTGACCACGATGCATCACGGCATTGTGTCGCTTGAAGCTGCGTCTTTGGCCATTGTAAGAACAGCCTGGATAGCCGCAATGCATTTTCTCCCTTGATGGAGGCACACGCACTGGTCCTGGGGCATTTCTCCCATCGCTGCTGGGCTCCATCTTCTCTGTCACACTCAGGATAACAAGACAACTGTCACAGCTCCGGCGTGACAATCCGCCACCTTCACGCCGACTTCGCGATCGAGCAATGGGCGATTTCAATGGAAAAGACGTCGGCGTGACAGAATCCGCCGGGAAATTGCAGCACCCCGAATGCTTAGAACTCTGGCGCAGATATGACGAGTACGCAATCTGCTTTGTGCATAGGACCAATCAACATAGAGAAAATTAAGGATATATGACGTCACGCGCTATTCCACATTTGGGAACAGAAACACACTAATTTGCTGCCAAAGTTAGATAAATGATGTGCCCGTCTGCCGTACTGCCACATTCCAGATTGTCACGGTTTTCATTAGGTGGCATTTTGTAATGGAGCCTGTGTGGCTGATAGTTGTCACGTTTCCACAATTTTTTCATCGTATCTGGCACATACCCAGGTCGGCGAGTTGGGAGGTTTTTGCACCTCTGGCCACAAGACTTCTGGAACGTTTTGAGATCGATCAATACACGTTTTTGTCACAATAGCAAACAAAACCACTCTGTTCATTGTTTCTGATCCTGATTGATGTCGTTTTTTTCTAATTGGATCGGACAATATAAAGTATATAGCCCCTAACAGCACACCATCTGTGCACAGTATTCACTCCATGTATGGCAGTTGTTTTACGACATATGTCCTATGTTTGTTGAGTATATGTGTTGATTGGCTCTGTCCTACGCAGGAATGTCACCGGATCTGTCTGCAGCTGCGCATGGTGCGAGCTTGCGGCTGTCACGACCCGCTCTACTACCCTCTGACGTTCGCCGTGAAAGGCAAACTGCAGGAAATCGGACCTTCCTGTGACCTCTCATACAACAGTGAGTTCCGCCGAGGGGTGTGGTGCAGTGGGTTAGAGATAGGGTGATAGTGGTGCAGTGGGTTATAGATAGGGTGATAGTGGTGCAGTGGGTTATAGATAGGGTGATAGTGGTGCAGTGGGTTATAGATAGGGTGATAGTGGTGCAGTGGGTTATAGATAGGGTGATAGTGGTGCAGTGGGTTAGAGATAGGGTGATAGTGGTGCAGTGGGTTATAGATAGGGTGATAGTGGTGCAGTGGGTTAGAGATAGGGTGATATTGGTGCAGTGGGTTATAGATAGGGTGATAGTGGTGCAGTGGGTTATAGATAGGGTGATAGTGGTGCAGTGGGTTAGAGATAGGGTGATAGTGGTGCAGTGGGTTATATATAGGGTGATAGTGGTGCAGTGGGTTAGAGATAGGGTGATAGTGGTGCAGTGGGTTATAGATAGGGTGATAGTGGTGCAGTGGGTTAGAGATAGGGTGATAGTGGTGCAGTGGGTTATATATAGGGTGATAGTGGTGCAGTGGGTTAGAGATAGGGTGATAGTGGTGCAGTGGGTTATATATAGGGTGATAGTGGTGCAGTGGGTTAGAGATAGGGTGATAGTGGTGCAGTGGGTTATAGATAGGGTGATAGTGGTGCAGTGGGTTATAAATAGGGTGATAGTGGTGCAGTGGGTTAGAGATAGGGTGATAGTGGTGCAGTGGGTTATAGATAGGGTGATAGTGGTGCAGTGGGTTATAGATAGGGTGATAGTGGTGCAGTGGGTTATAGATAGGGTGCTAGTGGTGCAGTGGGTTATAGATAGGGTGATAGTGGTGCAGTGTGTTAGAGATAGGGTGATAGTGGTGCAGTGGGTTATAGATAGGGTGATAGTGGTGCAGTGGGTTAGAGATAGGGTGATAGTGGTGCAGTGGGTTAGAGATATGGTGATAGTGGTGCAGTGGGTTAGAGATAGGGTGATAGTGGTGCAGTGGGTTAGAGATAGGGTGATAGTGGTGCAGTGGGTTAGATATAGGGTGATAGTGGTGCAGTGGGTCAGAGATAGGGTGATAGTGGTGCAGTGGGTTAGAGATAGGGTGATAGTGGTGCAGTGGGTTAGAGATAGGGTGATAGTGGTACAGTGGGTTAGAGATAGGGTGATAGTGGTGCAGTGGGTTATATAGATAGGGTGATAGTGGTGCAGTGGGAGCAACCATAATAACGTAGAAGTCGTGTTGACTTCCTCACTCCTCAGGTCTTAAAACGATTATCATGATACCAAACGTGTCGCATTCATCAAGTGGTTTTGTTTCATTCTTTTGTCGTAGTGACTTTTATTTATTAGCTCATTTGAAAAATGAAGTTGATCACATCAATCACCAGCCTTGTAGTGAAAACACCTGTATGAAAAACAAACTTTGGAAAAACAAAAACAGCCTTTGGTGGCGTATATTACGAAGGATTCCATTCGCGCATTGTTCATCGGTAACACCCATGTTACAGTATACACATGGGACTTTGGTAATCGCCTAATAAATAATTACACATGTTACACATGGGTCTTGCCTAATAAGTAGGCAATAAGTAGGCAAATAAGTAATGACACAGATCGCATTCCGTCGCAGTGGTAGCGGACAGACCATTGTGATAAATCAATACCGGGCCCACGCCACGGCCATGTTTCCAGAATAGCACCCCCCCCCTCACACACACACACACAGACACACACACTGCTTAATGACACCATATTCCTTTTTGCGTGACGTTACTGTGACAGGGTGACGCAGAGGTGCAAACACCTTTCTGTCCGTCACAAACTTTCGGACAACACAAAGAAAGTGTCACACGCAGGCACGTAGCCAGGATCTTTCTCAGGGGGGGGGGGGGGCGGGGCACGTTGGTGGTAAAACAAATTTACCTCCTCAGCCATATGTTGTTGACCGGGGGGGGGGGGGTCGGTCGGGGTCGGGGTCGGGGTCGGAAGTCGGGTCGTCAGAGAATCTCATTTTATCTAGTGTCCATTTGTTTTTCTCAGACCCCCGTGGGGAGCACGGGGGTCTGATAAGTAATGTCGCCCCTTTGCTGAAGAAGAAAAACTGGTCACACGGGGCGGCCTGTTTATATGCACAGATGACTACAGGCGCAACTATACAGAACCCAACGATTGTAAACAGTGTCCCGAAATTTGTCGATTTGGGTGGGAAATGACACCGAAATGTGAATAATTTTCCACTCACACTCAGAGGCGAAACTTGTTGTTTTTCGTTGGGGTTATAATTGAGTCGGCGACCGGGGGAAGGGTAGGTAGTAAAAGCGACTAATGAAAAACGGAATATGTGCACAATTGACAATAGTTTGGGGGAGGGACGGAAGGGGTAGGTAGTAATAGCGAGTAATGAAAAACGAAATATGTGAACAATCGAAAATAGTTTAACACCTTAGAATGAACATAGGTTATATTAGCTCATTACTGACGTATTTTTAGCAACAGCGAGGTGTGCAATCTAAAAAAAAACTGAAAAGCATCATGTTGGGTCAAAGAAGGCAAGGATTACCTCATGGTAGCTCACACACCAATAATCAGCCAATATCAATATCATAAGGTTGTACATAAATGGTGTGATTCAGCAACTAGCCATTTCTTGCAAGAAAGGCACCTCCTGGTGATGCTAATGGTCCAGGTCCGGTCCTTTTATATATTACAGCTGAGATATAGACCTATTTAGTGATACGTCACTGATTGGAAGTGGTTCCAACAGCTGACTGAGCTAATGTTAAAGGCCATAAGGAATATGTTTTATCTAGATGGTGGGAGAATGGCGTTCGCTTATGTGATGAAAAGTTGTTTAATGGATAATGTGGATTTTTCTGCATTGTTCCCACCTAGCAAACTAATTTTTCAATGACAAGCCACCTCTGAATTAGGTATTTGAGTAGTTATCAGTTCACCTTAATACAATCACATGCCTCCAATAACGTAACCAATGACTTTATCCTTGTTAAATACAAATTTGGTAAACCTTGAAAAATGTATTGATGGAAACAAATGTAGCGAAAGACAACCTAAAGTTAATAATAATGTACAAATATTGAGGATACTCGTCACCTAACACCGTAATATGAACTGAAATCGGCGCCACCAAAACTGAAAGCTGACATTGCTTACGTTTTTGTGAATGTAGCACCTGCGCCATAACCGCCTCTTAATATTTAAAAGTCAATTGTGACGTTGTTTGTTTTTACTGAATGCATGTTTTGCGTGATAAAAATCTATAAGCCGGGGTGGAGTTTTCACGGGTGTAACGGGTGTATAACGGGTGCCATAGGTGTTCCACGGGTATAATGGGTGAGTGCCGGCTATAACGGGGTTATCGCGTGTTCCCCAGGGGCACAACGGGTACTACGGGTGTATGTCGGGCACCGTAGGTTTTTGACGGGTACTTCGGGTGTATGACGGGGACAAAAACGTATCATAGGTACGACAGGTGTCGCGGGCAGTACGGGTTATCAATCCCTAATTGCCTATCACTGGCTTGCACCACCACTGGACACCAGTAATCGCCCAGCGGAGCGGACGGGTTAGCACTAGTATTGTATCTATCAGCATTCATCAACAATTACATGAACAGGCGGAGATCTAGGGGGTGCTAGACCGCCTGAGCCCGGGTCGCACCCATTTGGCGCCCGCCAAGTGCGCCTATAGTTGGCAAATTTTGTATGCGGTGCCCCCACGTGCATGACCGCCGGCCGTGGCACAGAGAAGCTGCAGCCTGCTCTGATATTGTGTGACCCGCGCCCCTCAACCTACTCCGTCCTCTCATCCCAAGTCGTCCTGGGTGTGTACCCTACCAGCATGTACGGATGTTATAAATTGATGTTATTCAAGCTGGAAATGGGCAGAGTCTTTGCAACGAAATTTGGTATCTGAAGGTCAGGTATGTAGCCAAATGGAGGAACGGGGGCCATGCCCCCCCCCCCCCCCCCCCCCCTTCTCCCAGAGCAAAATAAATTTATACTAGATAAAATGAGATTATCTGACGACCCGACCCTACCCCCCCCCCCCCCCCCCCCCCTCCGGTCAACAACATTTATAAAAATGTTGGCTACGTGCCTGCTGTTGGCCAAAAAGTTTTTCTCCCCCCCAAACTGAGCGGCTGGATCCGCCCCTGCGAGCATGAACAGATTAATAGTGAAATTATTATGCGCTATATCATTATTCGCGGCCACCTTTGTTAAACCGCCTCCAATCGAACAGCTCAGGTTTGTTTCACAATGGAAACATATTTCTAAATAATAGTGTTTTCCAATGATCAACCAACCTTCCGTTGTCAGTATCGCCATTCTCGGTAACAGGGATATATGCAGGAACACTCAGCAGATGACACTATATATAGTGTCAGAACAGCCCTCCTGTCGGTATCGCCATTCTCGGTAACAGGGATATATGCAGGAACACTCAGCAGATGACACTATATATAGTGCCAGAACAGCCCTCCTGTCGGTGTCGCCATTCTCGGTAACAGTGATATATGCAGGAACACTCAGCAGATAACACTATATATAGTGCCAGAACAGCCCTCCTGTCGGTATCGCCATTCTCGGTAACAGGGATATATGCAGGAACACTCAGCAGATGACACTATATATAGTGCCAGAACAGCCCTCCTGTCGGTGTCGCCATTCTCGGTAACAGTGATATATGCAGGAACACTCAGCAGGTGACACTATATATAGTGCCAGAACAGCCCTCCTGTCGGTATCGCCATTCTCGGTAACAGTGATATATGCAGGAACACTCAGCAGATGACACTATATATAGTGCCAGAACAGCCCTCCTGTCGGTATCGCCATTCTCGGTAACAGGGATATATGCAGGAACACTCAGCAGATGACACTATATATAGTGCCAGAACAGCCCTCCTGTCGGTGTCGCCATTCTCGGTAACAGGGATATATGCAGGAACACTCAGCAGATGACACTATATATAGTGCCAGAACAGCCCTCCTGTCGGTATCGCCATTCTCGGTAACAGGGATATATGCAGGAACACTCAGCAGATGACACTATATATAGTGCCAGAACAGCCCTCCTGTCGGTGTCGCCATTCTCGGTAACAGTGATATATGAAGGAACACTCAGCAGATGACACTATATATAGTGCCAGAACAGCCCTCCTGTCGGTGTCGCCATTCTCGGTAACAGGGATATATGCAGGAACACTCAGCAGATAACACTATATATAGTGCCAGAACAGCCCTCCTGTCGGTATCGCCATTCTCGGTAACAGGGATATATGCAGGAACACTCAGCAGATGACACTATATATAGTGCCAGAACAGCCCTCCTGTCAGTGTCGCCATTCTCGGTAACAGTGATATATGCAGGAACACTCAGCAGATGACACTATATATAGTGCCAGAACAGCCCTCCTGTCGGTGTCGCCATTCTCGGTAACAGGGATATATGCAGGAACACTCAACGGATGACACTATACATAGTGTCAGAACAGCGCTCCTGTCGGTGTCGCCATTCTCGGTAACAGGGATATATGCAGGAACACTCAGCAGATAACACTATACATAGTGCCAGAACAGCCCTCCTGTCGGTGTCGCCATTCTCGGTAACAGTGATATATGCAGGAACACTCAACAGATGACACTATATATAGTGCCAGAACAGCCCTCCTGTCGGTGTCGCCATTCTCGGTAACAGTGATATATGCAGGAACACTCAACGGATGACACTATATATAGTGCCAGAACAGCCCTCCTGTCGGTGTCGCCATTCTCGGTAACAGGGATATATGCAGGAACACTCAGCAAATAACACTATGTATAGTGCCAGAACAGCCCTCCTGTCGGTGTCGCCATTCTCGGTAACAGGGATATATGCAGGAACACTCAACGGATGACACTATATATAGTGTCAGAACAGCGCTCCTGTCGGTGTCGCCATTCTCGGTAACAGGGATATATGCAGGAACACTCAGCAGATAACACTATACATAGTGCCAGAACAGCCCTCCTGTCGGTGTCGCCATTCTCGGTAACAGTGATATATGCAGGAACACTCAACAGATGACACTATATATAGTGCCAGAACAGCCCTCCTGTCGGTGTCGCCATTCTCGGTAACAGTGATATATGCAGGAACACTCAACGGATGACACTATATATAGTGCCAGAACAGCCCTCCTGTCGGTGTCGCCATTCTCGGTAACAGGGATATATGCAGGAACACTCAGCAGATAACACTATACATAGTGCCAGAACAGCCCTCCTGTCGGTATCGCCATTCCCGGTAACAGGGATATATGCAGGAACACTCAGCAGATGACACTATATATAGTGCCAGAACAGCCCTCCTGTCGGTGTCGCCATTCTCGGTAACAGTGATATATGCAGGAACACTCAACAGATGACACTATATATAGTGCCAGAACAGCCCTCCTGTCGGTATCGCCATTCTCGGTAAGAGTGATATATGCAGGAACACTCAACGGATGACACTATATATAGTGCCAGAACAGCCCTCCTGTCGGTATCGCCATTCTCGGTAACAGTGATATATGCAGGAACACTCAACGGATGGCACTATATATAGTGCCAGAACAGCCCTCCTGTCGGTATCGCCATTCTCGGTAACAGTGATATATGCAGGAACACTCAACGGATGACACTATATATAGTGCCAGAACAGCCCTCCTGTCGGTATCGCCATTCTCGGTAACAGTGATATATGCAGGAACACTCAACGGATGACACTATATATAGTGCCAGAACAGCCCTCCTGTCGGTGTCGCCATTCTCGGTAACAGGGATATATGCAGGAACACTCAGCAGATAACACTATACATAGTGCCAGAACAGCCCTCCTGTCGGTATCGCCATTCTCGGTAACAGGGATATATGCAGGAACACTCAGCAGATGACACTATATATAGTGCCAGAACAGCCCTCCTGTCGGTGTCGCCATTCTCGGTAACAGGGATATATGCAGGAACACTCAACGGATGACACTATATATAGTGTCAGAACAGCGCTCCTGTCGGTATCGCCATTCCCGGTAACAGTGATATATGCAGGAACACTCAGCAGATGACACTATATATAGTGCCAGAACAGCCCTCCTGTCGGTGTCGCCATTCTCGGTAACAGTGATATATGCAGGAACACTCAGCAGATGACACTATATATAGTGCCAGAACAGCCCTCCTGTCGGTGTCGCCATTCTCGGTAACAGTGATATATGCAGGAACACTCAGCAGATGACACTATATATAGTGCCAGAACAGCCCTCCTGTCGGTGTCGCCATTCTCGGTAACAGTGATATATGCAGGAACACTCAACAGATAACACTATATATAGTGCCAGAACAGCCCTCCTGTCGGTGTCGCCATTCTCGGTAACAGGGATATATGCAGGAACACTCAGCAGATGACACTATATATAGTGCCAGAACAGCCCTCCTGTCGGTGTCGCCATTCTCGGTAACAGGGATATATGCAGGAACACTCAACGGATGACACTATATATAGTGCCAGAACAGCCCTCCTGTCGGTGTCGCCATTCTCGGTAACAGGGATATATGCAGGAACACTCAGCAGATGACACTATATATAGTGCCAGAACAGCCCTCCTGTCGGTGTCGCCATTCTCGGTAACCGGGATATATGCAGGAACACTCAACGGATGACACTATATATAGTGCCAGAACAGCCCTCCTGTCGGTGTCGCCATTCTCGGTAACAGTGATATATGCAGGAACACTCAGCAGATGACACTATATATAGTGCCAGAACAGCCCTCCTGTCGGTGTCGCCATTCTCGGTAACAGGGATATATGCAGGAACACTCAGCAGATGACACTATATATAGTGCCAGAACAGCCCTCCTGTCGGTGTCGCCATTCTCGGTAACAGTGATATATGCAGGAACACTCAGCAGATGACACTATATATAGTGCCAGAACAGCCCTCCTGTCGGTGTCGCCATTCTCGGTAACAGTGATATATGCAGGAACACTCAGCAGATGACACTATATATATAGTGCCAGAACAGCCCTCCTGTCGGTATCGCCATTCTCGGTAACAGTGATATATGCAGGAACACTCAGCAGATGACACTATATATAGTGCCAGAACAGCCCTCCTGTCAGTGTCGCCATTCTCGGTAACAGTGATATATGCAGGAACACTCAGCAGATGACACTATATATAGTGCCGGAACAGCCCTCCTGTCGGTATCGCCATTCTCGGTAACAGTGATATATGCAGGAACACTCAGCAGATGACACTATATATAGTGCCAGAACAGCCCTCCTGTCGGTATCGCCATTCTCGGTAACAGTGATATATGCAGGAACACTCAGCAGATGACACTATATATAGTGCCAGAACAGCCCTCCTGTCGGTATCGCCATTCTCGGTAACAGTGATATATGCAGGAACACTCAGCAGATGACACTATATATAGTGCCAGAACAGCCCTCCTGTCGGTATCGCCATTCTCGGTAACAGTGATATATGCAGGAACACTCAACGGATGACACTATATATAGTGCCAGAACAGCCCTCCTGTCGGTATCGCCATTCTCGGTAACAGTGATATATGCAGGAACACTCAACGGATGACACTATATATAGTGCCAGAACAGCCCTCCTGTCGGTATCGCCATTCTCGGTAACAGTGATATATGCAGGAACACTCAACGGATGACACTATATATAGTGCCAGAACAGCCCTCCTGTCGGTATCGCCATTCTCGGTAACAGTGATATATGCAGGAACACTCAGCGGATGACACTATATATAGTGCCAGAACAGCCCTCCTGTCGGTGTCGCCATTCTCGGTAACAGGGATATATGCAGGAACACTCAGCAGATAACACTATACATAGTGCCAGAACAGCCCTCCTGTCGGTATCGCCATTCTCGGTAACAGGGATATATGCAGGAACACTCAGCAGATGACACTATATATAGTGCCAGAACAGCCCTCCTGTCGGTGTCGCCATTCTCGGTAACAGGGATATATGCAGGAACACTCAACGGATGACACTATATATAGTGTCAGAACAGCGCTCCTGTCGGTATCGCCATTCCCGGTAACAGTGATATATGCAGGAACACTCAGCAGATGACACTATATATAGTGCCAGAACAGCCCTCCTGTCGGTGTCGCCATTCTCGGTAACAGTGATATATGCAGGAACACTCAGCAGATGACACTATATATAGTGCCAGAACAGCCCTCCTGTCGGTGTCGCCATTCTCGGTAACAGTGATATATGCAGGAACACTCAGCAGATGACACTATATATAGTGCCAGAACAGCCCTCCTGTCGGTGTCGCCATTCTCGGTAACAGTGATATATGCAGGAACACTCAACAGATAACACTATATATAGTGCCAGAACAGCCCTCCTGTCGGTGTCGCCATTCTCGGTAACAGGGATATATGCAGGAACACTCAGCAGATGACACTATATATAGTGCAAGAACAGCCCTCCTGTCGGTGTCGCCATTCTCGGTAACAGGGATATATGCAGGAACACTCAACGGATGACACTATATATAGTGCCAGAACAGCCCTCCTGTCGGTGTCGCCATTCTCGGTAACAGGGATATATGCAGGAACACTCAGCAGATGACACTATATATAGTGCCAGAACAGCCCTCCTGTCGGTGTCGCCATTCTCGGTAACCGGGATATATGCAGGAACACTCAACGGATGACACTATATATAGTGCCAGAACAGCCCTCCTGTCGGTGTCGCCATTCTCGGTAACAGTGATATATGCAGGAACACTCAGCAGATGACACTATATATAGTGCCAGAACAGCCCTCCTGTCGGTGTCGCCATTCTCGGTAACAGGGATATATGCAGGAACACTCAGCAGATGACACTATATATAGTGCCAGAACAGCCCTCCTGTCGGTGTCGCCATTCTCGGTAACAGTGATATATGCAGGAACACTCAGCAGATGACACTATATATAGTGCCAGAACAGCCCTCCTGTCGGTGTCGCCATTCTCGGTAACAGTGATATATGCAGGAACATTCAGCAGATGACACTATATATATAGTGCCAGAACAGCCCTCCTGTCGGTATCGCCATTCTCGGTAACAGTGATATATGCAGGAACACTCAGCAGATGACACTATATATAGTGCCAGAACAGCCCTCCTGTCAGTGTCGCCATTCTCGGTAACAGTGATATATGCAGGAACACTCAGCAGATGACACTATATATAGTGCCGGAACAGCCCTCCTGTCGGTATCGCCATTCTCGGTAACAGTGATATATGCAGGAACACTCAGCAGATGACACTATATATAGTGCCAGAACAGCCCTCCTGTCGGTATCGCCATTCTCGGTAACAGTGATATATGCAGGAACACTCAGCAGATGACACTATATATAGTGCCAGAACAGCCCTCCTGTCGGTATCGCCATTCTCGGTAACAGTGATATATGCAGGAACACTCAGCAGATGACACTATATATAGTGCCAGAACAGCCCTCCTGTCGGTATCGCCATTCTCGGTAACAGTGATATATGCAGGAACACTCAGCAGATGACACTATATATAGTGCCAGAACAGCCCTCCTGTCGGCATCGCCATTCTCGGTAGCAGTGATATATGCAGGAACACTCAGCAGATGACACTATATATAGTGCCAGAACAGCCCTCCTGTCGGTATTGTCATTCTCGGTAGCAGTGATATATGCAGGAACACTCAGCAGATGACACTATATATAGTGCCAGAACAGCCCTCCTGTCGGTATCGCCATTCTCGGTAACAGGGATATATGCAGGAAAACTCAGCAGATGACACTATATATAGTGCCAGAACAGCCCTCCTGTCGGTATCGCCATTCTCGGTAACAGGGATATATGCAGGAACACTCAGCAGATGACACTATATATAGTGCCAGAACAGCCCTCCTGTCGGTATCGCCATTCTCGGTAGCAGTGATATATGCAGGAACACTCAGCAGATGACACTATATATAGTGCCAGAACAGCCCTCCTGTCGGTATCGCCATTCTCGGTAGCAGTGATATATGCAGGAACACTCAGCAGATGACACTATATATAGTGCCAGAACAGCCCTCCTGTCGGTATCGCCATTCTCGGTAACAGGGTTATATGCAGGAACACTCAGCAGATGACACTATATATAGTGCCAGAACAGCCCTCCTGTCGGTGTCGCTATTCTCGGTAACAGGGATATATGCAGGAACACTCAACGGATGACACTATATATAGTGTCAGAACAGCGCTTCTGTCGGTATCGCCATTCCCGGTAACAGTGATATATGCAGGAACACTCAGCAGATGACACTATATATAGTGCCAGAACAGCCCTCCTGTCGGTGTCGCCATTCTCGGTAACAGTGATATATGCAGGAACACTCAGCAGATGACACTATATATAGTGCCAGAACAGCCCTCCTGTCGGTGTCGCCATTTTCGGTAACAGTGATATATGCAGGAACACTCAGCAGATGACACTATATATAGTGCCAGAACAGCCCTCCTGTCGGTGTCGCCATTCTCGGTAACAGTGATATATGCAGGAACACTCAACAGATAACACTATATATAGTGCCAGAACAGCCCTCCTGTCGGTGTCGCCATTCTCGGTAACAGGGATATATGCAGGAACACTCAGCAGATGACACTATATATAGTGCCAGAACAGCCCTCCTGTCGGTGTCGCCATTCTCGGTAACAGGGATATATGCAGGAACACTCAACGGATGACACTATATATAGTGCCAGAACAGCCCTCCTGTCGGTGTCGCCATTCTCGGTAACAGGGATATATGCAGGAACACTCAGCAGATGACACTATATATAGTGCCAGAACAGCCCTCCTGTCGGTGTCGCCATTCTCGGTAACAGGGATATATGCAGGAACACTCAACGGATGACACTATATATAGTGCCAGAACAGCCCTCCTGTCGGTGTCGCCATTCTCGGTAACAGTGATATATGCAGGAACACTCAGCAGATGACACTATATATAGTGCCAGAACAGCCCTCCTGTCGGTGTCGTCATTCTCGGTAACAGGGATATATGCAGGAAAACTCAGCAGATGACACTATATATAGTGCCAGAACAGCCCTCCTGTCGGTGTCGCCATTCTCGGTAACAGTGATATATGCAGGAACACTCAGCAGATGACACTATATATAGTGCCAGAACAGCCCTCCTGTCGGTGTCGCCATTCTCGGTAACAGTGATATATGCAGGAACACTCAGCAGATGACACTATATATATAGTGCCAGAACAGCCCTCCTGTCGGTATCGCCATTCTCGGTAACAGTGATATATGCAGGAACACTCAGCAGATGACACTATATATAGTGCCAGAACAGCCCTCCTGTCAGTGTCGCCATTCTCGATAACAGTGATATATGCAGGAACACTCAGCAGATGACACTATATATAGTGCCAGAACAGCCCTCCTGTCGGTATCGCCATTCTCGGTAACAGTGATATATGCAGGAACACTCAGCAGATGACACTATATATAGTGCCAGAACAGCCCTCCTGTCGGTATCGCCATTCTCGGTAACAGTGATATATGCAGGAACACTCAGCAGATGACACTATATATAGTGCCAGAACAGCCCTCCTGTCGGTATCGCCATTCTCGGTAACAGTGATATATGCAGGAACACTCAGCAGATGACACTATATATAGTGCCAGAACAGCCCTCCTGTCGGTATCGCCATTCTCGGTAACAGTGATATATGCAGGAACACTCAGCAGATGACACTATATATAGTGCCAGAACAGCCCTCCTGTCGGTGTCGCCATTCTCGGTAACAGTGATATAAGCAGGAACACTCAGCAGATGACACTATATATAGTGCCAGAACAGCCCTCCTGTCGGTGTCGCCATTCTCGGTAACAGTGATATAAGCAGGAACACTCAACGGATGACACTATATATAGTGCCAGAACAGCCCTCCTGTCGGTATCGCCATTCTCGGTAACAGGGATATATGCAGGAACACTCAGCAGATGACACTATATATAGTGCCAGAACAGCCCTCCTGTCGGTATCGCCATTCTTGGTAACAGTGATATATGCAGGAACACTCAACGGATGACACTATATATAGTGCCAGAACAGCCCTCCTGTCGGTATCGCCATTCTCGGTAACAGGGATATATGCAGGAACACTCAACGGATGACACTATATATAGTGCCAGATCAGCCCTCCTGTCGGTGTCGCCATTCTCGGTAACAGGGATATATGCAGGAACACTCAACGGATGACACTATATATAGTGCCAGAACAGCCCTCCTGTCGGTGTCGCCATTCTCGGTAACAGGGATATATGCAGGAACACTCAACGGATGACACTATATATAGTGCCAGAACAGCCCTCCTGTCGGTGTCGCCATTCTCGGTAACAGGGATATATGCAGGAACACTCAACGGATGACACTATATATAGTGCCAGAACAGCCCTCCTGTCGGTGTCGCCATTCTCGGTAACAGGGATATATGCAGGAACACTCAACGGATGACACTATATATAGTGCCAGAACAGCCCTCCTGTCGGTGTCGCCATTCTCGGTAACAGTGATATATGCAGGAACACTCAACGGATGACACTATATATAGTGCCAGAACAGCCCTCCTGTCGGTATCGCCATTCTCGGTAACAGGGATATATGCAGGAACACTCAGCAGATGACACTATATATAGTGCCAGAACAGCCCTCCTGTCGGTGTCGCCATTCTCGGTAACAGTGATATATGCAGGAACACTCAGCAGATGACACTATATATAGTGCCAGAACAGCCCTCCTGTCGGCGTCGCCATTCTCGGTAACAGGGATATATGCAGGAACACTCAGCAGATGACACTATATATAGTGCCAGAACAGCCCTCCTGTCGGTGTCGCCATTCTCGGTAACAGGGATATATGCAGGAACACTCAGCAGATGACACTATATATAGTGTCAGAACAGCCCTCCTGTCGGTATCGCCATTCTCGGTAACAGGGATATGTGCAGGAACAATCAGCAGATAACACTATATATAGTACCAGAACAGCCCTCCTGTCAGTGTCGCCATTCTCGGTAACAGTGATATATGCAGGAACACTCAGCAGATAACACTATATATAGTGCCTGAACAGCCCTCCTGTCGGTATCGCCATTCTCGGTAACAGTGATATATGCAGGAACACTCAGCAGATGACACTATATATAGTGCCAGAACAGCCCTCCTGTCGGTATCGCCATTCTCGGTAACAGTGATATATGCAGGAACACTCAGCAGATGACACTATATATAGTGCCAGAACAGCCCTCCTGTCGGTGTCGCCATTCTCGGTAACAGTGATATATGCAGGAACACTCAGCAGATGACACTATATATAGTGCCAGAACAGCCCTCCTGTCGGTGTCGCCATTCTCGGTAACAGGGATATATGCAGGAACACTCAGCAGATAACATTATATATAGTGCCAGAACAGCCCTCCTGTCGGTGTCGCCATTCTCGGTAACAGTGATATATGCAGGAACACTCAGCAGATGACACTATATATAGTGCCAGAAGAGCCCTCCTGTCAGTGTCGCCATTCTCGGTAACAGTGATATATGCAGGAACACTCAGCAGATGACACTATATATAGTGCCAGAACAGCCCTCCTGTCGGTGTCGCCATTCTCGGTAACAGTGATATATGCAGGAACACTCAGCAGATGACACTATATATAGTGCCAGAACAGCCCTCCTGTCGGTGTCGCCATTTTCGGTAACAGTGATATATGCAGGAACACTCAGCAGATGACACTATATATAGTGCCAGAACAGCCCTCCTGTCGGTGTCGCCATTCTCGGTAACAGTGATATATGCAGGAACACTCAGCAGATGACACTATATATAGTGCCAGAACAGCCCTCCTGTCGGTGTCGCCATTCTCGGTAACAGGGATATATGCAGGAACACTCAGCAGATAACATTATATATAGTGCCAGAACAGCCCTCCTGTCGGTGTCGCCATTCTCGGTAACAGTGATATATGCAGGAACACTCAGCAGATGACACTATATATAGTGCCAGAACAGCCCTCCTGTCAGTGTCGCCATTCTCGGTAACAGTGATATATGCAGGAACACTCAGCAGATGACACTATATATAGTGCCAGAACAGCCCTCCTGTCGGTGTCGCCATTCTCGGTAACAGTGATATATGCAGGAACACTCAGCAGATGACACTATATATAGTGCCAGAACAGCCCTCCTGTCGGTGTCGCCATTTTCGGTAACAGTGATATATGCAGGAACACTCAGCAGATGACACTATATATAGTGCCAGAACAGCCCTCCTGTCGGTGTCGCCATTCTCGGTAACAGTGATATATGCAGGAACACTCAACAGATAACACTATATATAGTGCCAGAACAGCCCTCCTGTCGGTGTCGCCATTCTCGGTAACAGGGATATATGCAGGAACACTCAGCAGATGACACTATATATAGTGCCAGAACAGCCCTCCTGTCGGTGTCGCCATTCTCGGTAACAGGGATATATGCAGGAACACTCAACGGATGACACTATATATAGTGCCAGAACAGCCCTCCTGTCGGTGTCGCCATTCTCGGTAACAGGGATATATGCAGGAACACTCAGCAGATGACACTATATATAGTGCCAGAACAGCCCTCCTGTCGGTGTCGCCATTCTCGGTAACAGGGATATATGCAGGAACACTCAACGGATGACACTATATATAGTGCCAGAACAGCCCTCCTGTCGGTGTCGCCATTCTCGGTAACAGTGATATATGCAGGAACACTCAGCAGATGACACTATATATAGTGCCATAACAGCCCTCCTGTCGGTGTCGTCATTCTCGGTAACAGGGATATATGCAGGAAAACTCAGCAGATGACACTATATATAGTGCCAGAACAGCCCTCCTGTCGGTGTCGCCATTCTCGGTAACAGTGATATATGCAGGAACACTCAGCAGATGACACTATATATAGTGCCAGAACAGCCCTCCTGTCGGTGTCGCCATTCTCGGTAACAGTGATATATGCAGGAACACTCAGCAGATGACACTATATATATAGTGCCAGAACAGCCCTCCTGTCGGCATCGCCATTCTCGGTAACAGTGATATATGCAGGAACACTCAGCAGATGACACTATATATAGTGCCAGAACAGCCCTCCTGTCAGTGTCGCCATTCTCGGTAACAGTGATATATGCAGGAACACTCAGCAGATGACACTATATATAGTGCCAGAACAGCCCTCCTGTCGGTGTCGCCATTCTCGGTAACAGTGATATATGCAGGAACACTCAGCAGATGACACTATATATAGTGCCAGAACAGCCCTCCTGTCGGTATCGCCATTCTCGGTAACAGTGATATATGCAGGAACACTCAGCAGATGACACTATATATAGTGCCAGAACAGCCCTCCTGTCGGTATCGCCATTCTCGGTAACAGTGATATATGCAGGAACACTCAGCAGATGACACTATATATAGTGCCAGAACAGCCCTCCTGTCGGTATCGCCATTCTCGGTAACAGTGATATATGCAGGAACACTCAGCAGATGACACTATATATAGTGCCAGAACAGCCCTCCTGTCGGTGTCGCCATTCTCGGTAACAGTGATATAAGCAGGAACACTCAGCAGATGACACTATATATAGTGCCAGAACAGCCCTCCTGTCGGTGTCGCCATTCTCGGTAACAGTGATATAAGCAGGAACACTCAACGGATGACACTATATATAGTGCCAGAACAGCCCTCCTGTCGGTATCGCCATTCTCGGTAACAGGGATATATGCAGGAACACTCAGCAGATGACACTATATATAGTGCCAGAACAGCCCTCCTGTCGGTATCGCCATTCTTGGTAACAGTGATATATGCAGGAACACTCAACGGATGACACTATATATAGTGCCAGAACAGCCCTCCTGTCGGTATCGCCATTCTCGGTAACAGGGATATATGCAGGAACACTCAACGGATGACACTATATATAGTGCCAGAACAGCCCTCCTGTCGGTGTCGCCATTCTCGGTAACAGGGATATATGCAGGAACACTCAACGGATGACACTATATATAGTGCCAGAACAGCCCTCCTGTCGGTGTCGCCATTCTCGGTAACAGTGATATATGCAGGAACACTCAACGGATGACACTATATATAGTGCCAGAACAGCCCTCCTGTCAGTGTCGCCATTCTCGGTAACAGGGATATATGCAGGAACACTCAGCAGATGACACTATATATAGTGTCAGAACAGCCCTCCTGTCGGTGTCGCCATTCTCGGTAACAGTGATATATGCAGGAACACTCAGCAGATGACACTATATATAGTGCCAGAACAGCCCTCCTGTCGGTGTCGCAATTCTCGGTAACAGGGATATATGCAGGAACACTCAGCAGATAACACTATATATAGTGCCAGAACAGCCCTCCTGTCAGTGTCGCCATTCTCGGTAACAGTGATATATGCAGGAACACTCAACGGATGACACTATATATAGTGCCAGAACAGCCCTCCTGTCGGTGTCGCCATTCTCGGTAACAGTGATATATGCAGGAACACTCAGCAGATGACACTATATATAGTGCCAGAACAGCCCTCCTGTCGGTATCGCCATTCTCGGTAACAGGGATATATGCAGGAACACTCAGCAGATGACACTATATATAGTGCCAGAACAGCCCTCCTGTCGGTATCGCCATTCTCGGTAACAGTGATATATGCAGGAACACTCAGCAGATGACACTATATATAGTGCCAGAACAGCCCTCCTGTCGGTATCGCCATTCTCGGTAACAGTGATATATGCAGGAACACTCAGCAGATGACACTATATATAGTGCCAGAACAGCCCTCCTGTCGGTATCGCCATTCTCGGTAACAGTGATATATGCAGGAACACTCAGCAGATGACACTATATATAGTGCCAGAACAGCCCTCCTGTCGGTGTCGCCATTCTCGGTAACAGTGATATAAGCAGGAACACTCAGCAGATGACACTATATATAGTGCCAGAACAGCCCTCCTGTCGGTGTCGCCATTCTCGGTAACAGTGATATAAGCAGGAACACTCAACGGATGACACTATATATAGTGCCAGAACAGCCCTCCTGTCGGTATCGCCATTCTCGGTAACAGGGATATATGCAGGAACACTCAGCAGATGACACTATATATAGTGCCAGAACAGCCCTCCTGTCGGTATCGCCATTCTTGGTAACAGTGATATATGCAGGAACACTCAACGGATGACACTATATATAGTGCCAGAACAGCCCTCCTGTCGGTATCGCCATTCTCGGTAACAGGGATATATGCAGGAACACTCAACGGATGACACTATATATAGTGCCAGAACAGCCCTCCTGTCGGTGTCGCCATTCTCGGTAACAGGGATATATGCAGGAACACTCAACGGATGACACTATATATAGTGCCAGAACAGCCCTCCTGTCGGTGTCGCCATTCTCGGTAACAGTGATATATGCAGGAACACTCAACGGATGACACTATATATAGTGCCAGAACAGCCCTCCTGTCGGTATCGCCATTCTCGGTAACAGGGATATATGCAGGAACACTCAGCAGATGACACTATATATAGTGCCAGAACAGCCCTCCTGTCGGTGTCGCCATTCTCGGTAACAGTGATATATGCAGGAACACTCAGCAGATGACACTATATATAGTGCCAGAACAGCCCTCCTGTCGGCGTCGCCATTCTCGGTAGCAGGGATATATGCAGGAACACTCAGCAGATGACACTATATATAGTGCCAGAACAGCCCTCCTGTCGGTGTCGCCATTCTCGGTAACAGGGATATATGCAGGAACACTCAGCAGATGACACTATATATAGTGTCAGAATAGCCCTCCTGTCGGTATCGCCATTCTCGGTAACAGGGATATGTGCAGGAACAATCAGCAGATAACACTATATATAGTACCAGAACAGCCCTCCTGTCAGTGTCGCCATTCTCGGTAACAGTGATATATGCAGGAACACTCAGCAGATAACACTATATATAGTGCCTGAACAGCCCTCCTGTCGGTATCGCCATTCTCGGTAACAGTGATATATGCAGGAACACTCAGCAGATGACACTATATATAGTGCCAGAACAGCCCTCCTGTCGGTATCGCCATTCTCGGTAACAGTGATATATGCAGGAACACTCAGCAGATGACACTATATATAGTGCCAGAACAGCCCTCCTGTCGGTGTCGCCATTCTCGGTAACAGTGATATATGCAGGAACACTCAGCAGATGACACTATATATAGTGCCAGAACAGCCCTCCTGTCGGTGTCGCCATTCTCGGTAACAGGGATATATGCAGGAACACTCAGCAGATAACATTATATATAGTGCCAGAACAGCCCTCCTGTCGGTGTCGCCATTCTCGGTAACAGTGATATATGCAGGAACACTCAGCAGATGACACTATATATAGTGCCAGAACAGCCCTCCTGTCAGTGTCGCCATTCTCGGTAACAGTGATATATGCAGGAACACTCAGCAGATGACACTATATATAGTGTCAGAGCAGCCCTCCTGTCGGTGTCGCCATTCTCGGTAACAGTGATATATGCAGGAACACTCAGCAGATGACACTATATATAGTGCCAGAACAGCCCTCCTGTCGGTGTCGCAATTCTCGGTAACAGGGATATATGCAGGAACACTCAGCAGATAACACTATATATAGTGCCAGAACAGCCCTCCTGTCAGTGTCGCCATTCTCGGTAACAGTGATATATGCAGGAACACTCAACGGATGACACTATATATAGTGCCAGAACAGCCCTCCTGTCGGTGTCACCATTCTCGGTAACAGTGATATATGCAGGAACACTCAGCAGATGACACTATATATAGTGCCAGAACAGCCCTCCTGTCGGTATCGCCATTCTCGGTAACAGGGATATATGCAGGAACACTCAGCAGATGACACTATATATAGTGCCAGAACAGCCCTCCTGTCGGTATCGCCATTCTCGGTAACAGTGATATATGCAGGAACACTCAGCAGATGACACTATATATAGTGCCAGAACAGCCCTCCTGTCGGTAGCGCCATTCTCGGTAACAGGGTGCCGTGTGCGAGACGGTGTCGTTAGCCTGTGTAGTACATACAATTCGCGCGCTGTACAAGTAGTGCTCCTGTCGGTGTCGCCATTCTCGGTAACAGGGTGCCGTGCGCGAGACGGCGTCGTTAGTCTGTGTAGTACATACAATTCGCGCGCTGTACAAGTAGTGCTCCTGTCGGTGTCGCCATTCTCGGTAACAGGGTGCCGTGCGGCCGCGAGACGGTGTCGTTAGCCTGTGTAGTACATACAATTTGCGCGCTGTATAAGTAGTGCTCCTGTCGGTGTCGCCATTCTCGGTAACAGGGTGCCTTGCGCGAGACGGTGTCGTTAGCCTGTGTAGTACATACAATTCGCGCGCTGTACAGGTAGTGCTCCTGTCGGTGTCGCCATTCTCGGTAACAGGGTGCCGTGCGCGAGACGGTGTCGTTAGCCTGTGTAGTACATACAATTCGCGCGCTGTACAAGTAGTGCTCCTGTCGGTGTCGCCATTCTCGGTAACAGGGTGCCGTGCGCGAGACGGTGTCGTTAGCCTGTATAATACATACAATTCGCGCGCTTTACAAGTAGTGCTCCTGTCGGTGTCGCCATTCTCGGTAACAGGGTGCCGTGCGCGAGACGGTGTCGTTAGTCTGTGTAGTACATACAATTCGCGCGCTGTACAAGTAGTGCTCCTGTCGGTGTCGCCATTCTCGATAACAGGGTGCCGTGCGCGAGACGGCGTCGTTAGTCTGTGTAGTACATACAATTCGCGCACTGTACAAGTAGTGCTCCTGTCGGTATCGTCATTCTCGGTAACAGGGTGCCGTGCGCGAGACGGCGTCGTTAGCCTGTGTAAGTACATACAATTCGCGCGCTGTACAAGTAGTTCTCCTGTCGGTGTCGCCATTCTCGGTAACAGGGTGCCGTGCGCGAGACGGCGTCGTTAGCCTGTGTAGTACATACAATTCGCGCGCTGTACAAGTAGTGCTCCTGTCGGTGTCGCCATTCTCGGTAACAGGGTGCCGTGCGCGAGACGGTGTCGTTAGCCTGTGTAGTACATACAATTCAAGCGCTGTACAAGTAGTGCTGGGCTGTAGTGCGACAATCTAAGTACTTAGTTAGTTAAGTAGGTATGTAGTTAGTTTCCCGACTACCTTGTGAAAGCTTTAGAAATTGTGTTCCCTTCTACAAATACTGAAGGTACGTAGGCTGGTTTATTATTTTAATAAGACTAAGGGGTGTTTTGTGTTTTTTTTCCTCCAGCGGTGGACTCCAACTGCACGGAAAAGGCGGCTAGCTTGATGGGGTCAAATGACTACCAGGACTGCATCTGCTCCAACCCATGCTAGTGAGGCTCCGTCGGCACACACCATCAGCAAGCATCAGTACAACACTTGTTATACTTATTTCTCATTGCCTAAGCACATTTTGTTGTTATGTTATAATGCTTTCTTCAATCAGCTCTGGACTCCTCTGGATTCTCAGGCCTAGCGTAAATCGTCATGAAAAGAAAACCAGTTTATCTACTGCTACTCCTTTGATCAGAAATTAATTAATTGCTCATTCTGTGTCTCCAGCGAATCGGTGCATCAGCCGCAGCTCTCGGTCGCCTCGTGGCCCCAGGGAAAATATCTTGGTAGCCTGCTGAAAAAGCTGGAATTTCTGAGCGACGAGGTTAACCTCAGCGACGACGAGGTGGCGGAGCAGTGGGGCAGCCAGTTCGCCAAACTCAACGTCTACTTCCGCGACCTCAACATCGCGGCCGTCACGGAGAGCGCTACGTACACGGTGGGTACCGTGACGGAGAGCTCTACGTGCACGGCAGGTGCCGTGACGGAGAGCGCTACGTACACGGTGGTTGCCGTGACAGAGAGCTCTACGTACGCGGTGGGTGTGTTATGGTGCAACTCGGGCTCTGCAACATTGCATCATTTAAAATAATGCAACAACAAAAAATCTTAAATTCCCATTTGACGTACAAACTCTTCCCTGGACCTGTTTGGGCCGCTGATTGCAATGGCGCTAAAATCAGCGCTCTATGATTTAATTTTCCAAATTTAGAGCGTATTGCAACATTTTGTAACAATTTGCAACATTTAAAAAAAAATGCGTGCGGGGGTTTCTTGACCTCGCGGGTCGATTTACGGTGACGACGATCCGCTATTTCTTGTGGTTTTTGGATAACCCGCGAATGTGCGTGAACTTTAAACAGTTGCAATGATGCTTCGCCCGGCCTCGTGCAGAATATGTTTTTGATGAGGCTGGCTATTCATCAGTCAACATATAGGCCTCTCACTGCTCGGATATATGGTATGTCAAGATGTTATTTGGAGTTCGATTAGTGATGGACATTAACCCGCGACTTACTGGGGAGGGTGGGGGGGCTATTTTTTGCCCCCCCCCCCCCTCCCTCCCGTTATTTTTCAATAACTCCTTAACGAACACAGGTATCGTCACCAAACTTGCAATACCTTCTTCCACATAAATTCTACACATGTTGGCAAAAGGAAAAATATGAGGCTATGATAGGTCAACCGGGAATAACGTCAGAGTGGCGTCATGGTCTTCGGTTTTTGTTGCAAAATAATGGTTTGCGGAAAACGCTGTCAAAGGTACGATATTTGAGATAAACTCAATTTTCTTAAATCAAATTACTGACAATAGACCGGGCTATCAAACTGCCGTCTCGGATTTTTGAGTTTTTTAATTCAAAATTGTGAGAAATCCAAATACATTTTTTTTGTTTAAAAAAAAAATCACAAAAAAATCAGAATTATCCACAAACCGGAATATATGTAATCTAGAAGTATGCGGTGAATATTTGTACCAAATTTAAAGTCGATATCTTTAACAATGACTGGGTTATGACCTTTAAATGACCAAAATCGACCACTTCTCACAGCATAACTATGCATAAAAACGCATTTCCATTTTTGCTTTTTGCTTCTATTTATATGGAACAAACAATTTTATAAGGTCATTTTCGCGTTCTAGACGAAAAACCAACCCATAAACATGTGTTAGAACGCCTAATGACCGTAATCTGCAGTTTGAACTCGTGACCTCGGATGACCTTGACCTGACCCAAAGTCATAAACAGCTTAGAAAGGTACTTAGAAGTGTCAGACACACGAATTATACCGATGTATCGACAGCTTATGCGTTTAATATCGCAATTCTGCGCGACAATTACATCCATCGAGACCTTTTGACACGATCAAACATTTAGTACTTTACCTGACCTGTGACATCATCGGTGACTCCGAGGTCAACAATATTGTGTTTCCCTCAATAAATTTCCCAGGGCTATCGAATGCCGTTTTCATTTTTACATTCGGTATAGTAGTTCCGGAGATCCGAGGGAGGGGGGCAAAAAATGCCCCCCCCCCCCCCCAGTAAGTCGCGTTATGAAATATATCCCAGTAACTCGCGGGTTAAGACAGGGTATCCCATGACAGAGCCTACCGGGGTATGTCCCGACAGATGATCCGTCGCGGCGTCCCTTCTCCATATCCGTTCACATGATCCGCCCCCAAAAATCAGCCTGGCCCCAACAAATACAATCCCTCTACTATCTCCCCGACCTTAGCAGGTTCCTCACATATAATGAATCGCTGAGCGTTAATCCCCCCCCCCCCCCCCACTGGTACTTAACATAATCGACTATTCTAGCATACAATAATTGATTGGTCCGCCCCTGTAGTTAAGTTGGGAGAGCGCCGGACTTCTGACCTCACCCGGTAGTGGCAGCCCGGGTGCGAGTCGCTTCGGCACTCGCTATTTGCCCCTGACTGGGATGGCCTGTGGCCGGTGGCAGCAGTCGCTCTCAAGGTCAGGCGACGTCAAAGGGCGGGGCGGACCGTGTCCAGGTATGTCGGGCACGTGCAACTTTCGCTTCTAAATTCTGCCGGACGCCAGGAATTGTTTGATCGGGTGATGGGGTCAGGGCCTGCGCAACAAGCTATGCTTAGCGCGGGGCCTGACCTCGGACATCCATCCATTCAAAAGCATTCGGACTAAAAAAAAAATGTAATCCCCACTCCCATTTACCCTCTTTTCAAACACTAATCCGAATGCACGGGTTGACGCCCTGTCTCTCCCTCTTCCGTCTACTGCTCTCCAGTGGTGCTATTAATTACGGGCGAGATATCTTGACGGGGTAGGGCTCCCCGCTTTTTCCTCTTATCCTCCCGATAATTTCCTCCTTCCCCGCCCCGCCCTGCGATGTAGTTTCGGCCGCCGCTTACCCCTCCATGGTCCGCGGCTCCGCTCTTTTACATCAGAACACCCCGTCTCACTGCGCCGCTTAATCGCTTCTTCTCAACCCGCCTCCGCAACCTATTAAAACTCCGCGGTCGCGCGACCAGGTTACTTGACTAAATTGCGGCCGCTTTCGCACACCGACTTATTGCAATCACCTGACCGGGCGCGATGGACATACCCAGTCGCTTCGCCGTGCCCCACTGGTCCCAACACCCCGCACGTCATGGTATCGTTCGAGATAGCGCTCCCCGGCTGACCGGCACAGCTTGAGGGGGCTCCATGATGGACATTAACCTATAATTTCATCCGACAGTCGGGAGGGCAAGTATGGAATATTGCGGCATAGACAACATATGATCTGTTATCCGGCATACCTCGCAAGCCCTCCTCGATGGACACACCTCACTTTCTCGGGCGGCACGCACTGTAAAAAATATGAACAAGCTCCTCGTTAAATGATTCCCAACGCTAAATTGCGAAGCTGCAGGTTATGTTTCACACAGGCCCCTGCCTGCCATGCTGAGCAGTTGCCTCGTTGCCGGCTCGTTCAGCACTCGTCAACTAAATCCTACCAGGCAGCGGCTTGTTCCTGGCGTGTCCGATGAGCATTGTCAGTCTTTTTAACTTGTTGAATGAGCAGGCTCCGTGTTCAGGCGTGTTTAATTACCACCCAGCTAGTAAGTAAATGACCTCAAAACAAGGGTGAAATGAGGGAGGCTAGTTAACTGACAAGGGTTATAATGAGTATATGGCTCGTCCTGGAAAGCTAACCATGTCGAAACAAGGGGAAAACACGGAGGCTACTGAACCAATTTGTTTTCGTAATGAGTCTACGGCTCGTTCTGGAACACGCTCTGGAATGTCACTGCTATTCCTACCAGCCAATAGCAGGCTTCTACTACGTCCGTCATCCGATGACCCGCGCATTCGTCCGCATCGCCAGACAACACCAAACAACATAAACATTGCGGAAAACGGAATTTTATTAACCGAAACTGGTTGCACAGCGCGTATGCGCGTAAAAGGGCAGAGCACCACGGACCCCCGTTAACGTGAGGCGAGTGAGCACTGCTGGGCTGCGACTTTCCCTGTGTTCCCACGACTGAGCAGGCAAATCACGGCTGAGCAGGCACCTCACGACTGAGCAGGCACTTCACGACTGAGCAGGCACCTCACGACTGAGCAGGCACCTCACGACTGAGCAGGCACCTCACAACTGAGCAGGCACCTCACGACTGAGCAGGTACCTCACGACTGAGCAGGCACCTCACGACTGAGCAGGCACCTCACGACTGAGCAGGCACCTCACAACTGAGCAGGCACCTCACGACTGAGCAGGCACCTCACGACTGAGCAGGCACCTCACAACTGAGCAGGCACCTCACGACTGAGCAGGCACTTCACGACTGAGCAGGCACCTCGGACTGAGCAGGCACCTCCGACTGAGCAGGAACCTCAGTCGTGGCTGTTTTACAAAGTGCGTAAAAAAGTTCAGCACCGCGGGCTTCAGCGCTGGCCCGCCGTTTACTCCGAGTACTTCCCGGTACATGAAAACGCACAGGTTCCTGGGGTTGCGCGCCGGGAACTTTATGTTCAATACCGGAAGGTCGCAGCCCAGCAGCAGATCGCCGCTTCGAGCGATGCCCCAGGCAGGGCGATGACATGCTCCTCCAGCCTAATGCGGTAGTTCTTGCCTTCCTCGTCCATGCTCACCTCGCAGTACTTCATGCCGGAAGGCCTGGCAGAAAGTTCATCGAACCTGCATTCGATGTTGGCGCATAGCTCCCGGACACAGGTCTCAGCTGAAAGGGGTACACAAAGATCAGTTCGCAGAATGCATATTGCATCGTTCGAACGGGAAAAAGCTCCTGCCCACGAAGTAATTATCGATCGCATTATCGCTCGCTCGCATACTGATCATCTGCTCAGATCGAATTAGCGTGCGGAGTCGGACTCGTAGGTCTCGGCCAGTCAGTCGGAAAAATGTTGCCGACTCCGAATCCGACTGTCAGTTATGGGCACGGTTCGTTGGAAGGGTTCGGAGGGGTCAAACTACGGGAGATGCACCATTCGAAAGCTGAGCTCACGCGGAATTCAGCGATGTAAATTGTTCCCAAATACATCGAGCGCCTTTTTTTGTCGACATTTTGTCCGAAATCGCGCCTCTTTCGTTTGGCCAGGGCTATCGCGATGGTATGGCGAAAATGCAGACCAATGACATGTCTACCGATTCGTCATGCTCTGCACGTCAATGTCTCATACAATGCAAAGCCATATTAGTTGGTTTGGTTGGTTGCACGGCTGCATCAAAGCCAAGCGCTCCCGGTGTCGGCACTACGGCGCACTCCCGCCGCACACAGAATCGTACCATGTCGCGAGGTGCGATTCTGCGTACGCACAGAATCGCCCCTCGCGACACGGCTTACGGAGCGGGCTATCGGCCAGTCACGGACAAACGGTGCATCGCATGTTGACAAACCTAGCTCTGTCCTAGCTATCCAAGGAGATCGTGACAAATTTCCAGCCACCTCCGATCGTTACAAACGGTACTTTTGGACATTTGTATGCACCATATTTGCCTAACGTAGCCTCTGACCGGGACTGGGCGCCGGCCCGGATTGGCCAGCTTCGAGTCTGTACACGATGTGACGTCAGAGGCCATGGCGCGGCCGCCGCCGGTCATGACCTGACCCTGACCGGCCAGCCGGTCGGCGGCGGCCGCGCTGTGGCATCTGACGTCAAATATGGAGTATATGGCAAATATGGTGCATACAATTGTCCAAAAGTACCACTTGTAACGATCGGAGGTGGATGTAAATTTGTCATGCTCTCCTTGGCTAGTGGACAGAGCTAGGTTTTTCAACATGCGATGCACCGTTTGTCTGTGACTGCCCGAGAGCCCGCTCCGTAAGCCGGGCCGGCGGCGCGCAGTGCTCAGTTCGCGTTTCGCGAGGGGCGATTCTGCGTGTGAGGCGCGGGCGGGAGTGCGCCTTAGTGCCGACACCGGGAGCGCTTGGCTTTGATGCAGCCGTGCAACCAACCAAACCATCTTTGCATTCTATGAGACGTTGACGTGCAGTGTCAGAAAAGTGGCCCGTTTCTCCATTTTTCTGAACTTGGAAGTTTTGTTCCGTGAAAACTTTGACTGTAGCCGTTTTCACGAAGGATTATTGCGCTGAAAGTTTTGAAAACTACACAACTTTTACATGCAATTTTTGGCTAGAAATGTCCCTCATAATTTGTAATATGTTGGTAAGAATAAAATATGTTGACAAAATTGCGGTTTGGTGGTAATAAGCAAGATAAGTATTGATAGAATCTTCCTGAAAGTTTCAGGAAGATTCAGGAAGTTTCAGGAAGATTCTATCAATACTTATCTTCCTTATTACCACCAAACCGCAACTTTGTCAACATATTTTATTCTTACCAACATATTTAAAAATTATGAGGGACATTTCTAGCCAAATATCGCATGTAAAAGTTGTGTAGTTTTTCAAAACTTTCAGAATCTTTCAGAAACTTTTCAGCGCAATAATCCTTCGTGAAAACGGCTTGTAAATATTTATTTTTAGTCTGCGGGTGCAAATGGCTGACGAGCATAAAAATAGACTGAGACTTGACTTTCCGAACAATGGCCGGAACGTGACAGTGATGCGACACAAATTGTCCAAAAAAATCGTAAGGCGGAACCTCCAAATTCCCGAAATTTCTGCAGTGATTTAGGGAAGGAAACTGGTAGGTGCTTTTCCAAAAATTAAACCAAAAACTTTTTTAAAACCTCCCAAAAAAGTTTTTGCGTATTCAGGTTGCAACCCCGCCACCGATACCATCGTCATCGGGGCCATGGATATTGGATAACCCTGGGACACTACAAACACGCTATGCAAAAGACGGCAGCACTTTAGACTGAGACTTGAGTCCAGTTTCCCATATACGCATACGCAACGTACCTTTTTAACATACGACCCAGGAGTCTCGGTCCCCGACTAACGCCAAGACCATATCTGTACAGGAAATACGACTGACGACTCATCAACTTTCCACATCATAATGTATGCACATATTGGTATATATGAAAATAGGTTGTGTAGAAACGCGTATAAAAAATACGCAAAAATTACTGGTATACGCATTACAAATTTGTTCCGCGAACTTAGATCGTGGAACCACTTTTCTGGCACTGTTGACGTGCAGAGCATGACGAATCGATAGACGTCATTGGTCTGCATTTTCGCCATACCATACGCGATAGCCCTGGCCAAACGAAAGAGGCGCGACTTCGGACAAAATGTCAATAAAAAAAGGCGCTCGATGGACTAATTCCGCGTAAGCTCAGCTTTCGAATGGTGCATCTCCCGTATAGTTTGACCCCTCCGAACCCTTATAACGAACCGTGTGGGGATTTTTTTAACAGATAATCTTAAAGCATGTTTTACATGCTTTTATATTGGAAGATTTCATACTGAGCGGTCGGTCGGGAAAAGTTCGGGGCAATGTGTTTGTCCGGCTCTGCATTTAAGGTGCATTTTAGTGAACGATGACGATTTTAGTGGTGGCGATGATTAAAGAAAGCATGCCCTTTCGACTTGTTTGGTACGGTGCCCTCGCCAACCAATTATTTTCAATCATAAGGTATGTACCATGGTGGGCGAAATAGAACCTGGGAGCCTGGTTGATACCTGGAAATAGAACCTGGGGAGGTAAAAGCTCAAAATCGAGGTAATTGAGTGTGTGGGCCATACTTTCTATACAAAGCCTTCGATTGCAACCATTATGACCTAAAGTGTTCTCAAAGGTATAGTACACATACCGCACGAGCTAAACTGATTGTTGGCCAAGGTCAGGTCACTATGCGCAAAAGGTTTAGGTTATATCCATAAAACATGCGTCATTCGATGCATGTTTTATGGATCATTGTAAACGTACAATTCGATAGTGAGTCATTTTACCACCTCATCTCATGTAAGTGAAGTTAATGCCAAGCGCAGGTCAAGGTCAGGTCACATAAGGTCAAAATTGTAAATTTATAATATAAATGAAAATGCATTTTGCTTGGACTAGTTTGGCCTCAGAAATGCAGTGGTGACGTACATTTGTTCGTAGCTGGTTATTGAAAACCGAAAAAATCGGATTAAAAATACATCATACTTTAGGAGCCATAAGTCAAAAATGGTGATGTTTTAAAATTTAGCCAGATGGTCGCCGTCACTGGCCAGAGGGGCGCCGTCACTGGCCAGAGGGGCGCCGTCACTGGCCAGAGGGGCGCCGTCACTGGTCAGAGGAACGCCGTCATTGGCCAGAGGGGCGCCGTCACTGGCCAGAGGGACGCCGTCACCGGCCAGAGGGGCGCCGTCACTGGCTAGAGGGGCGCCGTCACTGGCCAGAGGGGCGCCGTCACTGGCCAGAGGGTTGCGTCACTGGCCAGAGGGTTGCGTCACTGGCCAGAGGGTTGCGTCACTGGCCAGAGGGTTGCGTCACTGGCCAGAGGGGCGCCGTCACTGGCCAGAGGGGCGCGTCACTGGCCAGAGGGGCGCAGTCACTCGCCAGAGGGGCGCCGTCACTGGCCAGAGGGGCGCCGTCACTGGCCAGAAGGGCGCAGTCACTGGCCAAAGGGGCGCCGTCACTGGCCAGAAGGGCGCAGTCACTGGCCAGAGGGGCCTATTTCCGCGCCTTCGGCGCGGAAATTGGTCTGCTTACGAGGCCCTTCCGCGCCTTCGGCGCGGAGGGGGCGCCCTGCGCAGAACGCGCCTTTGGCGCGGAGGGGCGCCCTGCGCCTTCGGCGCAGGGGGGGGGGGGGGGGGGGGGGGGGGCGCCCTCCGCCGCCCCCTGTATCCGCCCCTATCTAAGGTCATCGGAGGTCAGTGACCTCGGTTGACCTGTGAAAGTGCATGACCCCGATGGAACATATACTAATGTAAAATGGATGCCAAATTTGAAATCAGCATCACAAAATGCCCTACAAACTGCTAGAGGCCAAAAAAGTTATATCAGCTCATCAGTGGTCACTGTCTTAGTGGAAACCACACATGTCACCTGTTAACACCTGTGCATATGCTCCTGTACAAACTGATCATGCCCAATAATCTTATACAAGCCTATTATAATGCAACTTAGAGATCATTATATTCAGCACATGCTACATATATTTTACTAATAAATGCAACTGTTTATGGATTGCAATGCTGAAGCCAATGGGGGGAAGCACCTGAAGTGTTATTGGACTCTGCAGGATCCAATAGCACTTTTGTTCTTGGATCATACCATGTTACAAATAAGTCGCATAGTACAATATTTAATGGACTCATGCCTGAAAGATTTCTTATTGAACTCGCCTTTGGCTTGTCCAATAACAAATATTTATCAGGCACTCATTCATTCAATTATAATAATCATTGGTTATTTTTACATCTTAATGGGAATGTTTCACCTTTCCAAAAATTGTCAAATATATGCTGGCTGTAGTCGAAAATATGAAGTAAGTGCTGCTGAAAACGATGGTGATATTTTTCTCTAGAAAAGTCACTTAACTTTATACAAATTAAGGTTTTTAATTTGGGATGATGACGTCATTATTGAGCTATAGACCGCCGCTGATTGGCTGATAAAGTGGGATTGGCTGAAAAAGTGGCTGTCGACCAATCAGCGGCGGCACTAGCCTAGACCCCATTTTGCAAATGGGAAATTAAATTGCTTAAAAACGGCTAAGTTTTGGGGAAAATGACCTTAGTATTTTCGACATTTCAATAAAGGCCAAAGATAATGGCCATCTCAGTTCAAAACCAATACAAAGGTGAAACATTCCATTTAAGCAAATATGCATGACCACATCATCACCAATGACAAAAAATGACTTAAAGGTTGAATTCTGTCACTACAAGGGAAGGAATATGCATCTCACTATGTCAAATCTGAATCTGCCAGGTAGAAATCACTGTTGTGCAACACTTCACCCCAACATCGCTAGAAAGTCAGGCACTTCCTATATTTTCCATCAATGGGAATGCTTGCATCATCATTTTTCCAATATGAAAAAGTGTGTTCCATTTATATAATTAGACAGCAATGAGCAAAACTAAGACTTATACCTGTAAGACGCACAATTCCAGTCAAATATTGTTGTTAATACTCAATAGACAGCCGGCGATGTGCAATATGACTGGCATGGTGTGTCTTATTCATCTATATAGGGTTCTCTCTCCTTCATGACTTTCCTCAAATGCCTTCCCCAACATGTCACATGATGGAACCCAACAAGGTAAGAATACAAGGCAAGGGTTGGAAAAACCTGGGTATTTCATAAAAACCCACAGGGCAGTGTTTCTTGTGGGTTTAAATACTGACACACATTGCAACAACTGAGGGCTGGTATTGAAAAAGGTCTTGAGCACCCCAATCGTTTTCCCACTTATAGCATGCATAATGTACACGATTGTAATGTATAATTATTCCTTTGATTGATGTGATCAGTTAAAATGGCTTAACATGTTCATTATCATTGAACACATACAAAGTTAACCAATTTTAAACTTCACATCCTTTATCTGAACATGTTCCAAAAAAAAACATAAAAATGTCAGCCTGAACACTCCTTGAATGTCATGCCATAAGTAACAATATTGGTGTTGCGACGTGATCTCCTGTCTGGTCACTCACATGGTGTCATCGACATCCTCAACAATTGTTTCCACCATCACTGCTCCCTGAGAACGCCTCTGCCTCCCCCCCTCCATCGTTGCCTGAAGACGGCTCTGTTCCTCAATCAGTCAGTCAAACTATCAAGGATAAAACTACATAGGATACACCCTGGAAAGTTACGATTGATAGTGATAGTACAGTTGGTGTATATAACTATAAACTACATCCCTGCATATGTAGCTATATCTAAGGTCAAAGTCAAACAGAGCTCAGACTGTCAATGAAGAAAGCATTTGCATCATAGCAAAAGTTTAGCATATCCTGAAGCTTAGGTAATGGTAGTTATGATGTTAATATAATATTACATCTTTTTTCAATTGAGCATGGCCAATCGTCAAAACTGTTTCAATACAGGACCAAACTTGGCGCCCTTCCCCGCGCGGTTGGTGCAGAACAGTTGACATATCTGCAAAACTAGTCGCCACAATCAGATTTCAGTTTGTCATTGGGCAAAACTTTAACATTGTGCAGGTAGAAAATAGCACATCTGAAGAAAAAAAAAATGTGTTCATTCTAAAAGGATCGTCATTGTGCATTTCATATTGGAGCTTCTCCACAACCAAGTGTGATAATTTAGACATTTCTCAAAACAGTTTGTTCGTATTCAAAACCGTTTGGCAATGCTCTAAAATCAAAATGACTTGGAATGAGACAGAAACGCCCCCCCCCCCCCCCAAAAAAAAAGCATTGACTGTTGCACACCTCATGTCGATGACACCATGTGAGTGACCAGATAGGAGATCACGTCGCAACACCAATATTGTTACCTATGGCATGAAATTCAAGGAGTGTTCAAGCTGACATTTTTATGCATTTTTGTTTTGGAACATGTTCAGATAAAGGATGTGAAGTTTAAAATTGGTTAACTTTGTATGTGTTCAATGATAATGAACATGTTAAGCCATTTTAACTGATCACATCAATCAAAGGAATAATTATACATTACAATCGTGTACATTATGCATGCTATAAGTGGGTATGGTATATGTTAGCAATGCTTGATCGGGACAATAATGCACTGCTGTTAGTATAGCCACCTATACAAACAGATTGCATTTTGTGGTGAAACAAAGATTGCATTTTGTGGTGAAACAAGACAGGATGCTGCTTTGAATTTCTAATATAATAAAACAATTGGCTCATATTTTATACATGCCATAATTTTGCAGCCTTTTTTCTAAATTTACTTGACTGGTGGAAACAGTGTAGGGATTATTTCATCTTGTGGTAATAAAAGAGACCATCAAATTTTGGTATTAGCTGTGCAGGCATCACACTTCCGTACACCAGCTGTAGGTAGCGTAACAAGGGGCGGGTGGTGAAGCCGGCTTGATGACATCACTGGGAGAGTATTTTTCACTATCGGTGGTGAAAACAATTGTAATAACATAATCAAACCTGACCTAACCTTTATAGCAACTATGGTCACAGGGACCCACGTTTAGAATGCTCCGCTCACATTAGCTTGCTGCACTGCAGAACCTACTGAGGGCTGTCGCCTGTCGCCCCCCCCCCCCCCCCCCCCCAGACCATCTTGTAGACAAAACCTAACCCTACAGCATAATAAGTTGTGATGTATTTACACCATAGGGTTAAGTTTTGTTCACGAGATGGGCTGGGTGGGAGTTACAGAAAGTTACGAGAAAAAGAGTAACCACCCTGGAAAGTTACGATTGATAGTGAAAAATACCCTCCCAGTGACGTCATCAAGCGGGCAGCACTGTCCGACCTTTGTTACACTATCTACAGTTGGTGTACGGAAGTGTGATGCCTGCGCAGCCAATACCTAAATTTCTCAAGCTTCCACAATTTGAATCTTGCTTCTTGCAAGAAATAACATTGAACGTAAATGTGATCTTGCCACCGACAGCCATCACACCAAGGTCAACCTGGTTGCACCTAAACCACCCCTACCTCATGTATCAGGGAAGATGCTGACGATCCATCACCATTGCAAGAGTGGAATCACGTCACTCAAGCTTGTGTCAAAAAGCTTGGCTGTGCCATCAAATAACAATATTCATAGCAATAAATTAAATTAATCATGTAAATAGAAAAGAAACTGCAGTTCTAAAGAAGCACAGTTGTGAGGGATTGCATATATGAGAACTATAATTTCACATTTGCATCTCCCTCACCCAAAGAACAGTTTTACCTGAGTTTTCGAACGTCGGCCAAAAGCAAACGAAAAAGGGTGTATTAGGTATCAGAATTAAAGGAAATCGCTTTGCCAGTATGTCAAAACATTTGCAGGCCATGAAAACAAAACTTACCAGCATAGGTACAATGTTTTCAGGCACGCACAGCTCGCTACTCCCGGAGATCACAGCAAATATTCAGTCGCAAACAAAAATGGCGACACATCTTGGTGCCGGCGTGGCGACTCGTTAGATATCAAGCCTGCAAAATCATCCTTCCACAAGTCCCAAACCAATGACATCATCACCAAACACCAAGGCCACCTAAATGAGCTGCTTCGTAATCTATATGCATGGGAACAGCGTGTCAAAGCTGGATCAGCTGAGCATGGCGAGTATGTGGCTATTTCCATATGCAGCATGAGGCTTGTCAGCAGCTGGTACATGAAGGAGGATGAACCTTTTCATTTAAGAAGGCAAAAACCAATCCCAAACCATGCTGTGTGTTGTTTGAGTAGCTTAGTGACAAGGGTAAGCCTGATCCCTTATTTCAAAACAAGGCTACTTACACTGCCCAGGTATTTTACAGGTATTCTTACCCTGCCCAGACTCTTATAAGGTTGTGTTATT